>VYXB01008332.1:377832-794234 GCA_013397135.1 Pachyramphus minor
ATAGTGGGGTAGTGTGATGATGGGATAGCAGGATGGTGGAATGATGGGGCGGTGGGATGGTGGAATGGTGGGCAGGAAGCCCATTTGCAGCCCCCGAGGTGTGGGTGATAGGAAAAAGGAGAGGAATGGCAGAGCTTGATGGCCAAGCAGCATTCCAGCCCCTCCATGGGGCTCTCCACAGCTGTGGGGTGGGGGGGCAGCCACCAACACTGGGGGCATTGCAGTTCCAGGGGGGACCCATGTGGCTCTGGGGCTCCCTGCTCCCCCTCTGATTAATGGCTCCTTGTGTAGAGTCGAAGCTCCCTGTGGAAAAGAGAGTTTCCGTTTGCCCAATTAGAGCTAAAGACGTTATCTCATTAATTCTGGAGGCGGCAACATGTAAGAATTAATTTTTGGGGGTATTTCCCGGGACATTTGTCTCCCAAGGCTGCTCTGGAGCTGCCCTGTCAGCCAGGACGGATGGGCCCCGGCACAGGCCGTGGGGGCAGCGGGCAGGTCTGGCATTCCTGGGGTGGGTCCCACGCACCGTGTTTGCTTTGGCTCTGCAGCCCGTCCCCTTCAAGTGGCTCTGGGCTGGGGGATGACAGGGGCCACTGACAAATTTTCAGCATTATTTAGAAATCAGGGCCGAAAGCAGCGGGGCCAGCCCGGCCCCGCGCGCCGGCGGGGAGGGGGGGCTGCGAGTGGTTCTTCTCACATGTGCTCAGGGCTGAAAACCGGGAAGAAAAATCGCACCCAAGTTCCTCAGCTCCCTCCAGAGCCCCTGACGGGGCAAATTAATGAGCTGGAACGTCACGGCCCAGACGGGTGGGGGGGACCCGCCAGCGCTGGCGGCTGAGGGTGATGAGTTGTGGTCACCCGGGGGGACAGGGGGGCACTGGGGAGCTGGGGGGCACAGGGGGCATCCGGGCCCAGCTCTGTGCACAGTGCCAGGGGGATTTTCCTGGCTACTGCCTGTTTTCCCTGCCTGGTCTGCTCTGCCTGGCTGGGAGTCTGAGGTGGCAGGAAAGGGGTGAGGGGCTGAGTGCTGAACCTACAAACCTGATTGTGGGCAGGAGATGGGAAGGAGTGGAGCCCCAGAAATCATCCCGCAGGCCAGGGGTCTCCAATCCTGTCGGAAGCCTGGACAGGGACAACACAGACATTGCACAGGGCTTTTCCAGGGGGTGTGAGTGCTCCGTGTGTGGCAGCAGGGCTGTGAAGGTGACCCATTGTTCCCACCCCGCTGTATCTGCTGGGTCTGCAAAGAGGTGTGGAAGGCTCAGGCAGTGCCACAGTGCAGCACTGATGTGGGAGACGTGGCATGGCATGGGACACATGGCATGGGACCCATGGCACAGGATGGCATGGGACACACACCCTCAGCACAGGGCTGCCACATGGCTGGGAAAGGTCAGAGGAGTTTGGGGGTCTTATCAGCCAAATGAAAAACAAAGCAATTTGGATCGCTGTGGAGTTTTTATTTTCTCTGTGTTTGGTGTTTTTGGGTTATTTCATCCTTTTAAATTGTTTTTCTTCCTCTGAGATGTGCCCTGAAATTCTATTCAATGAACGTGACCTGTGAGGCAGAGCCAGAGGCTTCGCTCTGCCCCTGCAAGTCCAGGGCTTCCCTGAGACACAGAGCTGTGTCACAAGGGCAAATTAAGCTGTTGGGACTTTTTTTCCACTCTCATCTCTCCTTGCTGTTTGTGGTTGCTTTTCTGGACACGATCCCCTCCCGAAGCCCCAGGTTCCGGCTGATTTTCCGTTCATTACAATTAAAAGGCTCCGTCTCCCCCCGGCCCTCAGCAGGTGCCAGCTCTGAGCTGGCAGTGCCAGCACTGCCCAGCCGAGCCGAGCTCCGGCCAGCAGCCTGCCTTGCTCCAAGGAGAGGGGTGGCTGCATCCCAAACAACCCCGGGCATCCTCCCAGGATGAAGGAGCCTGTCTGCCCTGCAGAGTGCCAGAGTGCCAACCCCGGCCTCCCCTTGTGCTGTGGGGTCTCACACTGCTGTCACCACTGCCAGCACATGACTGGCAACAACCAGACAGGGCTCACCTTTGAAGGGTTGCTGATAAATAGCCAACTCCAGCCTTCACTCAGGCTCCTGGGAATGGTAAACCAAAGTTTGTGAATTAATTCCCCCTCGCAAAGCCGAGCTGAGCTCACCAGCTCTTCTGCTTCTCATGCCATGCCCTTTGTTCAGCCAACAAATCCCAGCAGCTCCGCCAAGAACTCCTCCCAAATCAAAGGAATCGGTGTGAATCCAAGTGCCAGGGTTTAGACTTGTCCATATTTCCACCCCTTTTGGCTTTATCACCCTTTCCATCCACCAGGTACCAGCCGAAATGCCTCCAGGTGGGTTCACCAGGGAGAGGAGGGATGTGCTTTCCCTCCAGCGCTGGCATTTGGGATTAATAGTGTTTTCCTGGACACACTTAATTCAGAGCCCACAGACAAAGCCAGGCTGATGAGCGCAGATGAGCCATTCAGGAGGTGAAAACGCTGTGCTGAACATTTCCATCCTCTCCACTTCCTGATGGAAGGAAGAGCAGAGTGAAAAGGAGGCAGGTTGGTTCAGGTCCTGCTGAACAGAAGAACAGTGAAGAAAATCAGTGTTTTTAATGTATTTTTCTTCTAGCAAACTCCTGGCCCTCATCCTTCCATTGTCCATCTTCCCTTCCAGTGATGAGAAAGGAATAAGCCTAGAAAAGAGGTACTGAGAGTCTGTGTTTCCCAGAAGCACTGGATGTGTGGCTGGTTCCCAGCTCCTGCTCCCCACCAGCCTCAGACCACAGTCCTCCTCCTTTTCCTGCACCCCCAGCCTCAGTGGATCCCTGTCCCCCACATCTGATGGGGAAACCCAGACCTGAGAGTGACCCTGGACGCTGGTGTGGTGGTGATACACCCGGGGAAGGAATGGCTGGGGAAAGGGTCAGAATCCCCCTCCTGTACTGGGCTGCCTGGGGTGATGCCAGGACATGAGCTGTGCCCCCCACAGCACCCCCAGGGGTGGTCCCAGGTGGGTCCCCCAGGGCAGGATGGAGCATCCCCTCCCAGGGCAGGTACCCGCCCCGAGGAAGGAGCGCGGGAGGAGCCGGAGCTGCACTTCCACAGCCACATTGTGGAGGTAATAATCCCCCCCCCGCTGCTTTCTTCCCTTGATCAAAGCCCAGCCGTGAGGGAAGTCCATCTGTGAAACATTGAGCCGTGCCTTTCGCTGAGGTATTATGGGCTGGCAGCGAAATCTCTCTGACAAGTCCAACCGGGAAAAATGGCAAAATGAGAGGCTTTGAGATGTGTGCATTTCCCAGATGACTGGTGATGTGTGTGGGGAACATATGGGCAGTCTGTGCCCACTGTCCCACAAAACGTGCTGATTTTACACTTGGATTTCTCAGATTCCCTGACAGCTTTGAAGACCGGTTCTGACAGCCTGGTATTAAATGCCACTCGGTGATGTTGCTGCCCGTGCCCGGCGCAGGGCAGGGGGTGCCTGGCACAGCAGGGCTGCTCCGGCCAGGGTCTGGCTGCCCGGGGGTGTGGAAATGGGTGAGCGGCGTGACCAACCCCTGGCATCAACCCCAGGCTTCAAACAGCTTGAGAAATGCGAGTTTTGCTTCTTGCTGTCAAGTATTTCTATTTTTCATGAATTCTGCAGCTCTTGCTTGGACTGAAATAGCAGCAAAGTTGCTGCTTCCCCCCCGCCTGCCCGGCTGGCTCTGCCAGTCAGGCTCGGGATGGGGGGGCTGTCCCAGTCCCACCCAGCATTCCATGTTTGGAGGGCTGGGGAATGAAGACACTGTCACACAGAAGTACATGGTCCCTCTTTGTCACCTGCTAGGACCCAGCCTGGTGTGCTGAGGGACAACTCCACACCTCATGCCTTGCTTTTTCCTTTCCCAGGAGGGAAGAACCAGGGAAATGCTGTTACTGGGTCAGGCCACGGGTCCTTTTGCCCACCCCAGTTCTGCCAAGCCCAGGGGCCAACTGGGAGATGACACAGGTATGAAATCAGGCAGAGCAGCTTTGCTCTCTCACTGACTGATTTAGGGCCTCCCTGACAGAGGGAGCAGCCAGGCAGGCACATCCAACAGCCTGGGATGGATGTCCCTTCTAGCACCTTTTGGAGCCTGTCTGTAGCTGTGCTGCTGTGAAACCCTGTAGGGATAAAGCCCAAAGGATAATCTTGCCTTTGTGAGAAAAGCCCATTTATTAACCTTAATGGACTCCAGGGAATTCTGGGGCTTCCAGCTCAGTCCTCGCAGATGGAAAGGTGGGTGTTGGGAGCTCCCTCCCTGTTCTCCAACCACTGCTTCTTCCTCAGTGAAATGAGTTTGTTTCTAACCCAGGGAAGGGAAGATGGAGAAATGGAGAGGTGGGTTTGGACTCCCACCCCCAAACCATCAAAGCACCCACCTATGTTTCCAGAGTGAGCCCCAATTACTCACAGGATTAGTGCACGTATTTAACACTGCAGATAATAATAAATACAGGGACAACATGCATTGGTTCCACCCAGGGCCCTGCAAACACCCGGAATTAGCAAGTTAATGCAAGCCTGGAGTATGAGACTGCTATTTCCCCATTCTCAAAATTCTCCCTCTCTGATGGATGCACTCAAGGGTACTCCTGAGAGTGTCTCTGCAAGACACTTCCTTAGTAATTTGACTGTAAGGTTTTTGCAAGTGGACCTCCAAGCAATCGGAGGAGAATCAGCACTTCCCTTGATCGTGCCTGACTTTGATATCACCGGGCAGAACTGCTCCACACCTCCATGACCTGCGTGTTTTACAGTCACCCAGGTGAAGATCACATACCCCATCAGCCAAGGAGCACCACCAAACACAGGGATGCTGTGATCTGTCACCAGAGCCCCTTCACACACTGTGAATCAAATCTCCAGGGCTTTAAAACAAGCAGGTCCAAGCACTGAGCAAGTGCTCCGGCTGAGTGGCTCTTCCCGAGGCCAGAGCCAGCTGCTGGGAGCTGATCCTGGCTTATGTCAGAGCTGGAATATGCAATCAGGGAATGATAGGATGGCTTGGGTTGGCAGGGACCTCTAAAAATCATCCATTCCACTCCCTGCCATGGATAGAGATGCCACCCACTAGCCCAGATTGCTCCAAGCCCTGTCCAACCTGGCCTCGGACACTTCCAGGGATGGGGCAGCCACAGCTTCTCTGGAAAACCTGTTCCAGTGTCTCCCCACCCTGACAGGGAAGGATTCCCCCCAGTATCCCATCTGACCCTGCCCCTGACAGTGGGAAGCCATTCCCTGTGTCCTGTCCCTCCAAGCTCTTACACAAAGTCCCTCTCCAGCTCTCCTGGAGCCCCTTTAGGCTCTGGAAGGGGGTCTAAGGCCTCCCTAAATCAGCTTCCTGAGCACAGGTGAGATGGAAGCAGAGACAGGCTGTGGGGAGATGGCAGCAGGAACCAGAGGGGATCCCAGAGGGAAGCTACCAGAGGATCTAAAGATTTTCCCTTGAAGACCAGACCACAGGACCTTTTAGAGCGAGCTGTGGGAAGCCACAGGATAAATTTATATGCCCAGCATTTGGGTACTTAAGTGAAGAACCTTCTAGAAGCCTTCCAGTACCTAGAGGGGCCTGGGGACAGAGCTGACAGATGTGGCTGAGCGGTGCTGCTTCCAGAAGCTTCTCCCACTTTGCCTCCCTCTCCTGTCAGAGCTGCTGGAGGAGACATTGGGTTTGAGAGCAGAGATCTGCATTTCTGAGGGGAAGCAGTGGCTGCACATGCTGTGAAAAAAGTGCTCTGGGATCCTCCTGAGGGGAAAAGCAGCAGAAACACAAACTGTTGCTCCAAGTGGGATGGAAGCTGGACATCTCCTCGGTGATCAGCCCACAGTGTGTGTGGTGCAGCCCCATGCTGTGCATTCAAGCTCTATTTCTGTATAGAAATATGTTTTTAATACTCCAAAGATGCTATCTAATGTTCAATAATTATCATGGCTCGGGTTTTCAGATGCACTTTAGATTTCCCAGGCCGGTTATTGAATGTGAGTGAGATGCAGAGGAAACATTAAAAACATATTTACAGAGGGGTTGGCAGCAGCTCCAGAGTGTTCCTGCAACCAGGCCACGGGAACCAACTGGCCATCTGGGAGGCCTCGGGGAGGATTTGTTGTAGAGGCAATTGGCACATCGTTAGCCTAGAATGCAAATCCTGTTTGATTGGAGGAAGTCCACGATCAGGCACAGCCTTCCCAGGCTGGTTTTGAAGGTGCCATCTCTGAGCAGGACATGTCAGACTGAGGCTGAAAAGGTGGAGCTGAGGGATGGGATGGAGCTGTTGGCTGCAGGGGTGGGTAAAACCCCCTTGGAGAGTCTGGTGGTGTGACTTAGGTCCAATGTTCCACCTTGGCCTCAAGCTGCAGCACAGAGGGGGCTGGAGGAGAAGGCAGGAGGTGTCAGATGGTGCCTAAAATGATTGGAGCAATTTTGGTCTTCACAGAGCTCAGCATTAACAGTGGGGTTTGAGCAGGTAAATGACCTGTGTGGCAGGAGGAGGCAGAGTGGTTCAGTGAGGATGGATCTGCCCAGCTGTTCTTGCAGCAGAATCACTGGAGGTTGGGAGGAGCCTTTCTGAAGAGAGCAGTGGAGGATGAGTATGGTGGTTGCTGTCACCTCCCAGGATGCCAACCCACAACAGACTGAGCATTCCCACCTCCTGGACTGCCAAGGGCATCCTGTCCCCTTGCACAGCATGCCAGAGCTCTTCTTCCCTCTTTCCCCTTGTCTGAAGGCTGGTGTGGAGAAAGATCCCTGGGGATGGATCAGCCCTCTCCTGCTGGGACTGAGGGACTCTGGGGCTCAGCAGATCATGACCCATGGCAGAGATTTGGAAAGATGCCATCCCTGGGGGCTGAACACAGATCTGGGAGCATCCTTTCCCAAGTGGGATCCTCTCCTGTCACCTCCTCAGCAGCTCCGTGTGCCAGAGCTGCCGAAATCTGCTGAGCGGGCACAGCAGAGGCCCCGTGGGGTAGGGAGCAGCCTCCCATCCAGCAGCACTGGTGCCTCAGGTGTGAGCTGAAATCCTATTGATTTCTAATCAGTGAGCTCATGTTCCCTGGGCTGCGGTGGGAGAGGGTCAGCAGGGGAGGGGGTGGAGGAAACCCACACTTCGGGTGGTCCCGGGGTGGGACTGACGGGGCCGCTGACAGAGCCTGAGTTATGGCTCTGCTGGAGATGGTTCCGAGGGCTCGTGGAGCCTCAGTTATTATCTGGCTGAGTCCTGTCCAGGGGAGAGCACCGAGGGAAGGACGTGTGAGCCATAAAACATGTTGTCTTTTAATGAACGAGACTCACAGGGGATTAGGACTGTTTTTTACTCCGTCGTTTTTCTTTCCTCAGCCCAGAGAAAGTTGCTGAGTGTTGTGTCTGCCAACTGCAGGTCAGATGTTTCAGGAGAGCCAGGCAGTCATGGCCCATCCAGCCTGGCCTGGACCAGCCTCACCAAGAAGTTCCCCTCTGCTCCCACCTTGTCCCGGCCAGATGGAGGCAAAGGTGACACCAACTGTCAGGGCTCTGATGTTCAAGAGATGCTCTCAGGGGAGCTGGGCTGCAATAAGCCCCAGCCCCACAAGGAACCTTATTAATGCTACTGCTGAAGGAAAAGCAGTAATTAACCCTGAAATCCAAGCTTGGGAGGTTTTCGGAAGAAAAGTGAGTGTCAGCTCACTGTGCTGGGTGTGGGGAAAGAACTGCATGGGAAGCACAGGAATGTCATTGTTTTCTTTTCTGTGCAGATCTGCAAAGCCCCTCTTGGGTGTCTGTGGGGATGGATGACTCTGGGACTCCAGCATGGGAGGTGCAGGACCTTTGTGCAGGATCTGAGGAGCTCCCACCTCTGCTTTCACATCTCTCCCTTCCATGGCAGGGACCTGCCCCAGAGCTTGAGGATATAGAAGGAAGAAAAGATAAGAATTAACGTTTGGAACCCAGCAAACATGCTGAAATCTAACTCCAGACTAACTGGAGACTAACTGCACGTTTAACCCCAGGCTAAACACTTTGGGGACAGGTTGATGTGGTGGCACACCTCGATTGTGGCTTTGGTAGGACAGTGTGATGGGGATGGTGCAGCCACTGCATCTGAAGTCTCTTCTCCTTCACTTCCATTGCTGTGAAGCCAGGAACGTGCCCTGAGGTGCCTGGGTGGGGCTGGGCTCTGGGTTCCTCTTTGAGGGGAAGGGGCCTGGGATCCCCCACAGCCCCACTGCTGAGTGACAGGGCTGGTTTGAGAGGGACCAGTCAGTGCTGTGCCCCCTCCCCATTGCCCACAGCAAAGCCAGGGCCACTGGGGGGACTTAGAGGGGCACCTTCCCCGGGTGTGGAGGGGCTTTGAGAGGTGCCCACTGGGATGTGATGGGAATGCATGGGGTGTGGGGATGTTAGCCCCCTCCCCAGGGCCCTACCCTGCTCCCAGCCCCTCTGAGTACCAGGATATCCCACCCTCCACCTCAGCCCTTCTCTCTGTGTTGTGGCTGCTGCCTCCCACCACTGCTCCAGCCTGGCTCCGCTCGGGATCAGGGCTGGGAAACCCAGCAGAGTTGCACCTGTGGGGGCAGGGACTGAGGGACATCCAGGGCCCCTCCTGTGCCCGGCAGTGGGGACCTAAATCCTGGTGCCCCATCCCCTCAGCAGAGACAAATGACATTTCACAGCACAGGTGCTTTGAGCAAGAACAATAAATAGGAAGATCTCTGCTGAGCTCGGCCATAGGACTGGGATCTCCTTTCAGGGAGTATTTTAGGACTGAAGGCACTGCAGCTGTTTGTGGGCTAATCCCTCTGCCCTCACCATCAACCTCCAAAAGGGACTTTGCAGACCCCCTTCAGCCACAAATAAATCAGGAAATGGCACTTTGTCCTCTCCAGAAATAGGCTCTTCTCAGCCCTTTGAACTGCCACCCGAGCCCAGCACCTGCTCAGGGGGAGACCCTACCACAGTCAGGCTGTGTTCAGCTCCCAGGGACCCACGGGACACTTTTGTCTCTCAGGGACCCACGGGACATGTGTTTGACTTCCAGGGACCTGTGGGACACACTTTTGGCTCTCAGGGACCTGTGAGACTTGGGTTTAGCTCTCAGGGATTTGTGGGACACCTATCCCTGAGCTCCCAGGGACATGGTGGGAGACCCATCGGGGTGTGAATGGAATAAAAGAAGACCCTAAATTCTGTGACTAACACAAAACCATCAAGGGCAGGGAGCGGCTGCCGGGAGGAGATGCCACCCACTGCCCTGATCTGCAGAACAAGATTTCCAGCATGTTTTCAGCATCATTAAACAGATAATTAAACATTCCCTCTCAGTTTAGTATTTCTCAAATATATGACCCCATGTCACCTATTTAAGGGGCTCTGGGAATTCTGTGTGTGAGGAGGGAGCACGTGTGTGCCGGGCTGAGGCTCAGTGGGACGGGGAGCTCAGGGACAGGAGGTGGCTGTGACTGTCACCTTCATGCTGCTCACACAAAGCAACTCACAGGGAAATGTTTATTTGGGTACTTTGTGCTTTTCTGGAGTGCAGGTGAGGTGTGAGGCGCTGCCAGGGCTGATGCTGCACAGAGGCCTTGGGGTGCACTGAGGTGCTCAGTGTGTGGGCACCGGGAACCTCGATGGGCAGAGGGCACCTCCCAACATTCAGGGAGGCTTTAGCAGAGTTTTCCACATCTCTGCAAGTCCCAGAGTTAATTGAATCCAAGTGTGGAAGCAGGGCTGTGCCCTCACTGCTGCGGCGGGCAGGGGAGAGAGGGTTGTTTCTCTTCTGTTCCCCGGGTGCTTTGAGTTCTCTCCCTTTGAAAAGGGAGGCCTCTCTCTGCATTCACATAAAATGTGGCTTTTCGAAGTTTAAAAGGCTTTTGGTCTCTTCAGGAATCGCTCTGCAGGAGGGTGGGCACGGCTCAGGCTGGCTTGGCCCCCCCAGCCCTGTGACAGGCAGGGCAAGGCACCGACTGCTGCCTGTGCCACCCAGAACAGCCCACACTGGGGGCTCCCCGTCCCTCCTGCCCGGCCTGGGGCACCAGGACACCCCTGGGCTGGGGGCTGAGAGGTGCTGCTCCAAGGAGGACACGGGTTGGATCCGCAGCACAACACCATGGAGGGAGCAGAGGGGGCAGTGCCAGGCACGGATGCCCAAAGAGTGCTCAGGTGGGACATGGCTTTAACATGCAGCAGTGGATTCCCTGGCAATGTTGCTCTATCACAGAGAGACCTTTCCAGCCCCTCAGACTGTTTTGTGCTGTTCCTCCTTGATTTTCTAAATGAGACTGACAGAGCTCCAGGAGTGTTTGGACAACACTCTCAGGGACAGGGTGGGGTTGTTGGAGTGTCCTGTACAGGGCCAGGAATTGGAGTGATGATCCTTGTGGGTCCCTTCCAGCTTGGGATATTCTGTGATCTCTGTTCTCCTTCAGGGAGGACCCAGCTGGTACAGGACCAGGACTGCCCTCACCAGTGAAAGCTGATGAGAGATCAACACTTTGATTCATTTTTCCAAACACCTTTGACATAAATAGGGATTTATAGCCAGGTATTGGCAGGATGTGCAGGCTCTTTCCCAGAGGGGTTGGCAAAGCCAAGCCAACTCGTTATTCCCGGAGATTCCACGGCTGCCAGGCACTGTAATCACAGGGCAAGAGCAGGGAGCTGAGCCAAAAGGCCATCAGTCCTGGGGGAAGCCTTTGATCTGAGGGGCGATGAGATTCCCAAACACCTTGGGTGCCATGAGCTCCTACACACCTTGGGAGTCTTTTCCCCAACCCACTGGAGCTGCAGTTCTTTAAGTGTGTCCCTCCTTCTACAAAATTCTGCTGTTCCAGGAGGGTTGGTTAGGGTTGGAGCTAATGAGGCTCCAACCCCTGTTGCTGCAGAGGGACCTGCCCATGGAGCGGGAGTGCTCCGGGTGCCCTCAGCCTCCAATTATCCTGGGAGCCTTGCTGAGAGCATCCGAGAGGAGAGCGAGGGGGAGAGTTCAGAGAGCTGAGGTGCAGGTTGGGAAGGTGACATGAACCGTCTCTGTGGGGATTTCAGGAGTTAAAAGTGAAATTACAGACTTAATCTGTCAAAATATGTAGTTTTTCCTGGCATTTTAATGAAGACTCATGTAAAGAGGAGAAGGCTGATCCCATCCTGCGTTCCCAGCCTCATGCTCTCCAAGGTTATTTATGGGGTTGCTACACAAGTTGGATTTTTTCCTCCCCTTTTCTTTTCCTTTTCTTCTCTGCTTTTGCAAATTGAATTATTTAAATGCATTGTTTGGCAGCCTCAAATCCAGGCGTTTCACTCTCTTTCCCCCTCGGCTGCCATTTCTTTCTCTCCTTTCTGCTCTTGCATTTTCAGGATCATTTACCGTGTTGTTCCAGTGGCATTTATTGAAATTTGCACAAAAAAAGATCTTTCTTCAATGCCACCATTTCAGCCCATGCAAAAGATTTATGGGTGCAGGAAGACACCCGTGGCAGGGAGGCTTTGCTGGCAGAAAGAAAGGAAAGGGGGGAAAGGAAACGTGCTGGAAAAGCAAAGGATACCCAGAGCTGTGGATGGGGAGCAGGGAGGTACTGTGGAGGTGAGGCAACAGGGGCTGGGGAGCAGCCTTGCTCCTCCACAGCTACCACACGTGCTCACCTGGGCTTGGGCACGGGAAGTGTTTGGTCTCAGGGCCATGTGGGCCTAAATCCATGGACATGGATGGAGCACAGGGACGCCTGGGTGCCCTCAGGCAGCAGTGGCACAGAGGACACATCCTGGAGAGGTGCTGGGATGGTTTCAGTGAGCTTGGTGTGCACTTGGTGCATGCTCGGTGAATGCTCAGTGTGCGCTTGGCGCGTTTGGTGCACGTTTGATTCACACAGTGCACACTTGGAACACTTTTGGGACACGTTTGGAACACTTTTGGGACATGTTTGGAACACTTTTGGTACGTGTTTGGAGCACACCTGGTGCAGCCCTGGGTCCCACCTGCCGTGGGCAGTGGGAGTGCAGCCAGAGCTGTGTCCTGCCTGCAGCTCATGGGGCAGCCTGAACAGGCACCGCAGACACGTCGCTCTCGAGCCTCACTATCTCTAATCCTGCTCCAAAACCAGCTCCTTTTATTTACATATTGACTTGTGATTCATTTAATTGACTTTCTTGCCTTGGAATTGTACTTACTTAATTAATCTGATTACATTTCTGCTTCTAGTTAAAGGGTTTCTGTGTTCCAGCCCAGAGGTGACGACGTTCCTGTGGAGTGATGTGCTTCTGGTCGATCTAACCACAGATAGAGTCTGCAAAGCATTTTGGGATCCTTTGGAAGGGGAAGACAGGCAAAAGCCATGGAAAGTGCCGCAGCAATTTCCATTTTCACACACACAGCACTTGTGGCAGAAGTAAGACACATTCCTAGTCAGTGGGATTGAATTATCTCCATAAATTCATTACATTTTAAAAAATATGATAATCAGCACGAAATGAACATCCCGAGGGAGACAGAACATGAACATCTCAAGTACTGCTAATAATAAGCCTTTATTTTACAAATGCCCAAGGCTGGCTCAGAGCCTCGGCAGCCTGTGGTGGAGGGGCTGGTGCTGTGCCTGTGCCCAGACCTGCTGGGAGACCTTACCCCCCATCCCTGGCCATTGGTCCCAGCCATGGTTGGGATGCAGGATTCATAGTCTCCATCACTGCCCAACCCTCTGAGTGTGGCCCAGGGAAGGACAGAGGGTCCCCACAGCTGGTGGCCTTTGGTGGCTCTGGGTGGTGACTCAGCTTCTCCCATGTCACCCCTACAAATACTGGTATTTATGAGGTGATTAGTGCCTGTTTAATACACATTCAGAGCAATTTGCTGGGCCCATTTGTAATCATAAAGTATTCCTGGGGGATCAGAGTGGACTTGGGGTTGGCAGCATGTCCTGGCTTCACTGCTCCTGGAAAGGGGAGTCTTTTGGGTTACTCAGAGTGTCTCATTTTTTGCACAAGCCTTATGAGGCCATGAAGGGTTACCTGGGGGTGGTGGGGATGATCTGAGGACAACAGGTGTCCATGGTCCTTCTCACAGCTGTCATCTCACAGCCTCAGAGTCACAGAATCCCAGAATGTTTTGGGTTGGAAGGGAACTTAAAGCTCATCCAGTCCCACTCCCTGCCATGGGCAGGGACACCTCCCACTATCCCAGGTTGCTCCAAGCCCTGTCCAACCTGGCCTGGAACACTTCCAGGGATGGGGAATTCACAGCCTCTCTAGGCAACCTGTGCCAGGGCCTCCCACCCTCACAGTAGCAAAACAACACAAAAACCCCACTTGGACGGCGTCACCGTAAACTTTTCCTCTTTATTATTCCACTTTGGTGGCAGACAGGCTGCTCCTCCATTCCCCGTTTGTTAAACACTGATTAATTATTAAATTAGCCATTAACTATTAATAGCTGATTTTGTGAGTGTTAAAACGCCAGCCCTGTGCAAAGAGAGCTGTGTGTCTGGCAAACCTCGGGAACCTCAGGGAATGAATCCTGGATAATCAATACGGCCTCTGCTCCATTTGCCATTCCTGTCTCATCTGCTCTGCACTTAAGGGGAGTTTATACAAATGTAAAAGCAAATTTTACTGCTGGTGGAAATTACCAGCTCACAGGGATAATGGCAGAGCCCTGTGCTTGTCTGCAGCTCTGGAGGGGCTCACTGCTGCCAGTTCTGCCTCGGCAATGGAATCATAAAATCCTGGAATGGTTTGGCTTGGGAGGGCCTTAGAGCTCCTCCTGTTCCACCCCCTGCCACAGGCAGGGACACCTTCCACCAGCCCAGGTTGCTCCAGGTCCTGTCCAACCTGGCCTTGGACACTTCCAGGGGTGGGCAACCTGTGCCAGGGCCTCCCCACCCTCACAGGGAAGAATTCCTTCCCAATATCCATCTAACCCTGCTCTTTGTCAGGGTGAAGCCATTCCCCCTTGTCCCCACTCCAGGCCCCTGCAGTGCACAGTGAGCACATCCCAGGTCCCTGCTGGGCCCTTGCTCCCACTTTCAGCCGTGGGTGCTCCCGGGGCTGGTGCCAGCCCTTGGCTCTTTCCAACGTCCCAGAGCAGGTGTCCACACTGCTGGACAGCTGTCAGCTTCCTCACCCAGCACCTTCCTCATGGAATGAGGGAGCCCAGGCCCCATGGACCCACTGCAGTGGCAGGGTGACAACCCCACACTGGGCGCTGCCAACTGTGTGGGTTTGTCTGGGGGCCCTGTGGCTCTTTTGATGTAGTTTTTTGGGATGTAATGTCATGTCTGGGGGAAGAAAGGAGGGAGGATTTAGTCTTGTTTGGAAATGCCTCCACTGCTTTTGCACCAGTAAGATAAAGCTGATTCTAAGAATAGCAAACTGGGCCTTGCAAAACCTCCTACTGTGCCCCCTCCCTGGCACCCCAGTCCCTCCTCCCTCTGCCAGCTGGGTTCATACTGCCAGACAGCAATTCCTGCCCTTTCCCTCTCCCCTGGGCTCTTCCTGGTGTGCTCCAGGGCGGGATGATCAGCACAGGAGGGAGGTGATGGTGAGCTGCTCGCTGACCCAGGGCAATGCTTGGGCACCTCCATGGCTGCCATAGGGTGGGTGGTGGGCACAGACCTGCTGGAATGTGCTGGGATGTTCCCGAGGATGCTCCCAAGGGATGCTCACCATCAGAGGGAGGGTGCAAGGGCAGAGGGATCGTGCACCCACCCCCGGGGACAGGCGAGCGAGTGCCAGAGGGAGCAGGAAGGGACACGAGGCTGATGGGCTGGAGCTGCTCCACATCCAGTCTGAAATCAAGTGCCCACGGGCATCTCCAGAGCCTTTGGAAGCAGATGGCCTTGGCCCAGAGAATGTGATTTTGACGGATGCACTTGCAGCCCCCAAAAAGCAGTGCTGCTTTTCAAGCCTCCCTGTGAGGAGAGCCATGGCTGCTCGGGAGAGAAAGAGCCTGGGATTATTTTCTCATGTCAATTAACAGCACTTTCCAAAGGCAAGCCGGGCTCCTCGGATCCAGAGCTCGGGATCCTGGCCAGGCTGCTCCCCCCGGCACGCTGGAGCTGCAGGGAGAAATCGAGGAGCTCTGGCCAGAGAGCTGCTGGGCTGGAGCCAGCAAATAAAATAGTCATAACGAGGCCTTTGGAGATAAATTTGGAGGCCAGGATTGCCTTGCTTTAATTTTTTATTCTTCTCTTTGAGAAACCCTCTGGCCTGGCAGAGGCAGCAGCAGCTCCAGAGCAGCAGCTCCACGGGGTCACCTCGAGGTGCCACTTCCCCCAGAGCTGCCAGTGCTCCCGGCCAGGTGTGTGCCAGGACTGAGTGCTGGCACCAGCTCAGGTGTGGCACAGCACTGGGTTTGGGTGTGGGCTCAGGTGTGAGATTAGGAGTAGGATCAGGTGTGGGCTCAGGAGTAGGATCAGGTATGGTTTTGAGGTGTAGATTCAGGTGTGGCTTTAGGCACAGGTTCAGGAGTGGGTTCTGCTATAGAGTCAGACCTGGGATCAGGTGTGGATTCAGGTGTGGATTCAGACACAGGTTCAGGAGTGGCTCCAGGTGTAGGATCAGGTGTGGGTCCAGGTGCCGGTTACCTCCTGCCCCTTCCCCTTCCCTGGCTCCATCTGTTTTCCTGGAGCAATCCAGGAGCCCTCCAGTGGTGAACACACAGGTAGAGCCACACTGCAGGGCTGGCTGCAGCCGGGCTGGGGGGAATTCCCAGGGACATCCCCAAGGACACACAGAAATCCCTCAGAGGGTTTGGAAATAATCCCTCTCAGAGGTTCCAAGGTGAGCACAGCTTCTCTGGACAAGGCTCAGAGCCACACAGGCTGCCCAAGAGGAGAGCACTTCCCATCCTTGGTGGCTTCGGACCACCTAGAGATGTTGCCAGGAAGATGCTTTTCCAGAGGGAAGCGGGTGCCAGCTGGCCCCAGACAGGGAACTTTGATCCCTCTCGGCTTTTTGGGAAGGAAAGCAGCATGTTTTCCATGTCCACCCTCCTGGAGAGCCGGGGTTCCGGCACCAAAAGTGCAACTGCCCCCGCTGCACCCCCGCACGGCTCTTCATGTTTCAAAGGCTCTCCTGCTCCCACTGCTCTTCCCAGCTGCTTCCCAAACACCCCTCTCCATTGGGGTGGGCTGGGACAGCGCTGTCTGTGACGCTGCCAAACAGCAGGAGCACAGGAGGCTGCCCTGGAGAGGGCAGGATGAGCCCCCCACCCTCACCCCCAGCTGTGCCGGGGGAGCAGAGACGCTCCGGATCACCAGAGATCAGAGAGGGTGAACCCACCCGTGTCGCTGGGAAGCTGCAGCTGATGTCCATCCTGCAGGGAAGCCTGGGTGCCCCCAGGGAAGCCCCCACCCCAGTGGTGAAGGGAGCCCTTGGGAGAGGTGTGAAATACCCGCTCTCCCCTTGTCCTCCCCATCCTGAAGAAGATGTGTTTCCAGGGGCTGAACTGGGACCCCTCTGTCACCCGGCTCCTCCTGGGTGACCCTCAGCAGGGAGTGAGCCCTGGTCAGCAGAGGCTTTCCTGCCTCCGTGCCACCTCCTGTCCCTGCTGTGTGAAACACGGCACCGGGATCAGAGGAAAGGCAGCAGGAACCCTGGTGTGGAAGCTGACCCCGTTTAGGGTTTCAGACCAAATGGAGCAACAGATCAGCTCAATCCAGGCCCCCCGAACCCTCTTCCTGCCGCTGCCTCCGCTCACAGCCAAACCTCTGATCCCTCTCCAGCTCTCCACATAACTCTTGGGCTTTTGGTGGGTCAGAGCCGGGACTGTGAAGCCAGAGATGGCTCCGGGGACGGCAGCATTTGGAGCCTCCTGCTGCCTCCGGGCCGTGACCTATTTGGATCCGGCTGTGCTGTTCCACAGCATCCTCCCGGGATGGGTCGTGCTGGGCTGAGCAGTGCAGGTGGTCAGGAGCTCACCTGAGGTGTCCAGAAGAGGACTGCAGAGCTGGGATGGAGGAAACCTGGATTCAAGGGGAAAGTACGGATTCAGAGCCATTGCCATCCCTTTGAAGCACAGACAAAGCCCTCTCCCTCCCGGGGCAGGATGCCCGTGGGCAGCAGAGGTGATGAGAGAACAGCCCCTCTCCTGCACCCACGGCAGGAGCTGGGATCTCTATTGGAAGCAGGTGTGCTGCCCTGCCAGGCGATGGGAGCCATTAGGGAGAAAGGCTCTAAATAAAATTTATGTCTGTCTCTCCTCACCCCTCTCTCCTGAAACCAATTACGCCTCAGTCCTGCCCCGTTCAGGGGGACCCACTGGGGTTTGCCCCCACCAGGGTCCGGTGGCCCCTGGGATGTCCCAGCCCGGTGCCAGCACAGCAGGGGTGAGCAGCAGGAACGCAGCAAGTGGTATGAGAACCAGGCCAGCTCTTCTGGCGGCCCCCAATTCATCTCCCTGGGAGTCCTCGGAAGGATCCCGCAGCACCTGGGCTGCCACCCCTCTCCAGCCGCCCCCTTGGCAGCCACTCGCTGGCTTCAAGTGGGAGTGAGGGGGGACACAGCGACCCCCCCACCAGCAGCGCTTTCCCTGAGGTTTATTATTACACAAATGTGAATTCCAGAACCAGCATCTGGGGAGCAGCTGCTGGGATTTAACCCCTTCTCCTGCCACGGGAGAGCTGAGCAGGAGGAGTGAGCGCCTGCTCAGAGCGTGGTTACCCCAAGGGAGGTCCTGGGAACGGGGGACATGGCTGGGACACCCCTGTCCCACCTGGCAAACAGCTCCTGCTGTGCAGGGACACATCTCTGTGCGTGAATGGGGGGGCAGGTTCCAGATTTCCTCCCTCCCTCTCATTCTTTTTTTTTTTTTTTTCTTTTTTTAATAACAGGCACTTCTGTTTCCATTCAGAGGTTTTATGGGGATTTGCTCTCCCTCCCAGGCAAGGCCTGAATTTCCAGCCTGCTCCAAGATGCAGCTCCAAGGGCTGCTGCCCTGGGTTTGATGAGCAGCCTGGAGATAAGGGATGAGAGTGGGAGGGCAGTGCCTGCTGAAACAGGGGGCTTGGTCTGGACAGCATGTTTTTGTTGGAAGATGGATGTTTGGGAATGAAGGCAGGTCCTCACAGCCCCCTCCTCTCGTTGAAAGGGACCTTCACCTTCCAAGGCACTGGGGGTTGGTCAAAAGGTTTTTCAGCCCCCTGGAATCCCATGGCCTCACTAAGCTCTTCCCAGGCCACCTGCTGTGGTGGCCACACAGCAGGTCATGGATGTTTGGGTAGAGCATGACCAGGAGGATCTCCCCCCTCCTCAGCTTGTCTGGGAAGCAGTGCCCAGGCTGTCCCAGCCACTCCTTTCCCATAGAAACATAGAATCACGGGATGGTTTGGGTTGAAAGGGACCTTAAAGCTCATCCAGTGCCACCCCCTGCCATGGGCAGGGACACCTTCCACTACCCCAGGTTGCTCCAAGCCCCGTCCAACCTGGCCTTGGACACTTTTGAGGATGGGGCAGCCTCAGTGAGGAGGTTGGATGCCCAGCAGGGATGGATGGGCCACTGGTGTTCTCACCAAGACAATCCCAGGAGATGTCAGCAGGAGAAGGTCAGGAGCTGGCAGGTGACAGGTTCTGTCAAACCCCACCCACGTGCCAGCTGCCACAGGGATGGGCAGAGCAGAGGCAGCAACAAGTGTCAGAAAGGGCAGGAGAAATGTCAGAGGAGGTTTTAGTGCCTGGATGAAAACCAGCTGTGAGTTTTGCTCCTGGGCCGACTCAGGCGCTACTGCGGCTGCTCAGCCTGTGCCGGGAGAAGGGGGAGAGGTGGGAAGTGCAGAGGGTCCGGTGGCCATGTGGGTTTGGGGGAGGCTGGAGACAGTCCTGGGACAACTGGGAGTGAAGAGCTGGGCTTTGGCAGTCAGACTTGCTGCTCCTGCCACCAGGGCTCAGCAGTGGTGGCTCCCAGCGCCTCCAGCTTGCCCAGCTGGCTGAGCCACTGGGACTGGTGCAAGCGTGGAACTCACCCCCTCGGCTCCTTGGGAGGGGACCAGAGCAGGGTGGCACAACTCATCCTCCTTAGCTGCGGGCTCCAGCTCCCTGCTGCTGCTCCCTGTGAGCCTGAGCAGTATCTCCCACCCTGACAGCACCGCAGAGCTGACAGGGCAGCTCTGCAGACAAAATACCAGCAGCCAGAGCAATCACTGTCTCCCGAGGAGGTGTTTATAATGTGAGGAACCCCTGAAGGGATCTGAGCAGGAATGGGAACAGAAGCTCCTTTGCTTGGGCTGAACTCCTGCCTGCAGTCAGCCTGTGGATTCCTGCCAGCGGAGCTGCCTCCTCGCTCTGCCGGTCTCCAGGCTCTCACCCCGACAGGAGGAGTGGGAAATGGAGCTGACAGGAGCTCCTGCAGCACCAGGAGCTTGGCAACCCCAGAAAACCCCTCTCCCTGGTCCATCAGTGCCTCTTCACAGCCAGCCCTGCCTGTATCCTCAGGCTCTTCCTCGCTCACCTCCTACCCCAAAGCTCACACAGTTTGTTTTTCTCAGCCTGTGAGGTTTTTGGGGCAGGGAAGGAGCCTCTCTCTGGGTTTCATGACCCACCCCCGTGGTGTGAGGGGGTTTGGGCTGTACTGAAGCTCAGTTTGGGCCTGGCTGAGCATCACCTCTCCACCCACAGTGCCGAGCGGGCTCCCGTCTTCCCAACACGCGGAATCCCAGCAGGCAGCAGGGGTAGGATGACAAATTGTTCTGACTAACAGTCTAAACAATGTGAAACAATGGAAGTCAGGGAACAGCATATAAAATATGCAGCACGCAGGGGGCTTGGCTATTTTATTTGATTTTCAGATGGATATTCCAGTGGCCGGGATCCATCAGGAATAGAACAACACATGTCAAACTCAATAAGGGCTCACGAGGGGCGGTGGTGGGGGGCTGGTGGAGAAGCTCCTGCTCTGGGGGACGCTTGGGAAGCCTGACTTGGAATCAGCGGCCTGGGGAAGTGAGCAGCTCTCCCTGCCCAGCACAGGAGCAGCCAGCACACCTCTGGAGAGGCGGGGGTGAAGTGCCTGACCCTGACCCATGGAAGAGGGGTAGGAGTGCTGGGCGCAGGGGAAGAGCTGTGGGAAGGCTGCCCGGGCGATGTGGTTGAGCAGGGGGAGGCTTTGGGAGGCTTTCTGTCTTCTCTTTGAAATTCCTCTGCGTTCAGAGTTATTTTCAAAGTCAAAAGCTGTCGGATTCCCCGGACGCCCGGGGAGGGATATTGCCTGGGTTTGCTCTGACGCTATTTCCCTGCACAGCTGTTTGTGCCATCAGCAGTGGGGTTGCTCTTTAAAAAGAAGATATTTTATCCATTAAAAAGAAATCCATAGATGATGAATATGTATTCGGTCTAAGGCTGAGTGATGAAATCCTCTCAGAGGTGCAAAGATCCAGTTATCCATCCGTCTGCGGCCTGTGAGGCACCAGTGGTGGGTTCCCTCGGAGACCACTCAGCTTTTTGGAAGCCTCGGGGTCAGTAAGGCTGTTCAGGGCTCTCTGGCCAGGAAGTTTGCTGTCCCAGGTCTCCTTTTACTCCCATGTCTGAGCAGGGCAGGAACTCTCTGAGAAAAACCCCTCAGAAGTTGTTTTGAGACTTCCAGCTGGAACAGAAAATGTCGGATCAGCAGAAGAGGGGGATAAAAAACTTTTGGTGGGGAGGAGGGAGGACGACAACACTTCACTCTGCCTCCTGCAAGGAGCTTGAGCCCCCTGTGCCCACCTGGCAGTGGATTTCTGCCCTGTGTCTGGGTTTCCTGTGTGAGTTCTGCCTGGGGAATGCTAAGCTCAGATTGCTGGGGACCTGCAGTGGGTTTGATGCCACACACGGGCACAGAGGCTCTTTTCTGATGCCCTTCTCTCTGTCTCAGCATTTCCTGGAGGCTGCTTGTGGGACCTGACCCATCCAATCTGATGCTGTTTCATTCCCATTGCCACAACACACCTCCCACAGCCTGATCCTTCCCCCACGGGATAAATGAGAGTGGCTTGAACCTTGTCCACAGGGTTGGCACACACCACCTCCTTCCTTACTGCACACTTCTCAGGTTCTCCTCTATTTTTGCATTTATTTGGTATGGAAAGACGTGCCCTGGAGCTGGCACATGTCGCTGCACTCAGCATGTCCTGCAGTGCCAGAACCAAGGGGCCACCGGGGTGGCTTGGATTGACCAACATCGTGGAATCATGGAATGGTTTGGGTTGGAAAGGGACCTTAAAGCCCACCCCATTCCAACCCCTGCCATGAGCAGGGGCACCTTCCACTAGACCAAGTTGCTTCAAGCCCCATCCAACCTGTCCTTGAATTTCCAGGGATGGACCATCCAGTCCTTCCTGCACTGATAATTTGACTTTTTTTTCTTTCCTTCTCACCCTTGTGAATGTCTCCAGGCAGGGAAATGGGATGAGAAGACAGAGAGAATAAGGAGCACCTGGAGAGAAGGCAGAGAGTGCAACAAGCCAAATCACCGAGGCAGGAGGGAAATCGAGCAGCTGAAATTGGGGAAAACAGCTCGAAGTTTGTCACTGTCTGCACCTGATGCAAATCCATTTGCCGGGGGATGTTGGGAGCAAAGAGCAGAACGCTCCTGATTTCACAGGTTTGTGTTGTGAACTGGAAGATCCCAGAGAGAGGGAGATTGGAGGAAAAATATAAAGGACAAAACCCAGCCAAACAAACCGATGCAGACCCCCTGCACCCCTGGAGGGGAGCGCTCCCTGCAAGGGCGGGGGAAGGCAGCAGGCCCAGCCAAAATGCTGTAAAAGCCTCCCTTTTAGATGGCATTTGTTCTTCAAAGACATGAGGGCTCGTAGAAAAGCCGGGCCATTTACCTCTGCCTCTGACATGTTAATGGCTGTATTTTGGAGTCATTAAATATTGAAATGCGTAACACTCAGCAGCTGCCAAACCTCCCCGCAGCCCAGCTCCCCCCCCTCCTCTCCTCCAGCAGCTTTCTCCCCTCTCCCTTCCCTCCATGCGCTCTCTTCCCTGGCATTGCCCCTCCATCCTCCTCTTCCTCCTTGCCCTGCCTCCCTCCCTCGCTTTCCCGACCTTCTCCCCCCGGCACAGTTTGCCCCCCAGCCTCCCTCCCCATCCTTCCTCTGCTGGAATCTCACTTCCTGGGAAGCACTTGATAATCTGCAGCTTTAATATTCTCACCTTGCCAGTCTCCTGTTCAGCGGGACTTGGAGAATTAGAAATGTATTTATCTGGGTACACTGGAGAGCAAGAGAAACAAAGAAACCAGCGGGGCTTTTCTAACGAGGAATGACTAATTTGACCCAGGAGAGCCCGTCCTCTTTCAAGCACTCCATTTTCCCCGGGTTTTGCATCCAGAGATAAGGTTGGCAATGCCAGTGGCGGGGATGGGGCACTGCCAGCCCAGTGCTGAGCTCCTGCCGGGGCTGCTGCCTCGGAGAGCAGCAGCCTTTGCTTCCCCTGCTCCCTCAGGTGGGACAGACCCCCCAGAGCCAGGAGAGGGAGAGTGTGGAGAAGCTGCTGTTTGTCTGCTGATGGTCCTGCTCAGGGCTCCTTAAGCACTGAGAAATTCCAATCCTAAAGAGCATTCTTGCCAAGACCAGGCTGGAACGGGGCCTTCCTGCAGCTTCCAGCAGCTTCTGAGAGCTCATGGGCTGGGAAGGAACACTGACTGCTTTCCTCAGGTCTTACCCTTGAAAAATTCCTTGAAAGAGCTCCCACAAGTGCTCACAACGTTGAGTGCTCATTGCACTCTGTGGGTGCAGACTCGGCCTTCTGGCTGATCCACTCAGCTCTCATCTTGCCCTGAATGTACATGGAAAGGATGGTGGGTAACATGGGATTCTGCTTGGAAAAGAGTATTTCGAACAAGGGACTTGGGATTTTTTATTGCAAACGAGGAGGGGGGATGAGGTTTGCTGGGGCTGACACAAGTCAGTCATCTGTGGATTTTTTTTCCCAACAGAGGAGCAAATGTGCTTCAGTGGGCACAGGCAGGACAACTGGACCTGAAAGAGTTGTGCTTGTGTAGTCTAGACAGAAATCAGAGGCTTAGATGTTTGTGATTGGTGCCTGTAAATACATTGGAGAGGAGACACCCAGGAATGCAAGGAAGTCTGAGAGAGGAAGGACAGTGTTGGCACGAGCATAGATTGGTAGAAACCTGTCATGAATAAATGTCAACTGAAAATTGAAGGAGGTTTCTCCTAATCATCAGATGAGGGAGTTTATAAAAGAGCTCTGCAGAGGGGTAATTGAGGGAGGAAACTTAACTAGTTCAAGATGGGAGGCTGACAAATTTCTGAATTTCACTTTAGGATGGGGCTGAATTTGACAGTCTGGCCCCTCTGTATGTCCTGCCTCAGCCCAAGAACTGCTGCACGTGGGTAAGGTGGGGAGTCCCTCTGCTCCCCACCCAACTCCTCTGCTCCTCCCCACCTGGTCACTCGGACACAGACCATGGGCAGCCCTGCACACACTCACCCTCACCCTCACCTGTCCCTGGCACAGAGGCTTTTTGGCTGCTTAATAAGCCATGACATGCCAGACATCGAAACTATGAAAATTGGCCAATTTTTTAATATTTTAAGCCCCATCACATACACTTTCCTGGTCTGAGCAAAGCGCTTTATGACGCCTTAGCAAGGAAATGGAAACTATCATTTGGGATAATCTGCCTGAGCTGGATTGCCCCACTGATCCCTGCCAGACCCTCCTCCTCCATCCCCCCCTCCACGTGCCTCCTCTGCTGCCCAGATGGGGAGAGGAGAATCACGGAATCGTTTAGCTTGGAAAAGCCCTCTGAGACTGAAGTGTTAACCCAGCACTGCCAAGGCCACCACTGACCCATGTCCCTGAGTGCCACATCCACAAGTTCTTTGAACACTTCCAGGGATGGGGACTCCATCCCTCCCCTTCTCCCTGCTCTGTCACACCTTCCTGGGCAGGTGTCCCACAGAGGGGCTGAGGCAGGTGCTGTGCAGGAGCAGGATGGGAGCAGGTGCTGGGCAGAGGGTTTAGAGGGCAGAGCATCCACTCCTCTCTCATCCCCCTATTCCTGCTGCTGCCCTGGGAAGGGCTGAGTGAGGTACAGGCTTCTGCAAGGGCTTCTTCCTTAATCTAAATCAGGGAAAGGTATTTTTTCTTCTTCCTTTTATTCCACCCTGAGTGTTGTGCATTGCCACTGACAAAGGAGCAGGAATTCCACGCATTTCTTTGGCTGTTTAGCAGAGCTGCTGCCCTACTCTCCCCTGTCAGACACTAATCTCTCCTAATATTTAACAGTCCCAGTAGGCAGCAGGATTTATCCTCTGGCCTTTCTACCTGTCATTTCATCCCTTCTCACTAAGGAGCCCTTTGATTCCCTTCCGAAGAGAGGTGCCAGGACCAGCGTGATGGATTGGCTCGTGCTGGCAGTCGGAGAAGCAGCTCCATTTCTCTCAGTTCCAGCTGTCGGGTGTTTATCTGGGGCAGCTCCCTACAGCTGGGAAGGCCCTTGTGCCTCCTTGCAGGGAGCCATGTGGATGGGCAGGCTCTCCGAGAGGGAAGGGGCTCTGGGTGTTAATGCTCCAGCTCCTCAGGGCCCTGCTCCAAACCGCAGCCTGAGCTGTGGACGTTTGAGCTCCTGCGATGATCTGGATCTAATACCATCATCCATTTCAGGGAGGAATTCCTCCCCAGCGCTCCCCAAATCCCTTCCCATCACTCTGCTTCCACATGTTCCCCTTCCTCAGCATCCCAGCTGCCATCTCCTTGGCAGGACAGCCCAGAGGACAAACACGCTTGGAGGGAAATAGTTTCACAGGGGGACCCCCACACTTACCCCGGGGGGCTGCTGCCAGCAGAGCTGCAGGACTCATCCCACAGGACTGCACGGCTGCTGGCAGGGTGGAGGCAGCCCACACCCCCCCTGGGATGACCCACTGTGGAGCAGGAATGCTGCATCCCTCTGTCCAACCTGCTGCCTGCAAACACACACAGTGCCAAAGCCTCTCCTTGCTCCCCAGGCAGGTGGTTGAGCAGCTCCAGAGTGAAGGTGTCAGGGCAGCACAGTAGCTCTTTATGTCAGTAATGAGCTCTTTAATTGACACTTCCTTAGTCTGGGAGTTGGAAATCCTTAGCTCCAACCTGTCCTCCTGCCTGGGCTCCAGTTACATGGCTGGGCTCCTGTGTGCAGGGGTCGAGGGCTGCTCTGCAGGGCACCTCTCCTTGAGAAGGGCAGAAACCCAAGTCCCTCACTAATGACCTTTCCCAGTGTCACCTGCCAGCCCAGGGTGCCAACCCCAGTTCCCATAAGCAGGATCTGTGTGTGGGTCTGGTGCTTCCTCCAGGTGCAGTTCTTTGCTCCTTTGCTCCCTTTGTTCCTTCCCCTCCTGCCTAAACAGAGGAAGTGCAGAGCTCTGCAGGGCACCACGAGCAGACAGATGATCCTGCAGGCACAGCTGGCACGTGTTCCACACTGACCTGGCTGGGCAGCCCGGCCTCTGCCCCCTGCACGTGCCAGTTCAGGGAGAACAGCGGGGGAATGTGGCAGTGGGAATGCTGAGAGCTCCCCCAGCATGGCCGGGATGGATCTCCTCCTGCCTCCACCTCAGGTGGTGTGAGGAAGAAGAGGAGCAGGGGTAGGATGAATCCTGCCTGCTGGGAATCTTCTGGATTAAAGAGCAGCCAGGAAACAACCACCATTAATAACACCACCCCTGGAAGTGTTCGGAAAACATGTGGATGTGGCACTTGAGGGTGTAAACATGGGGGTGGTACTGGGTGGGTGGTTGGACTTGATGACCTTAGAGGTCTCTTCCAACCTAAGTAATTCTGTAATTCTACACAGGTGCTAAACCAGGCAAGTGTTAACATGGCCTTCCAGGGCTTGGAGGGGAGCTGGGAGGACTCCCCGAATTCCCCTTGCACGGAGGAAGGCCGGATCTCGCTGGGATGCTCCTGCAGTGACACTCCCCAAGCAGCTGCAGCACCAGGCAGTTCCAACGTGTGCCATGTGGCACCTGGGGACTGGTTTAGTGGTGGATGTGGTGGTGGTGCTGGGCTGATGGTTGGACTTGATGATCTTACAGGTCTTTTCCAACTTCAGCGATTCTGTGATTCCCCTTGCACAACCTGTGCTCTTGAACCTGCCCCAGGTGCTCACACAGCTCTCCACCACCCCCACCCACAGGCCCCAGGCCAGCCCTGGCTCCAGAGAGTCTGGCCACGTGTGCATGAGCCCTGTGGAAGCCTTGGGGCAGCACAGGCAGGAGTCACCCTTGCTCTGCACCTGGGCAAGGTTGTGCCTGGGTTGGAGGTGACCCACAGGGCATCAGATGAAGAACTGGCCTTTGGGTGTGGGGCCCCCACCCTCCAAGGGTGAGGAACAGAGGTCAGGGAGTCATTCTCTTCTTAATTTGCTCCTTTCTTGGAATAAGAGGAAGTTTTGAGTAAAAATGTGGACGGACTGAGAGAAGCTTGAGGATTTGGCTGGTTTATGTTTGAAAATAACCAAGATCAGTCAGAGGTGACAGGATCCTGAGCTCTCACAGCTGGAACATCAGTGCTGGTGTACATTGGTCCCAGGTGGGGATGGACCACTGGGTACAACAGCAGATTGTTCCATGGGAGGGGATGCTCTGGGCATGGTCCCAGGTACCAAGGGTTTCCCTTCTTTCCAGATATCATCCCTGGAAGTGTTCAAGGCCAGGTTGGACAGATTTGGAGCACCCTGGTTAAGTGGAAGATGTCCTTGCCCAATTCAGGGAGTGGAACTAAATAATCTATCAGTTCCCTTCACACCCAGACCATCCTGGGATCCTGTGATTCTATATCCTGCATTTTTCTTCTCTTCCCAAACAGGGTGAAGGCAGGAGCTGGCAGGACAGATATCCCCATCACCCTCCCTCTGCCCAGGACACCTCTGTCCTGGCTGGACACAGCCCCTGCCCGTGGTCACAGCTCGGTGTGGTGAGGGCACGTCCCTGCAGGGAACAGTTCGCAGTGTCAGTGCCCACGTGCAGCTATTTCAGTGGGAACAGGGAGCACGGGCCAGGAAGCCTTTGGACACAGCCGGCTTTGTCAGGAAGAGGGGAATAATCAGGACTTTTGTGCGGAGGCAGCGCCGGAGCTGCCGCTGTTCCGTGCGGATCAGGTTTAAATCCTCGTGCAGACAGCTGGCACAGCTCACAGCCCAGCTCCAGGCCTGGCTTAGCAGCCCCAGAGGGGCCCTGCCCAGAGTCATTAGTGAGGCTCTGGGTGGGAGCTCTCCCCGCTGTGCCCAGGCACCGGCTCCCTGCTCAGCTGGAGCTTAGGGTGACCCCAATGTGCCTCTGCTCCAGCTGGGGGGGGCAGATGGAGACCAGCTCCCTCCTCTGCACCTCTGGCTCTGTCCCAGTGAGGCACAGCCAGTGCTGAGAGAGCGGAAACATTGCTGAAAATGTTAAACTTTTATGAATCTCCAAGTGGGCTCGGCGTGAACTCGGCTTTGTGGGGTTAAATCCATCATTACTGGACACAAGCCAGTGTGTTTTCCACTAAAAGCAAGACCCTGATGGCTTTAAACTGAAAGAGAGAAGGGTGAGATGGGATGTTGGAAGGAAATCCTTCCCTGTGAGGGTGGGGAGGCCCTGGCACAGGTTGCCCAGAGAAGCTGTGGCTGCCCCATCCCTGGAAGTGTCCAAGGCCAGGTTGGACGGGGCTTGGAGCAATGTGGGATAGTAGAAGGTGTCCCTGCTCATGGCAGGGGGTGGAAGGAGACCCTACAGGGGTACCAGGTCTTTTCCAACCGGGGTACCAGGGTGTCTGGGGCTGGGGGGGCTGAGCCCAGCTCATGGAGCGTGACCAGGTCACCCAGCCCGGGCTCTGCCCCCTTTCCTGAGGGGCTGGAGGGTGAGTCAGCCCTCAGCCCCGTCCCTCAGGTTCCCCATCTGAAAATGAAGGATAAAGGAGATATGGAAAGGTAATGATTTGAGGTAATTGCTGTTTGTAGGGTGTTTGAGGCCCGGGGGTGAGGGACACCAGGGAGGGTGATTGCGATGGTGCTGCTCAGCCAGCCCAGAGGGCTCTGGGTGCTGGGCAGGACGGGCTCATCCACCTGCTTCAGTTCTCATGGATGATCCCACAGGAACCCATCCCACCTGACCCCGCAGTGCTCACCTGGAATGTGTTCACCTGCAATAACTGCACTTAATTGCAGGTTCCAGCTGCCATGGGCACTCAGATGCTGAGTGTCCCCTCCTCTTCTGTGCTCCATACTCCATGTCCTACAGCACAGGAGGAGACAGTCCCTGGAGCCTTCAGAGTCCATGAGAGGACAATCCTTGACCCATGGACAAGCAAGCCCCAAATTTCTTTGCCCTGTTCCCACCAAACCCAGCCTGTGGTGTGAACACCTCTCCACCCCAGAGTGCCCTTCCCATCCCGTGCTGGGCTTCCCTCCCACCTCTCCCTGCTGTGCCCAGGCTGCTCCGTGATGGATGTGATTAATATTGGCTGGGAGAGCAGCCGATCCTTCCGTGCTGCCTTTGAACCCCTGAGCATTAGTGGCTCCATATGGGCACCATTTTTCCTTGTCACACCACAGCTGCATCTGGGGAAACCGGGATACGAGTCCTCTTACCAGTGGCAAACGCCTCAAGAGCCCAGGCTCTGGAGGTTTACCCACCTTTGGGAAAGGCCAGGAATATAAACAACTGTTGCCAGGAAGTCCTCAGGCACTGAGCAGGAATGGAGAAGGCTGTTCTGCTGCTCGAGTCAGGATTTAACAGTCCTTTTCTGCCTATTTTTAAACTCTGTCCCTGCTCTCTGCTCCTTCCCCTCCACCCCTCACTCCCTCTCCCTCCCTCCCACCCAGTTCCATGTTTGGAGGGCTGCAATTCCTTTTCAGTTTTATTTCTCATTAAAGATAAATACCGTTGCTATAATTTACAGTGAGTTTAATTAGAAATGAGTTACGTGAGCTGAGCATTAGGACTTAATTGCTCGTTCCTAAAACAATTTCCTCATCTGAAACGTCCCCAGTTAATGATCATTCATTAAATAGGATTTGAGTCTCCGAAGTGGAGTTGGAAGGGCTGGAGATTCGCTGGGCTGGTGCTGTGGCCAGTCCAGCACCAGGCACGGAGCACCCCAGACCTGGAAGGCACTGAGGCCCCAATTCCCCATGATGGGAACAACCACCAAACGTTCCCTTTGCAGCATCCCTTGGAGCTGGGGCTGTGCTGCGGCTGCTCCGAGCTCGGGGGGCTGAGGCAGCGCTGGCCCGTGGGCAGGGATGCTGTGGGGTTGGGTTTCACTGGCCAGGAGCCATGTGCTGACACCCACACCTTCCACCTTCCTCCCGGGACCGGAGCCCTCCCGTGGCGAGGGCAATCCTGGGGTTTGGGGGAAGGAGATGATTTTCAGGAGGAATGTTGGTTAATCAAAACAGAGCCGTTTACAGGAAGCGTGGGGCGATGCCGGTGAGGTTGGTTTGTGCTTTACTTGCGCTTTTTTATTCCCAAAAAAAATTTCTAATCAAAACCACGTCTGGAGAGAGCAGCCCTTCGCCTGCCCCAGCCCGTGCCCAGGGAGCCAGGAGGCTGGCAAGGCCAGGAGGGCACTGGCACAGCCCCAAGGGCTCTGGCACAGACAAGGGGGCACCAGCCCAGGCACAGCTTGTCCTTGGTCCCCCTGCCCTGTGCTCTGTGGGGCTGCAGCTCATGGGGAACACACCTGGAAGGGATGGGATGGGATGGGATGGGATGGGATGGCAGAGAACAGGACCACTCTCTTGCTTCTCAGTTTTGAGCAGAAATTCCTGAAAATAGTTAAGCTGAAACAAGCACATTCCTTTAAAAAAACTTCATTTTGACACATCAGCATTTTTCCAGGGAGACAAAAAAAACCCCACAACAAAACCAACCCCAAACTCTCTCCACCTCCTTGGAAAAGTCCATCCCAGCTCCTGCTCTGAGGTTCCCTGCCCTGCTCCGCTGTCCCAGGAGCAGGGAGATGCAGTGGCTGGGATGGGCTCTCCAGGATGGATTTGGCAGCATGTGCTGGAGCACTGGGCAGGTCCCTCATGGGTCCCTGGTGCTTCAGCCCCTTCTTTTCCTGGGAAGTGGGTGCAGCATCTGGCTTTGGGAGCTGCAGGGATGAGCCCATCCTTAGGTCTGGTCCAGGCACTCACTGCAGCACCTGACAGACCTCTGGGAGACTCCTGGCAGGAGGGATGGCATTCCAGCAGGAGGGATTGGAGGATGGCATGGCCAATGGGAGGGATGGCATTCCCAGCAGGAGGGATTGGAGGATGGCATCACCAATGGGAGGGATGGAGGGATGGCATTCCAGCAGGAGGGATGGCATCCCTGGACACACATGGCCCTGCACAGCCTGCAGCTGCAGGACACTGTCACTTAGCAACCAGTAAGCAATCACTAACCCTTCCTTGGGTGTCAAACATCCCAGGACACCGATCCCTTTCCAAGGAAGTGTAAAATAGGGGAGAGCAGGATTTGAAGACAGAGAGAATGGAAGAGACACGAGCCCCTGGATAACCTTGACCGCGTTAGCGGATGGTTGGGAACCAAGGAGGCATCAGAGGGTGTCTGATTGCATCCAGCATCCATCAGCACATGGCTTTCGGGAATGGAGAGGTATAAATAAGGGCAATGAAAGGTCCCAGTTCCAGGCAAAGGAAATTATTTCCTCCTCAAGTGATTCTGGGCACCATTAAGCAAATAGTGGCCAGGCCAACAGAGTCCCCTCGGAGGGAACAGGGAGCAGAGCCAGGGAAAAGGCTGTGGGGTCTGCAGGCAGGGAGAGAGGGATAGAACCCGTGGAATGACACAGCCAGGGGACAGGGGATGATGGCCAAATGAGGGGCAGGGGCTGGGGAGGAAGGTATTGAGGAGCTTCTTGGGTGAGAGGGATTTTCCTGGCAGTTATAGGGAAATAACGGAAGAAGAAAATGAAAGGGAGGAAAGAGGGAAGGGAATGCAAGGCAAAGCAAGGCAAGTAGAAAGGAGAAAGGGGAAACTAAAAAAAAACAAAAAAAAGAAGAAAGAAAAGAGAAGGCAGCCCCCAATCATTTCTATACTCCAGCACAAGCAAAGGCCTCTACTCCTCTCAGCCCCTGCTTGGCCAGATGCTCACAGGTTGTTCCAGAGCTGAGTGACATGAGCTGCTGGGACAGGGACACAGCAGGGACCTCCAGTGTGCCACCCCAACATCTTTGGTTCCAAAAGGTTTGTGCTGTACAGGTGGCTCACTGTGGCTGAGCAGGGCTGTGCAACTCTCCCCTTAGACACTGCTGGGATTCCTGGAGCTGTGCTGCCCACAGAGCTGGGCTGGGATCCCTCCTGCATCCCCTTCCTTCTCCCCTTCCTGCATCCCCTTCCTTCTCCCCTCCCTGCTCCCCTCCTGCTCCCCAGCTCACACATTCAGCAGTAGCAGATAAATAAACGGGTATCAATCACTGGAGTGCGGCAGCGCGATCACCTTACGGGCCTCATTTCCTCTCCAAATACACAAGTTTAATTTCTATTTAGCTTTCCTGAAATTTTAATGTCTACTTTGGGCATAAATATTTTAGTGTTCTGAGAGGGACAAAGTGGGAGTGGGTGACAGGAGACAGCACAGGGCTGTCTCTCCCCTGCAGAGCAGGAACATCCATCTTCACCCCAGTCCGGAGCTCAGGGCGTGCAGGAGCAGTGGTGCCCCTGTCCTCAGGGTTGGGCTCCTCCAGCATTGCCCACAGAGCACTGCTCTGCCCACAGCCCTGGCTCTCCTGAGCCAGGGAGAGGATGCAGGACAGTGACATCCCCAAACCACGTGGATGTGGGAGCCGAAACTCCCCCCTGGCAGCAGCCGTGACCCCAGCCTGCGCCTCGGCTGCTGTGTTTATGCAGAGCTCTGTAAACTCATCCCAGAGATTCCTGGGGCTCCAGGCAGATGGTTCTGGAGGTCAGCGACAGTTTATTTCCTTAAGGAATTTCACGTTCCCTATAAGGNAAAAAAAAAAGAGGAAAGAAAAGAGAAAGCAGCCCCAAATCATCTCTATACTCCAGCACAAGCAAAGGCCTCTACTCCTCTCAGCCCCTGCTTGGCCAGATGCTCACAGGTTGTTCCAGAGCTGAGTGACATGAGCTGCTGGGACAGGGACACAGCAGGGACCTCCAGTGTGCCACCCCAACATCTTTGGTTCCAAAAGGTTTGTGCTGTACAGGTGGCTCACTGTGGCTGAGCAGGGCTGTGCAACTCTCCCCTTAGACACTGCTGGGATTCCTGGAGCTATGCTGCCCACAGAGCTGGGCTGAGATCCCTCCTGCATCCCCTCCTGCTCCCCTCCTGCTCCCCTCCTGCTCCCCAGCTCACACATTCAGCAGTAGCAGATAAATAAACGGGTATCAATCACCGGAGCGCGGCAGCACGATCACCTTACGGGCCTCATTTCCTCTCCAAATACACAAGTTTAATTTCTATTTAGCTTTCCTGAAATTTTAATGTCTACTTTGGGCATAAATATTTTAGTGTTCTGAGAGGGACAAAGTGGGAGTGGGTGACAGGAGACAGCACAGGGCTGTCTCTCCCCTGCAGAGCAGGAACATCCATCTTCACCCCAGTCCGGAGCTCAGGGCGTGCAGGAGCAGTGGTGCCCCTGTCCTCAGGGTTGGGCTCCTCCAGCATTGCCCACAGAGCACTGCTCTGCCCACAGCCCTGGCTCTCCTGAGCCAGGGAGAGGATGCAGGACAGTGACATCCCCAAACCACGTGGATGTGGGAGCCGAAACTCCCCCCTGGCAGCAGCCGTGACCCCAGCCTGCACCTCGGCTGCTGTGTTTATGCAGAGCTCTGTAAACTCATCCCAGAGATTCCTGGGGCTCCAGGCAGATGGTTCTGGAGGTCAGCGACAGTTTATTTCCTTAAGGAATTTCACGTTCCCTATAAGGAAATTTAAACACTGTGGGAGAAAAATGGCTCCTGAAGTCCTTCCTTGACTGGATACGGAACGCTTGGCTGTCCTGCTGTGGTGGCAGGGGGTGCCCAGTGGCCCATCCAGGCAGGTTTCCCTCAGCAGGAGCAGTCCCTGTTCCCATGGGACACCCAACCAGGCTGCTGCATCCCTCCTGGTGGCACCTCAGGGCTCACTGGTGTCCCCCTGGGGACATGGCTCAGTCCATTCCTTGGGGCACCCCGGCAGGCAGGACCCCTCCCTCTCCAGCAGCTCCTGCAGCCTGGGGGTCACAGGGAGCAGCCCCCCCAGGGCTGGGGCTGATGGATTTGTACACACACACTTCCCCAGAGCCCGGCCCACATGTGCTGATCCGGGGTGTGCAACAGGTGCAGCTGGCTCTGGGATCCATCTGGTGAGTGCTTGGTCTCACTTTGCTGCGGGATAAATCACGGCACGAGGAGCAAAGAGAGGGAGGCAGCGCCAGCCAGGGCTGCGGGTGGGGAGAGCCCACCATGAACATGTTCCAGGCCAAAACCCACTCACACCGTGCCCTGCTCCCACTGTTGCCTCAGCTCTGAGAGAAACACCAGCCTCCATCCTCATGAAAATACCCTCAGCCCTTTGCCCAGAGTCCCAGGATCCCTGAGGTTGGAAAATCCCTCCCAGCCCATGGATCCCCCTGTGCCCCATCCCCTCCTTGTCCCCCAGCCCAGAGCACTCAGTGCCACATCCAGGCCTTCCTTGGACACCTCCAGGGCTGGGGACTCCAAACCTCCCTGGGCAGCCCCTGCCAGGGCCTGACCACCCTTTCCAGGGAGAAATTCCTCCTGATGTCCCACATGAGCCTCCCCTGGCACGGCTTGAGGCCACTTCTCATCCTGTCCCTTATGCATCAGCACAGACCCTTCATGTGCTTCTCAGCCTGCTCTGGGTGAGGGGCCACTCCTGGAGGACTGATCTGCCATCCCCAGGTGGGCTGTGGGGACCTCAAAGAGGAACAAATCCCCACCATGGGAAGACACGAGATCCTCCCATCGGCTGTGAGGTGTCCCCACTGTGGGCACTGTGGGGTGGGCACTGCCTTGGCTTCCCCTTCTCACCACTGCAGCACAGCCCTGATTATTCTGGTCTCCCTCCAGCCCACCTCGTGCATTTGCTGACTGGTGGAATAACTGCCTGAAAGAGAAGAGATTCACACCACAGACTACCTGGGAGAGGAATCCCAGAGCACACGGAGACCTCCAGCCAGGTGCCATCAATCCCTGTCAGGAGAAACTCTCACTGGTGCTGCTGGAGTGACCAGAGCCTGTGTTGGTCATGGAGTGTAAATAAAGAACATGTCAACCAGGCTGGAGAAACTGATGGGACACATCAGGCCAGGCCAGGCCAGATTATCTCCCTGACTTATCAGAAAATGTAGAGATGAGGCTTGTTTCATCCTCGTGCTGGACACCAGTGTGATAGCAACTGTCCAACCCCTCCTAAAGAGCCACCCAGACCCTGTTGTTCACATGTTCCCTCCTGCCCTCTTACTTCATACAATTATTTCCAGCCTGATTTGGGTGTTTTTAACCCTTGGCCTCATGGCTTTACCCTCATCTCAGAAGAGTTTATGGAACGAGATCCATACCCTTGCCCTTTTCAGCCCAGAGAAAGCTCCTCATGACGTGACAGAAATCCAAGAAATCAACAACTCTGGAGGTTTGTAATAAGGCTGAATCCTTCCTAAACCCAGACACTCAGCACAAAGAGGGGTCAGTGATCCCAGAGCTCCTTCCCCTCTGCCTCCTGCCATCCATCTGGGTGGATGATGGGAAGCAGATGAGGCACACTTGGGACACCCGGCGGCTTCCAGGTACACTCATGGTTTGTGTCTCTGGAGCAGGCGCTGGGCAGGACCCTGCTCCAGGCACTCCTGCTAAAGGAGACACAGACCTCCCACCCAGAGACCCCAGGGGCACTCCCACACCCCTGGCTTTCTCCCGAGCTCCTCTTCTGGCACTGACCAGCAGCAGGGAGTGAACCTCAGTCTCTGAGAGGTTCATCTCACGTGCACACGTCTGTGTCCTGGCAGCAGACAAGTGTCCATGCAGGAAGGGTTTGGGATGTCCCACTGCACTCTCTGGGAGCCCTCTGAGACAGGACTGCCCCCTGTTGAAAGGGAGGGCTCAGAGATGGTGTTTAACCCTTTGGGGGCTTCACCACACCGTCACTCTGCAGGAAAAGGCCCTGGAAGGGTCAGAGAAGGAGCCCAGCAGATACATCCATCTTCCCTCCTTCCAGCCTGCAGGTAAAATAAACACACCTTCAAAAACCACCAGCATCATCACTTCACGTGCTCCTGCAGATCCTGACTCTCACACTCGCCCTCTCCCTGTCACTCTGACCCTGTCTCTGGCCTCACACCCCCATCCCTGAGCTCTGCTCCCCCCTCTGCTCCCCCAGCACGGCCCCAGCACCCCCAGAGCAGCCAGGGAGCACGGTGGGGGCTGAGCCCCAGCTGGGGCATGGAGGGGATGGACACAGCATGGAGCTGAGCCCGAGGAGCTGCCAAGGCTCATAAATAAGGGAACCCTGTTTGCTTTCTCCTTGTCCAGCCTGTGCAAATATTTACTGCCCTGGTGACCCGTGGAAGCAGCACCAGCAGCAGGATCCCAGCCTTGGATGGGAAGGGACCTTAAAGCTCATCTCATTCCACCCTTCCACCAGCCCAGGTTGCTCCAAGCCCCATCCAACCTGGCCTTGGACACTTCCAGGGATGGGGCAGCCCCAGCTTCTCTGGGCAACCTGTGCCAGGGCCTCCCCACCCTCACAGGGAGAATTTCCTTTAGATAGTTGTGGGTTGATCTTGGAGCAGCCAGTGGGACAGGAAAGCCCAACCAGGCTCCCCTTTGTCTCCCGTGCCACCCCCAGTGGTGGGTACCTAGGTCTGGGGTCATAATGGATGGGAAGGTGTTAATTGCCTCCCTCTGGCTTAGGAATGCTGCGCTCAACTGGCCCAGCTGAAGTTTGCCAGTGGTGGGGCTGGGCCAGCTCAGGCCCTGCATTTAGGGCAGGGAGGGAGGTGTTGGGTGGTTTGGCTGTGGTTTGGTCACCTCGGGGTTGCAGCTCTCTGGGACCAAGGTCAGTGTGAGCCTTCTCAGGTGAGTGACTTTGGCCTTCTGGAGAAGCTCTGTCAGATCTCTTTGCCTTTAGGTAAAGATGTGCTTTGAGCTTGATTTTTCTGGGCTGCCCTGCAGCCAAGTTCTTTGGCGAATGAGCAAGGCTGGGATACAGCTCCAGTGGTGGCTGTGACTCAGATGGCACCAATGGAGGGGTGGAGATGTCCCCTCTGTCCTGGTAAGTCTGCCTGTGCTCTGTCTTCCTTCTGACCTGCTGCACTGCCTGTGTTTCCCTGTAATCTTCCTAGGAGGGAGCTGGGAATACATGGAAATACGAAATGTCCTCCTTGCCCTTTCAGCATCCCCAGTGCTGGCAAAGCTCCACACCCAGCCAGACCTGTGGCTGAACAGCTTCACTAACAGCTTTCTTTTGTAATATCTCAGTCTGGAGAAGTTAATTATCTCCAAATATTGAAAAGGGCAGATGGATTTTGTAGGATTTACTTGGCTGTGTAATTTTGGTCCCCCAGAGATGCTGTTTGGTCTGGATGTGATGAGTGACACATCATTGCACCCGGGTACAAATGTCACCACAGTGTGTTACTGCCTCTCTCTCCTGGGATTTGCCCACTGGGGAGAAGTGGCTCTTCCAGGCTGGCCCAGCTTTGTGGGATTGCTGATGGTCCTGGCTCACTGTGGCTGGCTGGGAATGGACCCGGCAGCTCTGCAAACTTCCACCCCTGGATCGAATAGCCCAAGTCTGGGAGTGGAAGGCAGAGCTGCAAACCCAGTGCTCCTGGCTCCAGCTGACACACAAATGTCAGGGAAAGCTGCTGAGCACATCCTGCGTGTGGATGCGGGAGAGGCCGATTATTCCCGGGCCGAGGAGGAGCCCTGGCTCCAGCTGGCTGGAAGACGGCCCGTCTCAGCCCCTCTTTCATCACTGTGTTCCTCGAAACTCCTCTCAGGGGTTTCGTGGAGCTGTGCTAATGCTCTGACAGAGACTGAGGGGTGGGTGTGAAGGTTTGCTCTCCCTGGGGGGTGTGTTCCCTCTTTCCTGCTGGAGCCGCACTTGGCTCTCCCCTCCTTCCCACCACAGCTCTCGTTGTGGGGATGCAGAACCCCCCCTTCATCCTTCCCCAGGACACCCATTTATCCTCCCCCAGCGGCATTTAGGGACAGGGATTGTTGGTGTGAAGGTGAGGTAAATTGTCCTTTATTTTTACGGCTCCTCCACCTCCTCGTGCTTTGTTTCAGGTTAAATGTGCCACCGTTACCGAGCGCTCAGCCCGGAGACTAAACAGAGACGAGACTAAAGAAGATGTTCCCGCTGAACTCACTTTAATCTGCGCTTGTTTGCCAAGCACAGCGATCTCCCCGCGCGGCTCCCGCAAGCTGCAGAGGTGGAGGTGACTGCTAAAAACGAGACAGACACAGCGATTTCATTATTTCGCGGGGGTTTAATGCAGGAGTGAACTTCAGGGGACCTCGTAAAGCTCCGCTTCTGTTCACAGGCAGAGCTTGACTCCTGCGTTTGAGGGAATCTGGGTCACACAGCCGAAGGTCCTGTCTTGGAGGGTTTGCCAAGTGTTGGAGTTGATTGAATGGGACTGGGGAGGGCAGTGACCACAGTGCTTCCCCCCGGCCTCCAGCTGCTTTGACTTGCAATGCAAATGTTTTCTCCCGTCACCTCTTAACGATCCTTTTTCCCCTCGCGGGTGTATAATTTCCCCTGCAAGTCTCCAGTGAATGGTTTCCATCATAGTTATTTGTCCCTTTCTTTTCAACTTCTCTGGAATTGCAGACCTGGCATGACTTGGGGTGGGCGTAGATTGAATTGCAGGATTTCAGCTCTGGCTGTCAAGTGAGTTCCTTCTGTGGAGTTGGCAGCGAGGAGCCATCAGATCTGCTGGAATATGGAACCCCGGGCTGACAAGTGGCCCAGTTTGCAGAGTGGGTTTTGCTCTGGAGTGTGTGCTCAGGATGAGCAGCATTGCCTGGGATGGAGGAGGAGAAAGGAATGCTTGGCTCGGAGGAGCCGGGGAGGAAGGGGAGAGCAAATGCTCTTCTGGGGGATACTATTGGAAAGACATCATAGAGGAGGAGTTCATAAATCCACGGGGCTCCTCATGGCCCAGGCTCGATTCATCTGCACTTCAAAGGAAAGCGAGAGCCCCTCGTGAGGCTGCAGGAATTGGGGGGAGTGGGGCTGGCCCTGAGCATCACCCCCAAACACATGTGCTGCAGAACACCTCGGGGACAACAGGCAGGGGTGGAAAACATCCCCTGCAGCCTGGGTTGTGCTGTGAGTACCTGCAGGTGCCCGGGTCTGCTCCCAGCCCTGGATGGAGGGATGTTGGAGCAGTTCTGTGTCCCACCGACTGATAAGCTGTGGTTGAGCTCTTTGGTCAGGTCTGCCCGCCTGAGGTGAGGGGAGCTGCAGGATCCCATCCCCAGAACGGGGGGATTGGTTTGTGTACTGCCAGCTCAGATAAAAATCCAGCCCTGTGAGCTGTCACTTGTGTGGTTTCTCCCATCCTGGCCACAGCCTTGGGGCCCAAAGCTGCCTGGACCCCCCAGAGCTGCTGCCCCAGCGAGGTGCCAGAGCCCCTGGCAGGAGCTCAGCTTATCTTCCAGCAGTTTGTTCCCTTTTCTTTCCTCCTCAGCTTCCCTGAAGCAGAGCAGCACTGGAGGAGAAGGCTCTATAAATCAAGCTGCTTTATCGCAGGCACTGCTCTGCTGCTGCTCACCCCGGAGATGCTGTGCCTTGGAGCGGGAGGAATCGATTGCTGCCTTCCAAAGGTCAAGCCTTGAGCTTCTGACTTAGTTCCTACTTAGTCCCTACAAAGGCAAAATCCCCCTTGAAGCAAACACTTGGGTATCAGCTGCTCTATAAATAACACAGAACTAAGGGGAAGCTGAGCCCGGCTCTGAAGCTCATGGAGTGCTTGGGGATCCTTGGAAGCACATGGTCCTGGGGTAACTTCTGATTTTAGCAGCAAAGGGAAGAACAGAGTCTCAGATCACAACGTAAGGGAGGGTTTTTTTCCTTTTTCAGCTCTTCTCTGGCCTGACTTCCTCCCTTTGACAGAGGAATCCCTGAGAAGTGCAGCCTTGCTCCGAGCTGTTTGGTCTGATCACCTCACAGGAGCTTTTTAGGGAATCACTGGGAGGATTCAAAGCCGAGGGAGTGCAGCAGGCAGATGGAATCTGGCATTCCTGCTGCCCTCTGCATTCCCCTACTCTTTGTTTCTGCCCATCCAGCTCTTTTTCCCAGTTTGGTTTGCTGTTCCCCACGGGGGTAGTTCACTGCTGAGCTGCGGCCCCTGCGATTGCCACTGGCAGGGCAGGCACTGCCCCAGCTCCTCTGGGCTCCTCCATCCTGCCAGATAAATCACACTGACTTCAGATTGATCGTTCTGGGATGTGGAAGAAAGTGGAGTGGGCGGATTTACCCCATTAGGGTGCATTGATCACCATTACTGCGTGTAATCAGGGTTAATCTCAGGATTAATTGGGGGGATTTGCTGATGGAAACGATCGGCAATTTGTGTTAGTTACTGCTCTATTCGCCTCTAATGGCTTAATCAGATTACAAATTAAAAGTGGCTTCTTCCAGAGGATCTCCCTGGACTTAAGCAGGAGCCAGAGCACAAGGAGAGAGGCACATCCAGAGCATATGGTTTGTGACTCTGAGCTCAGCTACTCAGCCAGGAGGAGGGAGGGGGGGCTGGGGCAGGGAGAGCACCCAAGGACTGCACCAGGCTCCAGCCCAGCTCTGCCCTGGTTAATTGTGAGCTGGGGACAAAAGAGAGCACGAGGAGAGACATTGGTGCATTTTCTTTAAGGATTTGTCTGGGGTGGAAGGGGGAAACCCCAACAACTTCCATTTGCTTTGTGCAAGGTGTGTGATGCAGAATCATGGAATCATTAGGGTTGGACAGGTGGCTCTGGGCATGCTGGCACCAGCATAAGTAGTTCTCAGGACATTTCGTCATGGAAAAACGTTTTGGGAGGGAGCAGGAAGAATTTCAACTCAGGGCAAAGCATTACACAGTGATTGTGCAGCAAATAAATTAAGGCTGATGAGACTGATTAAACTAGTGATAGAAAGGGGTCCTGTTCAGAGCTTTCAGCTCCTGCTCAATGAATCTTTCCTGAACTCCACCAGTTTAGTAGATTATAAAGGCAGGAGGGTCTGTCCATGAACCTAAAGGATGCAGGAATGTCTGGCAGGAGCAGCAATCACCTGGGGCTCCAGCACCCACAAAACAGGCCAGAACTGGGAGAAATCAGAAACTGTCAAGTCCAGCCTTCCTGTAAACAGGCAAAGAATGTATCTATCTCTTCCTTGGAAGTGCATTCCCATCAATTCACCTCAGCAGCTGGGGCTGGATGGAGCTGGGGAGGGCTCAGTCTCACCTCATTCCTAATCTGTGCCATATCGATTGAGGTTTGATACAGGACAGCCAGAAGTGCTGGAAATCTATTTATTCAGCTATTTATAAAGACATTAGCCAACCTGAAGGAAAAAAAAAAAGAAAGTGAATGTTTCAAGTGGCTGCTGACAAGTTGGAGCAGTTTAATAAATCACGGGTAATAAACTGCTTCACGTGTGCTGAGAAATGCCACTGACTGCCCTAATAAGCCCTTCGTGATGAAACAGGCAACACTTCCAGCCCAGAAATCCATTTGGGGAGGTTGTTGATGTGTTCTGGCTGTTCCTGCTGTCAGATCCTCGCCAGGTGTGCCTGAGCTGGGATGTGCTCCCCAGTCTGGGGATAAATCTGGGGGGGAGTCTGCAACGTCCAGGGAGGGCATCTCTGCCAGGAGCTGCTTCTCATCCTTTAGAAGCTGAGCAGGAGGGGGGAGCCCATTCCTCATTCCTGGCCAACACTCCCCTCTTTCCACAGCATCCTTATCTCCCACCCAGCTAGCAAAGGCAAAGCCCTTTTTTAGGGAGTGTATCAGCAGCCTGGTGTTTTGGGCATTCCTCTCAAAAATGCTTCTCTTTTGGGATTAGGGAATGTCCCTCCCTGCTTTTAGCAAACCCAGCAGTGCCAGCTGCTACTCCTCACTTTTTCCAGATCTTTGAAATGCAGCAGCTCCAGCTGTGGCAGGACCCTGGAGGCCAAAGGACTTACATTTGTGCAGGGAAGAGGCAAACACCAAGGATGGATTTAAGGGAGCCCCAAAGGTGTGTTTAGACTAACAGGGACCGGGGCTGCAGTGACAGGACAAGGGGAATGGCTTCCCACTGCCAGAGGACAGGGTTAGGTGGGATATTGGGAAGGGAATTCTTCCCTGGGAGGGTGGGGAGGCCCTGGCACAGGTTGCCCAGAGAAGCTGTGGCTGCCCCATCCCTGGAAGTGTCCAAGGCCAGGTTGGACAGGGCTTGGAGCAACCTGGGCTGGTGGGAGGTGTCCCTGCCCATGGCAGGGGTGGCACTGGATGGGCTTGAAGGTCCTTCCAACCCCAACCATTCTGTGATTCCATGACCCTGAGGAGTGTGGGCTGGGAAGGGGCAGGTTACTGAGGCTCAGCCAGTCCATCAGCAGATCCAAACAGCACCTTAAGCAGTAAAGCTCCAGGAGTTTTAGGTGTTTTCTGGCAGCCCTCAGGCCATCCTGCCTCTGAAATCCAGCAGGGAGGTGACCCCTGCCCTGGCAGGGCCACAGCACCACTGTGGAGCTCAGGGATCCCTCTGGCCTTGCTGTGCCCATTCTAGCCATGGGAAAAGGGAAACTGATATTTTTCCTAAGTTTTATGGGGTTTTTTCCACTCCTGACTTGGCTTAGAGCTGGGCATCTGCAGACCAGGCTTTGAAAAGGATCTGAGATCTGCTTAGGAAATGTCAGGCATTGTTCTATCCCAGAACATCCATATGAAAAGGTGGGAAAAAACCTGTTAGAGAGGATCTGACCTGCCTCTGAACTGCTTTTGTTGTGTTCTCAGGCCACGTGAGGTTTTAGGAAGGCTTTGCAAACCATCATATAGAGAATCTCCTGCTTCTAATGTACATTTCTTCAAAAATGAAACAGAAAAGGGATGAGAGGGTCAGTAGTTATTCCTAATTTTTATTTGGATGCAAACTGAGGCTCCCAGTGCCAGAGCACAACAGGATCTGTGCAGATAAATATTATTCTGGGGAGGGGGAAGTAGACAGTTGCTAAAAAACCACACAGACTCCACTGGTTTTGGGTCTGTTTTCATCTACACCCCGACACAGGGGCTGTGTGAGAGTGGCACCTTTTCCTCTCAAAGCCTTGGCTCCGAGCAGGCTCAGCTGTGCTGTGTCCCTGTGCCAGCTGCCATTCCCAAAGCCCTTGGCAGGAGCCACTGGAGCTGCTCTGCTATTTGTTCTTCACTGTTTCTTTATTAAAAAACTGCAGCTCCAGGCAGGATCTCTCTCTTCAGTGCTGCCTGGTGCCTCTGCTCACCCCCTCTGGTAAATGGTTGAACATTTGCATTGTGTGCTCCTGCCTTCCCTGCTCCCTCGTGTTTCCAAGCAATCCCTCCTGGATGTGCAGCCAGTTTGCTGCAGGTCTCACCACCACCACCAAATATCTGACGGCTCCATGGCTTTATCTTTCCATCTCCCTTCCAGCCACCGGGAACTTGCCACCACATGTGATCCCTGCTGGGATCCTGGAGCCTCCTCACCACCCAGAAAGGAGGATTTGCCCTCAGGAAGAGCCTTTGCTGGATATTGGGAAACCCCCCAAAACTGTCAGTGAAATTTACTTCTGCAAGTGCTTCCAAAGTCACTCCTTGAAGCTTGGAGTGTTGCTAAGCTTGGGAGAGAGACTGTTTTCCTGGACCTGTTCATCTTCTCACCTCAGACCACTCCCTCTGGTGCTGCAGGATCTCTCTAACCTCTCCAAGTGCTTCATCACCTCTTCCCCCTCCTCTGCCTCACAACAGCCATAATTGTTCATGGCCCAGGTGATCTCTCTCCTCGTTCTGTGGTCCCTGCAGCCGTGGTGGGTGAGGATGAGCAGGGCTGGGGGTGGCTCAGCACCTCTGGGATCATTTCCCAGCCCAGGAGCCCTCAGTGGGGCAGAGGAGCCGCTGCCTTCCCACGTCCTGGATCAACCACATGGTTTTTATGGTTCTGATTATCACTTTTTCCCTTTTGGAGGAGGTTTAAGAGAAAGTACTCAGAAAACAGTGTTGGTGCTTGGCAAGGAGGCTGCAGAGCCCATCTGTTGCTTCTTACATGGTTAAGCTGCTCCCTGCTTCCCGTGCCAGCCTGATTCCTGTTAAATGGAGCCTCACCGGGTCACCAGAGCCAAGCAGCTCCTAAATTAGCTGAGGCATTAATCAGGCCCCGTTTGTGTTAGTGCAGGGTGTCTTCACCCTCCCCTCCATAAATTAAGCAGGTTTTTATATCTTCAAGGCTTCTCTGGAATCGCGTCCTCCGTGCCCTCCACCCCCTTCCCAGCGCCGGTGACAAGCACACACAGCTTAATTGGTTGGCATGGGAAAGGGCTGACATCAATTGGCTGTGTTTGGCACACGGGCTCCCCGTGCCTCCCAGGGATCTTATCAATCCCATCTCGGAGAGCAGCAGCTCCTGAGCACGGCTGCCAGGGAGATGGGGCTGATTCCTCGCTGCTGCTGATGGAAATTTGGGTTGGCTCTGGCGGCCCTTTGGCTGAGGAAGAGCAGTTTCCCAGCCCAGCCAGCAGAGACTGTGGGAGGGATCTGCAGGCATCACCTCCTGGTGGGTGGAATGGGATGGGATGGGATGGGATGGGATGGGATGGGATGGGATGGGATGGGATGGGATGGGATGGAAGGGGAGGACACTGTGCTCCTGGGACATCACACCTGGGTGAGGAGTGTCGGGATCCCTGCGGATGCTGAGCCTGGAAGGAGGAGGTGGGTGTAGACCCCCCACCAGCCTTGGAGATGGCTGAGACCCCTTGACACCCTCAGTTCTGTGTCTGTGCCAGCTGGTGGGAAAGGGCAGGGGTGGCACAGCTGCACTGTCACCTCCCAGACGGGACAGTCCCTGTCCTCCCTCCACCATCTCCAAAAACCCTGCAGGGCAGGGGCTGAGTGAGCAGCTTTCTCCTCCTGCCTTAGGCTTCCCCCTCGAGCCCTTCCTGGGGGTGCAGCCTGATTTCAGTTTAGTCCATCCTGTACACTCACATGTTAGAAAGTGAGTTGTAAATTCACATTTTCACAGCTGTGCACTTGTGTAGGGGTGTTTGTATGTGATCTCTCACGAGTTTCAATGGCCAGTTAACTTATTTTAAGGGACAAATTTAGTGGTTCCTTGACCGTTTTCACATCTCTCCCTTTACCTGATTAATTCTTAACTCATCTTCATAATTAACCATGAAAGACAGCAGCTGTCCCCCCTCCCCAGACAATCCCTTCACCATCAGGGAGCAGTGGGATGAACAGGAGGTTTCTGGTAGCGTCAACAATAAAAAAATAATTTGATGCCTTTTTTTATGGCCTGGTTATGACTCTCCTCCTTCCCTGTATTTATTTAATTGGGGTGGGAATGGCCCCACATCCCTCCCTGGTGCCATCACTGATGCTGTACCAGTATCTGTGTCTGCATCCAATGGGTTGGGAGAGTTTGAGTGGATTGCAAAGCAAAAGGATAACCCAGCAAGGGCTCAGGGTGTTGCTCTAATGTGGATTTTGTTGTTTGGGCACATTTTTCCATTGCTAATGTGCATTGATCACCCCTGGAAGAGGTGGGGATTCTCTAATCCAAATGTACCAAATCTTCCTTTCCATTTTTTAAATTGAACTCATAATTTGTTAAAATATTTTGGGCTGAAAATGAAAAAGTCAGGAAAAAAAATGAAACCAAAACAAAAAAAACCCCACCAAAACCATGGTCATCTCAGCCTCCAGGTCCTTCACTCCTGCAGTTACCTCGTGTGGAGCTTCTCCTTTACTGCACTGGTTCCCAGGAGGTTTAAGGCCCCTTCCCATCCAAACCATCCTGGGATTCTGCAAATTTTCCGAGGGGATTGGGCACCCCTTCACCCTTGCAGTGATAGTCTGGCCTGATGCTGTCTCTTGAAGTGATTATTTTAGTCATAAACCCCACCTCCACTGCCAGCTGCAGGCTTGGAGCACCCCTGAACCCCCAGCTCTCTCTGAGAGCTGCAGCCTCCCTGAGGCCCGAGGGCTCCCACCACGGCCAGTCCTTGCACTGAGGGTGGAACAAACTGCTCAGCAAACCCGAAATCTCCTGTCCTGCCTCTCTCCCTGGGGAGATGTTATCTCAGCCTGACTTCACTGCTGGGAAGTTTAACAATATTCAGTTTAAGTTTTCTTTCATTAACATGATCCCCTTGCTCTTTGCAGCCTCAGCCTCCCTGGCTGCAGTGTTTATGTGCTCCAGCTATTTGCAGGATGCTGTCATCCCCCCATTTAGCTGCTGCTTGCTCTGAGTAGGCAGATGCTGCTCTTAAAACGTTTGTGCCTGGACTCCTCCAGCCTCTGGATCAGCACAGCCTCCCCTCAACCCCTTCCTGTGTATCAGGATCTTTTCTAGTGTTGAGGTGCTTAAGGAATGTGCCACAACCCACTTTAACCCCCCCTGTGCAGCCCAGTGCAAACACACAGCAACGTGTGCCCAGAAAACAACCCAAAATTCTTACTGCACTCCAGCCACAATTATCTCTCTTGGGGAGTGGCTGAGAAAGAGCCCAGGCTGCTGGTGACAGGCTCTGGGCACCCCAGGGAGCTGCTGGACCACGGTCAAGGGCTGAAGGGAAGCACAAATGGCAGCAGGGTGGACTCGCTGCCTCAGCCCTGCTTCGAGGCTGGAGGTTGCTGTGATCTACCAACGAAAAAGGTTCTCCCCAGCATCTCCCTGTGACCCTGACTGCAGGCTGAGAAGGCACTGCTGCTGCCCTGCAGCTGGAGGAAACTCTGACTGGAATCTGGAGAAAGAAAAAGATTTATAAATTAAGACCTGGAACTCAAGGCTTTTCTTTCAGCTGTGCACCATTGCCAGCTGTGTGTCAGGAGCCATTTGGAAATACAGTGGTTGGCTGCCCTTGCTTGGTGCAGCACTGGGTGATGGGGGGACTTGTTTTTGATTGCATCTTATTTTTGTAATTTTAGGAGAGAAGCAGCCCTGAGGTTTGGCCCTTCACCGTGGTGGGTGCAGGTCTGTGAGGGTGGCACCTGTCTGCTCGTGGCCAGGACAGGTGAGTGCCAGTGATGTCCTTCCCTCTGCTCTGCCACCTTGTGCCAGCATGGATTTCTTGGATCCTCCATCCCTGGGAATGTCCAAGACCATGTTGGACAGGGCTTGGAGCAACCTGGGCTAGTGGAAGGTGTCCCTGCCCATGGCAGGGGTGGGAAGCAGTTGGGCTTTAAGGTCCCTTTCAACCCAAACCAGTCTGTGCAGAGCTCAGTGAGCTGGGGAGCCCTCCCTGAGCTCATGGCCCTGGCCTCTCCTTGGAGGGAAGGGTGGAAAATGGTTTTTCCAGGGTGGCAACATCATACAGACAGATCAACATCTCCCAAACCCAGGGGATGCTCTGGGACTCTGCATCACACAGGTTTCCCCGGCAGGAATGGGAATTTGGAGTGACCCCTTCCTGCACTGCTGCACACACAGTGCCCAGGTCAGTTTTACTCTAGAATGGAATATATTTATTCCTTCTTAATGCAGTTTTTAACCTATGCCCTCAATTGCAATGTGATAGAAAATATAGATACTATCTGTTTCTATTTACTACTCATTTTTATCCATCAGATACTCCCTGTTAAACCATTCTGCTGTTGCAATGTGTAGACATTATTGCAGATAGATGACCAGGCCAGTGCATTCCAAAAGTCTGGCTAATGAGGAATGAAACTGGTTCCTGATAGGAGAGCTGACAGGACAAGGCAGGAGTTTAATCCAGGGAGAAGAAGAGATCCCAGAGTGTGTGGCTGGAGTCTGTGACCAGAGTGTGACTGCACTGACTTCATCCATCTGACATAGAGGTTAGTAATCTTTTTCTTTTCTGAGTCTTTGTAATATTCCAGATTCTCTTTGGGAATAGCAATGCTTTCCTGTCAGAGCCCTGCAGCAGGTAAGTGCAGGGAATTGACTGCTCGTGGAAAGCAAAGGCTCTGCTGATGTTTGAGTCAAGCTCATTGATTTTGTGAACAAAGTTATCCAAGTGGCCTATTTTGTGAAAGCTTCACACTGATCCAGAGGAAGAAAAAAAGCCAGAGCAGAGGGCAAATCTCTCCCTTCCTCTCCCCTTGTGCATGTAGGTTTTTCTTCCAAGCCTGGGTAATGTGAGGCCGTGTGCATGGGCTCCAGCATTCCCATTCCCCAGCTCCTGGGCCTAATTGCACTTCCATTGGCAACTCCAGCAATCCCTGCATGTGTTTCAAATGAATTCCCCACTTCAGGCTGGTTTTGCTGAGCACTTTGGTGACTGGCAATTAAACCCTTTTCAGCCCAGGGAGAATTATCCCTGTTTTCTAGTGTGTCCCTCCCTCCTTTGCCTTGCTCTGCCTTTTGCATTTCTTAATATTCCCTCAGCTCCTTATCTCTTGCAAAAGCCCCTCTTGGAGCCATTTATCTCTTCCCTTGATGAGATCCATGCCATGGGGGAGACCAGCTGGCTTTTCCCACTCACCAGGACAGTCCCAGTGCTGCAGCAGCTCTGCCCAGTTTTTAGGGGGCTTTGGGGAGTAAAGGAGGAGTCAAGGAAAGGAAAAAAAGAGGTGAAGAGAGCAAAGGAGGGTGAAGGGAGCCCAGTGGTAAATCCATCCCTGGAGCTGCAGAGCAGGCAGGAAATGATCTCTTAACACCGTGCACCTGCATCCCGGGAAGAGCATCCAAAAGGGGCCCAAGCCGGCGGCAGGAATGGCGCTCCCGACTCCGACTGCTGGGAGTTTTAAGACTCCTTGGCCAGCTTCAATCCTCACTCGGCTTCTGGTTCCTGCCTCCCTCTGCCTGTGCCAGATGTGCTCTCCCTTTCCCTGATCCTGCAGCAAATGGAGCCGGTGCTGTTGGAAATACTGAGGGGGCAGCTCTGCAAGCTGGGGCCAGGGGAGCGCTGCGATGTGGAGAGGCTGGGATCCTGGGATATTGGGATACTGGGATGCACCTCGGTGCCCTGTAAGGTTTAATGCCTGGAGCAAGGCTGGCACTTGGAGACAGTGATGCTACTGAGGGGCTTTCAGAACCCAAATCCAGTCTGGATGCACCAAACGTGGGATCTCGCAGCTCTCCAACTCTCCCATGCCAAAGCTCCTCATCAGGCAGAAATAAGTGTGTAGACAGATGAGAAAGTGCTTATCCAGGGGCTGGGATGTGGCTCCCAGGGGCTGGGATGTGGCTCCCAGCGCCAGCACGGAGCCTCCCCAGCTTAACCCACACGGCAACAGGGCGTAAGGGGCTGAGGGAGGAACATCAACAGGCCCCAAAGCAGGAGGGAAATGTCCTGCCCAGCCAGGAATCCAGTCAGGAGCCCGGGAGGAGGGCGGGAGGCTGGGAATCCACATCCCTGCTCCCATTAACATCCAGAGGAGGCTGGGGAATGTCTGGCCCAGGTGGCACCTGAAGCACAGGTTGTTCCAGGTCTGCTGGCTCAGGAGTGACACAGATTAGAGCTTCCCTCAAGATCCGGCGCTGAGGGTTTTCCCTGACCTGGGAGGATTTGATGTGGCTTGAAAGGCTGGGAAGCTGTAAAATCACCTGGGAAAGGTGATCCCCAGTAAGGCAGGCTCACCCATCCAGGGACAAACACACTCCCTTCCAATCACAGCTTTTCCAGGGGATTTCCTTTTTCCTTCCAACACAGGCAATGTTCCTACAAGCGGTTCCTGACCAATGAGCACACCTTGCCCCTACCTCCAGGGTTACAAGTGCTTGCAAACAGGGTCCTGCCCCTGCTCAGCGCTGTGAGCACACGGTCAGGTCAGCATTCCCAAATTCCCTGTGCTCACCTCCCCGCCCTCCAGATGAGAAGGAAGAAAGGGGTCACAGCGTCCTTGGCAGCAGAGACCTAAAGCTTGGAAAAACCTGAAAGCAATTGCCTGCAGCTGCTGCGGCAGCAGCTAAAGCCCGAGCCGCGGCAGGACTGTTGGGATTCCAGCGGGATGGGAGAGGTGCTTTCTCCAGGCTCGCTTCCCCCTGCCCGCGGGGGGTCATAACGAGCCGATTGTGGGATTTAAGTCCATGACGCTGGGATTAGGCGTTCCTCAGCCGGGACTGTTCCACATTCTTTCCCCCTGATTTGCCACTCTCCTTCCCCCGACCAGAAACCAGCTCAGCTCCGCTCCCTTCCAGCCCCGGCGCTGGAAGTTTCCAGCCCAGCCTCAGCCCTGCGTCCTTCCGAGCAAATGTGCCTTGATTTAATGCTTTGATTTGAAAGTTATTTTTTACAATAAGAGAAAGATGGTTCATGCCAAAAAAAGCAGTTTCATAAAATGCTGAACATGACTTGCATTCTGTAATTGCAAACCTGAGAGACTTGGGGTAATTGACATTTTGGATGTATTGCAGAGTATCGTATTTAATCTTGAAAAGCAGGTTCCAGGCAAAGGAGGCAACTGCCAAGCCAAACTCAGACTCCTCACCGGGCTCCTTCCATAACTCATTTTCAAATCTATCCAGCACAGTCCTGAACCTAAATGTTTACATTTTTGATTTACTAAGATAACATTCCTGGGTCACCGAAACTGTTTGTCAGGGAAGGGCTCGAGGAGACAGCGGGAATTAGTGATGCGGGATGTGTGAGGGGTGCTGGCACTTCCCAGAGTCACAGACCACAGAACCACTGAGGCTGGAAAACCCTCCCAGCCCATGGATCCCCCCTGTGCCCCATCACCTCCTTGTCCCCCAGCCCAGAGCACTCAGAGCCACATCCAGGCCTTCCTTGGGCACCTCCAGGGCTGGGGACTCCAAACCTCCCTGGGCAGTCCAGTCGAATGGTTTCACCCTTTCTGGGAAGAAGAGCTTCCCAGCACTGCAGGGAGAATTGTGTCCACGTCCCATGATCCAGGGGGTGGCAGCGAGGGTTTGCCATCCCCCATGCAGTTTGGGGGCTGGGAGGCTGAGTGTGTGCCTCATCTCACAGAGGTGACGCCTGGAGCTGAATGGTGGAGACTCCACAACCAGCTCAGTGCAACACACTCAGAGCTGCTCGGGGCTCCATCCATAAGTGTGTGAAATTCCATGAAAATGGGACTGAACACCAGTGAAATTCCACAGGAGAGAGACTCAGTGCCTGTGAATTTCTCTCTGTGCATGACTCCGTGCGTGTGTAATTTTATAAACGTGTGGGATGTGGCCGAGGCTCGGAAAGCGTGTCGGAAGCGGGAGCCAAACTTCCAAGCGAACCCACGGCTTCTCTTTTTCCTTTGTCTACAAACACAGCTCCTGTAATGTATCTGCCCCACATTATCGTGGTTTACAGCCCAGCTATAAACATTTGCTTCTGTTTGAAATACAACAAATATCAGCGGAAATCTGCTCCCTGCTTTCTGCGTCCTGGTAAAGGATCCCAGGGAAGTGTTTCCAGGCCAGCCCCCCCTCCTTGCAACCAGAGTGTTTACATTGCTGCAGATTTCAGTGGAGCAAACACTCATTTACAGCGGTGCAAATGAAAAGAAAGCAGAAAACCCAGGAATGTCAGCGGGAGTGACGCACTGCTGACCGTGGAAATGAAGGTGCAGCCCTGGCACTGCAGCTCCCGAAGGCATCGGCTCAGTTACTCTCGCACTGGGGTGAATTTTGACTCGGTGACTCGCACTGGACAGGGCCAGAGGCTTGAACTGGTCATCCTAAAGGTATCCTTGAAGGGCTGCAGGGCCAGCAGTGGCTTCTCAAAGTCAGCAGCACCATGCCAGGCTTGCTACGTTTGTTGTAGCTTCCCTGGGGATTCAGGCAGGATGAGGACGGTGTTGGATTTGGTGCTGTACTCTGGAAATAATAGAATCTCACAATGGTTTGGGTTTCAAGGGACTTTAAAGCTCATCCACTTCCAACCTCTGCCATTGGCAGGGACACCTTCCACTAGCCCAGGTTGCTTCAAGCCTGTCCAACCTGGCCTTGGGCACTTCCAGGGATGGGGCAGCCACAGCTTCTCTGGGCACCCTGTGCCAGGGCCTCTCCTCCCTCACAGGGAAGGATTTCTTCTCAATATCTCATCTAAACCCTCTCTCCTTTAGCTTAAGGACATTAATGTCCTTTGCCAGGGGGTTTTGGGGAAAAGGAACTCCCCTTTTTCCTCCCCTGGGATGGGTTTTCCAGCAGTGCTTCCAGCCCAGTTTGTGGATGGTTTGGGGGTCAAGGCTGGCATTGCTGGGAAGGGGTGATTATTTGCCCAGCTGCACATCTTTATTCATACAGTGCCCGTTGTTGTGCCCATTTTGCATATTCCATTGTGGAAGTGGGATGGGGAGGAGGGAGTGGGGAGTGGGGGGAGTGCTGGCCCTGTCTGGGGGTGTTGGGCTGCTCCTTTCCGAGGGCGGCGGCAGCGGGAGCCCGAGGCTGTCGGGATGTTCACATCTGGTCCCGATTTGTGGACAATGCAGCACCAGCCCCTCACTGCACACGGACGAGCTGTGACAACTTGACAGGCTGCCCAGGAATTCAGGCCCAGCCGTTCCTATCCACAGCCATCAGCGTGGCTGAGCCAACACTGCAAGCAGGGGGGCGAATCCTAATTTCAAAGGCAGGGAAATAAGAGTGGCCTCTGTTTTTGGAGTTTGGGATGAGTGGCATTAGACCCTCCTTTCTGGGGAGAGGGGTGTTTTGGAGCAGCAGTGCAGGAGCTGGGATGACTTAAAGCAGGGCAGGGCGCTGGTTTCCCTGCCCTCTCCTCCTGGATGGTCCTCAAATCTCCTCTTGCCCCGAAGCAGCCGGAGCATTGCAGGCAGCTCTGCCCAGCCTTCCCCCTGCCTGCAGCCAGAGCATTGCAGGCAGCTCTGCCCAGCCTTCCCCCTGCCTGCAGCCAGGGAGGCAGCGAGGGGCCCTCGTCCTCCTCTTGCTCCTCATCCTTCTCCTCCTCAGGTGCCCCCTCGCAGCCCTTCGCTCTCTGGGGCTGGAGCTCTGCTTGGGTACCCAAGGTCCTGCCATGGGAGGGTTGAGGACTCATTCTGGAAGAAAATCTCTGCTCCTGCTCTCAGCTGTCCTGCAGGATGTTTCTTCAGCCAGCCATTCAGCCATTCAGCCATTCAGCCATTCCATCCCACCCCACAATCACACACAAGGGCAGTGCAGCGGGGTGTGCTCTGTCCCTGCAGCAGGTGACAAGCTCCTGAGGTGGGTCTGTGACTCCTCAATCCCTCTCTCAGGACCCAGATCGGCCCCAACCTCCCCTGTGTGCTGCTCTCCCCTTCCCCTCCCAGAGCAGCCTGTTGAAGGTCAGCAGAGGCCTGGAGAAGGAGGAGGATGCTCTCCCTCCTCCCCAGGATGCTCCCACCTGCCCTCCCTTTCTGCATCACTTCACCTCCCTCGGTGCAGAGAGGGGGTGTAAGTAGGTCTGAGCCAGCCTGACAAAATACAAGGGACCTAAATTGCATTACCTGGCACTCCAGCTCGGGATCTGACCTTGGGGATTAATTAGATAAACAACCATCTTGTACAGTACCTTATATAAATGTACAAGCAAGGCACCATTAAGGAGTTTGCTGTCACTAACCTAAGCCCTTAGTGATTTAATTAGACAATTACAGGGTGCTTGGGAATGCTCTTGTAGTAACCAGAGATATTAACACCATTTGTATTTATATTTAATGGCATTGCAGAAGGGACTTTAATTATTCTTTCTTGTCTTTAAACTTCCAAAGAGGAAATTCTCCCCTGACTTTAGTGGCTTCTCGCAGGTGCTGTGACAAAGGTTGTATCCCAGGGCCAGAACCCTTTTTCATTGTTCCTGGGCAGGTGAGTTGTTCCCTGAGGTGGCACAGAGCCTGCTGAACCCACAGGAGGAGCAGGAACCAGCCCTCCTGGCTGGCTGGCACCTGAGCAGGGTGAGGAATGGGGAGTGTCCCCCGCAGTGACAACCGTGCGGACAGAAGGTTTGTGTGGTGGTGTTTAGGATGGTAAAATCAATGATAGGCTCAATAACTGTGCAAGGAGGAGCGACCAGAACATTCCCTGATCCTTGGCATGCTGTAAAGAGCAGGATGTTTATTGGCACAGGAAGAGAGGTGTTCGATAGATGAGCAAAACAACCCCGTCATCACTCGGGCCCTTCGCAGCCTCCCAATCACTGAGGGCTGTGCAGAGGCTCAGTAATATCAAATAAAATCTGGTGACTGGGGGGGCCTTCAGCTCCCAGCAGCTGCAGCCTCATTTAGGATATGAGCTGGAATTCCCTGCAGGAGGAAAGGCTTTGTCTCAGCACAGGGCAGCTCCCAGCCCCCTCTTCATCAACACCAGCCGAGCGGCCTTTCCTCCTGTGCTCCTAAAGATGCCATCCTTGCAATCTCTGCCAATAATTGTGTTTTCACTGTATTACAGCCCCAGTAATACAATTAAGCCTAGATAATATAGATGAAGTGGAGAGTAATTTCATTTGCCGACAAATGTTTGAGTCGAGTGGGTTTTTTTCCCTGTTTTCATGGATCTGCAGTTGACTAACTCCACAACCATTCCCCCTCTTCCCGTCCTTCAGTGACACGTGGACACACAGGGATGATTCATCAGAAGGGATGATCCAGGTTTCTGAAAAACAAGGATGTGTGTGTTGGTTTATGCATGGAAGGAGTGGGATCCTCTTGGGAGCTCCACGAGGCAGTGAAAGGGATTGTCTTGGATAATCAAAGCCAATGAGGGAAAGTGGGGCCAATGATCCGTTTGACAAAAGCATAAGGCAAATGATGCACTGAGCAGTTCCAGAGCGTGGGGATGTGACAAGAGGCTGCTGCCAGGAGCCATCTGGCCAGAGGAGAGGGGAGCACCAGCCTGTGAGATGGGCAGCTTGGGGACAGGTGCCTTCACACCTGGAGCCTCCAGACACGGAGCGTTCCCTGCACGGGGCGCTGGATCAGCCGGGGCAGAGGCACCGCTGCCCCCACGGGTGGGAAAAGTCTTCTTTGGAACATAAAGTGTAGATGTTCATGTGTGACCTGCTCTTCCAGGGGCTGACTGACTGGAGATGGGCTGGGGAGTTGCTACAAAAGGATGTTGCACAGAGTTACTGAGGGTCAGGGCTTTGGCACGTTGTGTTGCTCTTTTCCATTTGCAAAGGGCAAAAATATGAGAGCGGAGCTCGAACAACCTGTGTAAACAAGGAATAAGAAAGGAAAAACAAAACTGCAGGGAACAGCTTCCTCCCGTGTGCTTTTCTCTGCCCTTTTTAGGCAAATCTGCTGCTCAGCCTCAGCACCTCCCAGCTCCCCCTAAGTCCCAGTGTCCCAGCAAGCCAGGAACAAGTTCATGCTTGGGCTGCACCTGGGGATGATCCGATTTCCAGGGATTTGGGGGATCTCTTCATAAAAGCAATCTGCAGAAGTGGCCAGGCTGTGCCAGCTCTGGAGGGGGCTATAGTGAAATATTTTGCAAATCCTTGTTATTTCATGTTTACTAAAAAATGCTGAGGTTTGGGTTTGAAGAAAAAAACTTGCTTTGGGAGGTTGCCCCAGGTTTAGAGCCTGACCTGCTTTGAGCAATGACTGATATCCCATTTATTTAGAGGGGCTAATGCTGCTCCTGGCCAGGTTCCTGCCCCCATCCCAGGCAGAGGCTGGGATGTCAGGGTTAGGTCATGGCAGAGGAAATGCCAGGCTGCCTGATTCCAAGTAGATGTGCTCTCCAGGCTTCCAGGCAAGGAAGGAAATTGGGAAAATAATCCCTTTCTTGTGGGTTTTGATCCTTGCTGCAAGGAGTCAGGCTGGGATTAACTGTCCTGTTGGAAAAGGGCCATAGGAGCACCTCACTGGGCTCCTGAGCTCTCCTGACAGGGGCCTGGGTGGAACCAGCCAGGGGGATCCCAGTGCTCCTGGTCTGTGGGCAGTCAGGGCTCCCCCATCCAGACCTGCTTTTCCATATCCTGCTGCCTTCCAGACCTTCACTGGACCCAGAGCTTAGTGGGTGCTGCAAAAGTGGGTGCAGCCTCTCTGCTGAGGAGCCACAGGTACTGCTGGGACCCCCAAGAGCCCTGGGGGCTCTGGCTGGGACAGCCCCACATCCCTCTGCCATGGGGGTGGCATCCCCAGCTTATCCCACTGGTGTGGAAATCCCAAGGCCTGGACAGGCACAGCTCAGGGGGAGCTGTTTCCGAGGGAGACGGATGCAATCTCCTTGCTTGGAGGACAGTGGTTCCCTGACCATGGCAGTGGGGTTGGAATGAGATGATCTTTAAGGTCCCTTCCAACCCAACCCAGTCCATGATTCCCTGATTCTGTGACAAGGAAGCTCAGCTGTGCACGGACGGGCTGAGGGTGGGAGGGCTGGGAGAGAAGGGAAGGGCTGGGAGAGAAGGGAAGGACTGGGAGCAAAGGGAAGGGCTCCAACTGGTGCTGTTCACTGGTGTGGGTGCACGTGAGGGTGGTGATGTCCAGATGAACATCTGCCTGGGATTCCAAGCGCAGCTGAGGGCCCTTCTATCACTTAGGCTCAGGTTAAAAATGATGTGTGTCCTCGTCATCCAGGCATAGCTGTGAAATGTCCCAGAGCGGCGCGGGGAGGAATGAAATCCAAGCTGAAGGAGGGATGAGGAGGCTCCACAGCAGGATGCTCAGCCCTGCCTGAGCTGGAGAGTCCCTGCACAGCTCCCCAGAGCGTCCTGGCCATTGCAACAGAGCCGGGGGTGTCCGGCCCAGGGCTCGGATGGTGGCTGGGGAGGAGAATGGGGAGGGGGGAGGAAAGGCTGAAAGGAGCAGAGGGGAAATGAACAGTTCCATCTACTCGGGAGACGGTGCCAAGGCACAGAGCCCCTGCTCTGCTCTTGGCAGCAGCAGCAGCATGGGGAACCTGAGCCCCTGCTGAGCACCCCAGCCCTGGCTGTGCCTGGGGGGGGCTCTGGGGGGTGTTGGCTGACAAAGTGCCCGTCTGAGCTGCAGCCACTCCGTGTTCAGGGGGTCCCGAGCGCGGCCCCGGCGCAGACACCGGCCGAGATGGCCGTGCTGGGACTGCAGCTCTGCACAGCCTGGAGCTGGCTGCTTTTACATACACATGATATCAATCCTCTCTCCTCCCTCCAGGCTGGAGCTGTTCTCTTCTTCCCAGCCCAACTGCTCGTGGTGTTTTGCAGTTGGCTGGGGGCCTGAGGTCTCAGCTGCCCACCCCAGTTCTCACCTGCAGAGCCCTTCCAAGCCAGGCTTGGATGGTTTTTCCAAAGGAGCAGAGCCCCGAGGCCCTGCAGCTGGGACCATGTTCTAACAGCCATGGGGGACAGCTCTGCCAGCTGGGGACATCAGCAAACCTCACCAGCTAAATGTCACTGCTGTCCTGTGTCAGTCCTCAGGGTAAGCAGGGAGGGGAGGGCTGTGGGCCAGCACGGTGCACTGGGCTCACAATGGGGTGGCTGAAGGAGCCAGAGACCCCTGCTCCTCTTGATGGGCACAGCCAAATGCCTGCATGGCCCCCCAGCCCTGGAGTCTCTGTTGCCTGGGAGCTCCAGGGAAGGCTGGAGGGGAATCATGGAGCAGCACTCCAAGCAAAGGAGCTGGAGGCACCAGCAGGATTTGCCTCCTCCTGAAGCATTGTCCTCCTGCCAGGAACAAACCTCTCCCTCCATGGCAGACACTGTCCCTTCCATCTTCCCCTTGGCAGCTAAGTTGTTAATAAGCTTCCTTTTGCTCTGAGTCCATCTAAATTACTATTTTAAAACAACTACAGATGTGCTAAATTGGCTCAGCATAATAGGATGAGATGGAGAATAAAGGTTCCCCCAGTGGGCTGTCGCCAGCACAGGTAATTTATTACCTGGGTGGCTAATTATATGCTTCTCAGCTTTCTAGGGTGAAAACATCTTGATATTTCCTAGTTAAGGAGCCCTGACACAAGTGAAATGACCAGACATGTGAATAGGAAACACGGTGATTAAGTACCTGAGAGATGAAGAATGCGAAGGAAAAGGCATTCTGCAGCCAGAAAAAATGAACTGTGTGATTTCCCCCAGCACCTTGGGGGAGCAGGGAAGGGCTGGACCCCTCCGAACTCCGGCCAACTCAGGCACTTTCTGCAGGAAAACTGCAGCTAACTGAATTCCAGGCTGGGGAAAAAAACACACACCTCCTGTAAACGAGAGAGGAGAAATAGTTTCATGAGTTCTGCATATGCACTCCTGAGCTCTGGGGGCTGGTGAGAAGGAGAAGGCCCCAGAGTTCTCCCTTCTGCTCAGCACCCACGTGGCCCTGCAGCCCCCCAGCCCTGCTGATGGATGATGCTCCTCTCCAGGCACCAGGACGAGAGGCTCAGGGATGAGAACCCCGGGATGAGAAGCTGCCCCATGGCCACCATTCCAGGACACCCCCACCACTGCCAGCTCCTCCCCACCCTGAGGAATCACCTGCCTTCCCCAGCGGGTTCCAAGCAGTGCAGGTGAGAAACACACATCCCTGTCCCTCTCCTTGGTTATTTGATGATAAAATGCAATGTTTGTTTAGTTAATGTGTTTGAGACAAGGTATCTTGGTCTGTGAATGCACCAAATGGGCCAATTTTCACAGTATTTAAAATCTATGGCCTGAGGCAAATCCCATCCTGAGGAAGATGCCTGGAGAAACTGCCTGTGTCAGCCCTGCAGCCACAGCACAGGAGCTGCATGGCCCTGGGTGTTCATGGAGGGCTGGCAACACAAGGGCCAAATAAAACTTTGGAGATGAGTTTCTGTTTCCCTGGACAAGCTGGATTGTTTGGGCTGGGCTGGCTGGGCTGGGGGGTCTCTGCCTGCTGGGTGGCCCATCCCTCACACTGGCCTTGGAGGCTGCTCTGGTGCAGCTGGTGGTGGCCTGACCATGTCCCATGGCTGGGGAGGGGACTGAGCTCTGCCTGTGTCCTGGAGCTCACCCTGGGTGTGGATCTTCCTGCAAGGACATAAAATGATCTCACCTAAAATGAGATCCAGGCTTCAAGACCCCTGGGTAGTGTTCTAGCTCCCACACCTTCCCTGTCCAGCAGCAGGGATGTACCTGCTCCTACTTGAGTGCTTCCCATCCTGTTTGCCCTTGGAATACCCTCCTGCTCACCCAAGGAAACCACCCTGGGGTCAGCACAGCTCCCAGGGGACATGTGCAGGAGGGCTCAGGTGCAAACCCCAGCAGGTGCCTCTCCTGAAAGCTGAGTGAGGTTCATGGAGCTCTTCTCTCTCCTGACTTTATAACAGTGGCAGGGACAGGGATGGCACTGCCTGGAAAGAGTCCCCCATCCATCCCTGGCTCTCTGCTCTGATGGAGAAGCAGTATCTGCTGTTTTTCTCGTGGTGTCCTCTGTTTCACAGGTCAGGATGGGGCTGGGTGGTGCCTTACTCTGGCACAGCCAGGGGATGGATGCAGCTCCAGTGATGCCCAAGTTGTGGATCATGGAAACATTGAATGGTTTGGGTTGGAAGGGACTTTTCAAGGCCATTTAATCCAAGCCCCAGCCAGGGGCAGGGACACCTTCCACTAGACCAAGTTGCTCCAAGCCCTGTCCAACCTGGCCTTGAATCCACCCGGGGAATTCCAGGATGGGATTCCAGCTACTGTCACCATGTAACACTGAAACTCTGACTGAGCATTTTCCAGAAATCCCGTGGCTTCCCCTGACCTTTGGGGCTGCAGTGATCCCAGCTGTCTCTGGGAAGGTGAGTGTTGGTGATAAGGGAGAAGCAGAAAACGAGGTGTTTGTGGTATGAAAGGGGCCTCATTCTCACGGATGAAAACAGAGCCGTGTGTGCGTGTCTTTGCAGCATCTCCCAAAGCTCGGGGTTTATGCTTCTTTATCCTTCAACTTCTTCCTTAATGAGAAATTAATTAGCCTTGTAGTTCCTGCTTGGGAACTTGTAAACACTCAGCAGTGGTGCCCGTCGCTCCCCCCACCTGGGCCCGTCCCACCCCCCTTCCCTGGAGCCCAAGATATCTGACAAAACCACTCCAGAACAAAGCGGCGCGGCTAATTCAGGGAATTATCAGGAAGCTGGAGCGGGGCTGAGATAATCGGCCGTAAATAGCAGCTGATTGCGCTTCCTCCAGTGCTTTCGCGGCTCCCTCCCACCCCCCGAGGGCGGTGAGGGGCTCCGGGACCCCCGGGGCCGGCGAGTGACCGAGCCGGGCGTGTCCTGGTGGGATGCTCGGTATGGGATGCTCGGTATGGGATGCTGCTGCTGCATCCATTGCCCTGATTTGGGGGAAGAAAAGGAAAAGCAACGATCACGGGAGTGGCTTGGAGGTCCTGGCTGTGATGTCCTGGATGCCATGTCCTCACTGCCACCTCCTCCTCCCACCTGGGCACCACTTTGCCCCTGGAACACGCTGTGCTTTAAGCAGGTTGCAAGCCCTGGGAGAGGAAGGTCGGCTCTGCAGTCTCAGAGGTTTTTGTGGGGGTTGTTCCAGGGCTCTGCTGCTCCATCCCATCCCATCCCACCCCCAGCCCTTCTCCAGCCTCCTCAGGACCATCTTTATCCCCAGCCACAGGGCAGGTCCCTGCCAGCAGCCACGGATCATCCTGCTCAGCAGAGACCTGGTAGTGTATGATGGGAGCTGGGCATTCCCAGGAACACAGCCAGACCCATGGAAACATGTCCCTGATAAAGGGCAGGATGTGCTCCAAGGGCAGCCAGAGAGAGATGGCAAAAGACGTGGGAACAGGGCTCATCCCAGTGGATCACACTGCACTGGACCTGGGGCTGTGGCACAGAGCAGGGGAAATTCATCTTTGTGACAGGAGCTAATTCGTTCTCATTAAAATATTATTTTTCATAATGGAGAAGTTTAATTGGCAGAAAAATTGTGTGAGTAATTGTTGCAAATTCAGAAGACAAGGAGTGCACTGAGGCCACAGGGCAGCAAAGAGCACGTGTGGGGCATAAACCCCAACACAGGGCAGGGATGAGGCACATCCCTGTCCACACAGGGCCAGGGAGGACAGACCCTGGTACTGGAACCTGCAGGTTTCGTTCACTCCAGCAAAACCAGGCTGCTTTGCCCCAAAACCTCTGTTCTGCCCCTTTATGGCACAGCTGGTGCTGTGTCCAGGGATGGCTTTGCAGCCTTAAAGCCCAACTTTCCTGCTTCCCACTTCTCCCCAGCACAGCTGGCGACCAACCCAGGAGTTTCCTACCCAGAGGACGGGCAGATTGTGCAGCGAGGAGGTTTGGTGGCAGGGGAAGTTTTCTGATGCAAATGTCAAACCTTCCTCCTCTGCTGCTCAGATGATGGGACCAAAATGGTTTGTCTCATTTCCTCGTGGAGGAAATGTGCTGTTCCAAAGAGGACTTGTAGCTACTTCAGCAGTGACTCATTACTTTGTGTATAAGCTAAACAGTGGAGCATAATCATAAATAAATAAAACTGGCTTCATAAACTGGAAATTAAATACATCCCGTCCTTGTTTGCAGTGCTCCATGATTCATGCTGCTGCTTCCTACTTCAGTTTTTATTTTAAACCAGGTTTTGCAGCCTTGTGGGGCTCTTTGTGCCTTTTATCCTCACTGTAGCTTTGCTTTGCCCTGTGATATTGCTCGAGGAACATTGTTTGCCCATGTGTTTGATATGAATAACAAATTCCACGCCTCGTGTTCCTTCTCCTCGTGCCGAGTCCTTGAGGGGCTGGAGGCTGTGGAACATTCTCAGTTCACCAGGTCACCTCCCTCTCCATGGAGGGCTGAGAAAACAGTGCCCAGAGCAGGAGCCAGAGCTGGAGTCTGTGCTCACACACGGCTGCCATCGCTCCTTCTGGAAGTGCTGGTCCCACCTACTCCTTTTCCCAGCCCCTCTCCTCCCTCCTCCCTGCAGCAGCAGCAGGGTTTGAGCAGGCAAACTGTGAGCTGGGTCAGGCACTCAAACACAGAACAAAATCATGATTAGGGTTGAAAGGGACCTTAAAGATCATCCAGTTCCTGAGAGGAGCAGGGACACCTTCCACCAGCCCAGGTTGCTCTAAGCCTCAATCAACCTGTCCTTGGACACTTCCAGGGATGGAGCAGCCACAGCTTCTCCAGGCAACCTGTGCCAGGGCCTCCCCACCCTCATCAAACATTGTTCAAGATCAGATCTCATCAAATATTTTTTTTACTCTCACCAGTTTGATTTTCAGCCAGATCAGTTCTCCAGCCTGGCTCCCAAGGAATACTGGGATAAGCAGCTGAGATCACAGTGCCACCACAGTGGATCTGTCACCTGAAGGAGAAGGTGGGAAACTGCCCTAATCCTGCTGCCCAAAGCTCATGCCCAGCTGCCCTGGGCTCTCTCCTGCCCTTGGATCCCTCCTGCCCTTGGGTCCCTCCTGCCCTGCATCCCCTGTAGAAGCACAAATCACTTACGTGTACAGAGGTGTGAGAAGGTGCCTTGTACCCCAGTCTCCCCCATCCTCCTCCCTAATGGGATCTACCTGCTGGATTAGACCAGAAGTGACAGGCCCACCCTGCCTGACCTGTGCTGGATGTGGCATTTCCAAACTGGCTGAGGCTCAGAGACAACCCTGTGAAACATGGTTTGCCCTCACAGCTGTCCCCCATCTGAGCTCTGCAGCACCACTGACACCACAGGGGAGGCCCAGTCTGGCTCCCAGGGCTCGTGTTCCAGAGCAGCAATTGGGATATTTTGGCTCCTAATCCTGCCCCCACCCCTGGCTCCCGGGTGTCTGGCCCGGCTGTGGAGCCCTTGGCTGGGTGAGGAGGTCAGCACAGGCATCTGGGGTCGCCTTAGGGTTACCCTGCTCCTCATTTAGGCAAGGAAAAATAACTCTGGCTCTCCCCACCCCTGGGGTGTGAGGAGACAGGGATGGGGAGGAGGGGGCTGAGTGGTCTGTGAACCACTGGTGTCTTTTTCCAGGTGGGATGTGACTGTTTGCCATGGGATGGACAGGTTTGGGCTGAGGCTGTGAGCCCTGGGAAGAGCAAGGCTGCTTTCCCACAGCCAGTGGTGCCAGGAGCCTTGGTGCAACCCAGGGCATGAGCTGGTGGGGCAGAAAGGGCCCAGGCAGTGTATGCAACCCCTAAATGCTGCCCAGCTACCTTTGTTCTTGTCCTTGGTTTGATCCCAGAGGCCCCATTTTAGCAGTAGCAAAGGGAGGCAGAAGGTGCCACAGACCTGGAGCCCCTTAAATCCAGGTATTTGCTCCTACCTGTGTTGTCTCCCATGCCATACCCTAAACCACGAGGTACTGGGATCCTCAAAGCTGAGCCTGCTGAGGCCAGACCCTCCCAGCCATTTCCACTCTGTCAGGAACCCTCAGGGTGCCGATGGTCCAAGTCTCCTCCAGTGAAATCCCTGCAGTTGCCTGTTTTGGCAGAGCTCAGCTGCTGGACCTGCTCCCTGCAAAGCCAGGCTGGAACACGTCAAACAGGAACGTTAACTATTTTTCCAGCTGTCTGGAGCTCTCAAACTGTAAAACACACACAAGTGTTCCACCTCCCCACCTTGCCAAGGGGGTGCCAGGGACGCTGCCACTGGTGGTGGTTTTCTTTTTATTTAAAAGAACTTGGAGGAAATCCCTGACAGGGGTGGTGCTTCTGCAGGAGCTGCTGTCTGTGGCTGCTGCTGTTCCCCAAGCTGGGTGTCCTTCATAAAGGTAGCACAAGGCAAGAGAGACCTCTCCCACCAGCAGCTCCAACTGATGCCTCTCTGGGGCCACAAGGCACAGAACCACAGAATGATTTGGGTGGGGAGGGACCTTAAAGGTCATCTCATTCCATGGCAGGGACACCTTCCACCAGCCCAGGTTGCTCCAAGCCCTGTCCAACCTGGCCTTGGACACTCCCAGGGATGGGGCAGCCACAGCTTCTCTGGGCACCCTGTGCCAGGGCCTCCCCACCCTCCCAGTGTTCGGTGAGTCTTTGGATGGGGAGGTGGAACATCCCCAATCCTTTGACTCAGAGCCTGCTGTCCCTGCAGCAGCACTGCAGATGTCCAAGGATCCCAGTCAATGGCAGCTGGGAGCTGAACCTCAATTTTGGGTGGGACAGCGCGTTATCTGGGCCAGTCTGAAACCAATTTGTGTCTATCTTTGAACCCGATTCCTCTCTCAGATTGTTTGGAATAGACTCGATGCTAAAGGGAAAAGCAGACAAAGCAGACTAAACATGCAATATTAAATAGCAAGTGCTAATATGACAGCCATTAAACACGAGCTCTCCTGCCTCCAGAGCAGCTGGAAGTGGCGCTGCGCTCCCGCCCCTGGATCCCGGCGCTACCGGGAGCCACTCGGGCTGCACGTGTGGAGATTGAATTGCTGGATTGAAGAAGAAATTCACTTTCCTGCTGCCAATCTTTCTGGCATTCCATCCTCTGCCTCTGCTTTTAGCTGAGGTAGGTGGAGACAAGGTCCTTTTCCCTTCGGAGCTGTGGGAAGAGGCAGTGTGGCTGCCCTGCTCGCTGTCTCAGCGGGGGTTGGCAGGGAGGCTTCTCCCCCATCCTGCTGGAAAATTAAAGAAATCTTATTTTGCTTTGGGATGTATCCAAGAGGCTTTGAAGTCCTGGGAGGAATCTGCTGGCCAGGCAAAGCCTTTTCTCCTCTCTCTCTCTCTCTCTCTTCCAGAATTTCAAAGCCACAGCACTGGGATAAATCCAAGAGAGGGCTTCTGGATGGCCACAGTGAAGGGCAGCAGATGCAGAGCACCCTGGCTCAGGCCAGAGGTTTGTCCAGCTGTGCAGAGGACAGCAGGAGCAGGGAGGTGGTAGTGGAAAAAATCACCCAGAGCAGTGTGGAAGGAAATCCCTCAGCTGGATCCTTGTTTGCTTCACGCCTGTGCTGCACTTCACTCACATCTCCCTCTCGCTCACCTTCTCTCCAGGTGACATTTCAGGATCAGCTGGGCAAACATCAATGCCCAAGGACCCCATGGGTTTCCTCATGCAGGGAACAGCGAAGGAATGAGAGACTGCATCTCTGAGCAGGATGCCCCTCTCGCTGCCAGCGGGCACTCGCGGCCGTGGCACTGCTGCCCGGAGTCCTTCTCCTTATCTGCCGAGCTCCTCCTCTTTCCTTGAGCCTCTCGGTTATCGCGTTCGGAGCAAACCTTCCACTTGACTTCACGCAGACATGTGTACCGCCCGCATTTCAGTAGTGCCTTACAAATGAGCCGGGGGCGATGGGGAGATTATCTGCCGCCCAGCCCCTTCCCCGGCCCTGGCCCCCTCTGCACTTGGCGCTGGGGTCGGTGCTGGGAAGGGAGCTGGGGCCCCCTCCTGGTGCTCCCCAACCTGCGCTCTCACCTCCTCCGCGGGGTCTGGGGAAACATCCTTTCTCTTGCCTCTCCCTAGCTGAAGGACTTTTTTGGGGGTGTTTCAGTGAGGCTTTGTGGGGGAATCAACATCCCAGATCTGTGCCTGAGGAGCTCTGGAGACCAAGGTGTCTTCCCGTGTCCTGCATCCCAACAGACAGAGCAGATCATCTCTACAAAGTGGCTCTTGCTGGCCCAAGGAGCAGCCAGCCCTGAGGGCAGGGGTGACCTGTGCTGTGGCTGAGGAGCAGAGCCCTTCTGAGCCCCCCAGAGCCCAGCACAGCCCAGCTCCAGCTTCCCCCTGCCTGCGCCAGGATTTGCAGCTTAGGAACAAAGCGATGGGAAGGCAGATGGATGAGGTATTTGTCAAAGTGTTTTCATGAGAAAACCTTCAAACACTGGGTTTCTGGTTCTGCTTCTGCCATCCCAGCAGTACAGCCTTCTGGACAGAGGTTTAAAATCCTCCTGGAGACATTCCCATCGTCCGGCAATTCCCCCAGACACATGTTGTTACGGATTTCTTTGTTCTGAGCTTTTACATTTCCTGCAGCCTCTTAAGTGCCTGAGCACCGGCCACTTAGTACTTGCCATGGGAGCCTTGTTTCTGTGTCACTTAGCACTGGAAGTGCTCTGTGAGGCTGTGAAAAATGAGGAATGTTCTGTGATGTTCCAGTGCAGAGGGGCCCTGCACTGATCACAGAGTTATTAGGGCTGGCAGGAATCTCCACCAGCTCACCTGCTCCACTTTATCCTCCACATCAGGCCGCTAAACCATCCTTGTCAGATGTGTGCTTAGCCTTATCCTTGGATATCTCTGGGGAAAGCAATTCAACAGCGTTCCACTGGCTGAACTCTAGTTAGAGTTATAAAGGTTCCTCTAATGTTTAACTTTAATTTTCTCTACTGCAACATAACACCATTATGAGTGGTTTGAGCTCCTCGATGGCTCTTTTCCCCTAAGCCCCCATTTAGAGGAGCAGGGGAAGGATTGGGATGAACTGACTCACGGCTCAGCTACGACAGTTCCAGCCAATTCCCTTTAATACAAGGTAAGGTAGGCAGAGTTTATGGGATCAGAGCAGCTTTTAAATGGGCTTAGGCAACGCTCGAGTGTCCTCTTGTGAAATTAGCTGGGCTGTGGAGCTGCTGCCTCTTCAGCTGGCTCAGGGGGATGAGGGTGAAGTGACCCCTGTGAGGGGCTGCTGGGCAGGTGGGCACACAGGGGGTCACACCAGACCCATGGACTGGGCACAGGCAAGAGGGACAGTGGGGAAATAAGGGCTCAGTGGGGTTTGAGGATCCTGTCTGGGAGTCCCTCCCCCCTACCTGTGGGCCTGTACCCACCTTCTCCTGGTTCCCCAGGGACTGGTGTGGACGGGATGTGCAAGGCACCCACATGCTGCCCGAGGAGTGGGGAATGTGCTCCACCCCAGATCCCTGCCCTCAAAACCTGCTTCTGCTGCTCTGCCCGGTCCTGGCTGCCCCCAGGCTGCAGAGGGGGAGCCAAGGGGCAGGCAGGGCTGCCTGGAGCAGAGCTGGGGGGCAGCTGGGGGCTGCACCCCTGGGGGAACTCGGGAACTCATCGCCTGTGTCAGACGAGCTGTGAGAGCGTCTGGGCAAGGAGCACCAGCACAGGCCAGAGAGAGGAGACTGGAATGTAACAGGGAAGTGGTGCATGGAAATTCCAAACTCTCCCCAGATGAAAAACAGAGGGGAGAGAGGGTTTTGGCAAACGAACTTGTAAAAAATAGTTCTTGGTTCTCTTCCTCATTTTTTCCCTCTGCTTGCATCCTGCATCCTCTGCTGAATCCAGCCCGTGTCAGCCTGGAAGAGGCCACCACTGGCAGGAGCACCAGGATCTCATCCTCTTCCTGCTCTGTTGGGGCTCTGTTGGTCCTTGTGTCCTGCTGGAGGAAAACCTTCATCCCTTCGGGAGCTGCTTGTGGGTGTTCCCTGTCACTGCTGTCCCCTTGTCTTCCCAGATGCCTTTAATGCCTCCTGCTCCCACTGTGCTGGTAATTCTCCAACCTTTTGCTCTCACTTTGTGGTCTCCCTTCAGCTCCTTCCCCAGTTTTCCCCACAGCCCTGGATGTCACCCCCTCATTTGATGGGTGTCACAGGACTCACCAGGAGATTGGGAGAGCTCCAAGCCCCAAAATATCCATCTCCAACCACTCCTGTGTGTCTCCCTGGCTGGCTGAGATGAATCCCAGCTGGCAGGTTAGGGTGGAAGGTACCTCTTCATTTTTGGTGCACAGCAGGAGAGGATGGTCATGGGAGGTATCACCAGGAGCAACAGGGGTTGGTGAGTGGGATCTCCCTGGGAGATGCTCCCCAAGCACAGGAGAAGCCAACACCTGGGTGGACATTGTCCCACCCAGCCACACCAGGGCTTTCCTCACCAAAAGTTGTCTGCAGAGTATGATTTTTATCAAACTAATTATTCAACAGTAATTTTTTTTTCTGTACTGAGTGATTGTTACAAGCCACTTCTGTCCATTTGGGGCCCATTTGTGGACAATTGACCCCAAGCATGTGGCCGTGGAAATTCCAGCAGCTCCCTGGGCGAGTGAGTCACGCTCCTGTGGCTGAAGGACACTTGTGGAGTGAGGTTGGCAGTGTGTGTATGTGTGTTTATCGACTTGAAACGTGTTTCCTATGGATGTTCCCTCATATTTACTTCAATCTGCTGTTTCTGTCGAGGTCCCTGGCAGCAAACACAATTCCCTGAATTTTCATGGCTCACAAAGGCAAACCAGGACACTGGGCAGGGGCTGAGCTGATGGTTTGAGGGCACCAGTACAGGTAATATTTGTTTTGTGGTATTTATCTAATTTAATTTACAATGTGGGACACTGTATTTATTTTTGGCCCCCCCAACCTTTTAAATGGTGTGGTTCTATCAGGATTCAAGTTCCAAACTTTTCCTGTTTTGCTTTAAAAAGAATTTTTTATATATATAAAAAATGTGGTTAGATTGTTTTTATTTCAGAAGAACACTTGGTTTTCTCCCCTTTTTTGCTGATAAATTTCAAATGGATGAAGAAAACTAGTTCTGACTTTCCCTGCAAACATTTGCCTTTGAGTGGAGATTAAACATGGGGAATTTCAGTCTAAAATGCAAATGCTTTGGACATTTATGAGGGTGGGGAAACAGGGGCCAATTATGAGCACAGGTTTGGAGTTTATAGAGGTGCTACTGCAGCCAGGATCACCCAGGGGAGCTGTAGGGGCTGTGACAGCCTCTGTCACCCTCCTCCTGAGACCAGGGATGGTGGCAGATGGTGGGAACCATGTCCTGGAGAGGGAGCTGGGTTTCCCCAGGAGGATCTGATCCCACATTTAACATTTGCTGCAAAGCCCAGGAGAGCAGCTGCCTGTGGAGCTGTGGGACACTGGGAGACCCTCCACCCCCACGGAGGGGAGCTGGGTGGGTGTTTGGGTGGATGCACAGCAGGGCACTGCTCACTCACTCAGCAGGAGGGAATTTAGGAGGAAATTGTTCCCTGTGAGAGTGGGGAGGCCCTGGCACAGGGTGCCCAGAGAAGCTGTGGCTGCCCCATCCCTGGAAGTGTCCAAGGTCAGGTTGGATCAAAGGAGCGACCTGGGTCAGTGGAAGGTGTCCCTGCCCATGGCAGGGGTGGCACTGGATGTGCTTTAAGGTCCCTTTCAACCCAAAGCAGGTGTGGTGGAAGGTGTGGGGCAGCTGCCAAAGCCTTGGCAGAGCCCTGAGATGCTGCTGATGGGTTTAGGAAGGAGCAGGAGGGGATTGCAGTGAGAGCTCCTCTGGGAAATCCCTGCAGAGCCTGACAGCAGATCTGCGCTGTGAAAAATTTACATCTCCTGCTAAGAACTCAATTTTCATAGGAGATAATCAAGTGTGACCTGGATAACAGAGTGAGATTCTTACAGGATGGGTTGTTTCCCCTTTTGGAAAATGTTTGCTCCCCTCTCCTCGTTTCCACGGCCGGGGGTCTGACCAGGATCCTCAGACCACTTGGAAATGCTTCCAGGGCTGGAAATCACGGCCTCTTCCTCCAGGTATCGCCACAACAGCAGGATGAAGGAGGGCGATCCCAGGGCTGGAGGGGCTGCACTCATTCACTGGTGTCCCAGAGGTTGTCAGAGAGGGGACAGTGGGCTGAGGGGATGTGACAGGGCAGAACAGTGCTGGGATGCACCAGGTATGGTGGAGAGGTGTGGGAGTGGGGAGTATCGGCAGGTAATGCCAGCAGAGCTGCGAGGGCAATTCTCTTCTTCCACCCACGGGCTCTCTTAAGCCCTCACCTGTCAATCAGCCCCTTATTTACATGAATCCTAAATCCACTTGCAGCTTCTTTAAATAAAACGGGAACACGCACCTTCCCATAGCGAAACATATTATAGCAGTTTGTCACAGCATCATCCAGGAGGTATTAATTCCCAAATCATTTTATGACATGTTTTATCATAAGTTATTAAAGCAGGGAGCTGCATTGGGCAATCATTTGATAAACTGAGCCATAATTTAACACGCTCCTCCGTCATATTAGTGAGGAACAAGATTTATTTTCTCAGTGCAACTTTAATTATGGGTAACACACGCAGGGGATTGAGGCAGCAGAATCCTTGAGGTTAATGATGTCTCCTGTGGAGCACCTTGGGGCAAGGCACGGGATCTTCCCAGAGCTGCTGACTCACCTGTGGTTGGCGTGTCTGGCTCCAGGTCTGCAACGTGACCTTGAGATCTGGGCCTCCAAAAGGTTGTTGTGGTGGTGTAGTTGGATGTAGAGCATCAGGAATGTCTTGCCAAGCCTGGCTGGCTGCCTGGATATGGTGTCCTGGGGGAAGCTGAGTCCTCCTCTCTCCCTGTTGCTGCACTGGGACTTTCCCAACAGGCAGGAGTGAGCCCCAGACCCGTGCTCAGCTGAGTAGCTCAGAGAGCCCCAGACCCGTGCTCAGCTGAGTAGCTCAGAGTGGCCTGATGTTTGGTCTCCTGAAATCTGCTCACTTTGTGTCCCACTGGACTGAGAACTGGGAAAACCTGTGCTTGTGTCCCACCAAGGCTGGAATCCTTCCCTCAGCCTCTGCTCTTCCCAGTTGCTTTTGGCACTGGCACTGCAGCTGTGAATTGTCCACCATCACTGGGAACCAAAGGATCCACCACTGCTGGCTCCAGACCCTTCTTGTCACCTCGGGTGGCTCTCAGAGGACTTGGAAGCACAGGGATTGTGGTCCCATGGGAATGTGGGATCCTGCAGCCTGTATCCCTGGGGCAGAGGCAGCTGCAATCCTGACCCACCAGGATGCTGGAATGGAGCAGCAGGAAGGTAGACAAACCCCAGGAAATGACCCAGGGGCTCCAAAAGAGCTGGATATCTCCTCCCATCAGGGAAGTTAATGACCCTCCTGGCAAATATCACTGGGAGCTTGTCAGGAATCCTCGTGTTCCCCCGATTGCTGCCACGTTCTTGCTCTTTTGCACGTATTTATTGTTGGCTCTGGAAATTGTCTTTTAATTTCTGCACCTTTGTTCTCTGTCTGGAGGGTCTGAGGGCTGATCTGGGGGCTGCCCATGACTCCACCCACCCACTGGTGAGACAGGGATGTGTCCATGTGGCTCTGGGAATGGGGATGCAGGACCCAGGTCCTTGGGCCATCCGAGGACCCTGGTTCTTGCTGCCACCTCACCAGAGAGAGCTCCGGGGGCATTTGGCAGCCCTGGTGCACAGGGATGCAGGAAAGCTGTCCCTGTGGGTGATGTGGGGTCTGGGAGCAGCAGCACAGAGAGGGGTTGGGATGTTCCTCAAGGATCTCTGCAAACTGCAGACACAAGCCAGCTGGATGCATCCACTGCTCCCTCTCTGCCACTGCCATTCCAATCTCCCTCCTTCACAATCACAGATAGGGGAAAAATAATAATGCCTTGTTAAACTCTAAATTATGGAGCAGTTTGGGGCAGGGGGGGAGTGCAGAGGGAGGAGATGCTTAAACACATCGGGCTGATGTAATTTCTTTTAGTCAGGAGCAGGAGAAACACTATCCAGTTCTCTTCCCCCCAGCAGAACAAAGGGGAAAGTCCCCAAGGGGAGATTAGAAATAGGGAAACAACAACACAAAAGCCAAAGAACTACAAAATGAGAGAGCAGATGAAGAAAAAATAGAAGAAAGAAAAGCAAAAAGGACAGACAAACCCATCCCCCCGAGGTGTCCCCTCCGGTGTCGAACAGCTTCTCTCTCCCCCCACTTCCCCCCAGCCCCAGCCGGGCTCATGGAGCCATAAAACAAGAGTTTGTGGCGTGTTCAATCGATTATTCCCCCTAACGCACTGTTTTTGGAGACAGGTAATTTATTTCAGACCCTACATGTCTACATCCAAAAAAAAAAAAAATCCCCTTTCCCTTTTCCTTTCTTCGCCTGTTGGTTACAGCCCCTGCTCTGCCCCTCGGCTCCCTCCTCCCCCTGCTCCCCTCTCGTCCCCCAGCCACGAGCCTTTCCCAGTGAAAGGTGCAGCCATTCCCACAGTGAAACCCAAGGCAGGTAATGACTTTCTCACCCCATCCATACTGCTGCAGGAACTGCTGCCTCCCCAGCTGCATCCCTTTATTTCGGAGAGGCCGGCGGGAGGGGGACGTGCCAGCCCCCTCTGATTCCCGCTCCTCCAAGGCGTCTCCATAAAAAAGAAAGGAGAAAGATATAAAGGGAGCAAGTGTTTGCAGAGATAGAGTTTCCAGGAGAGGGGTTGGGAAGTGGGGGCTGTTTGGTGTCTGGGAAGGAGCAGGATCCCGAGCTCCTGCTGTGCTCTCCACGTGGGATCTGCAGGCAGGATGGTTTGCCTGCTGCTGCCAGCTCTGGGGAAATCATCACAGTCATCATGGAATGGCTTGGAAAAGACCTTAAAGCTCATGTCATTCCACTCCCTGCCATGGGCAGGGACACCTTCCACTATCCCAGATTGCTCCAAGCCCCTCCAACCCATTCTGGGACACTTCCAGGGCTGGGGCAGCCACAGCTTCTCTGGGCAACTTCTCCTCACTCCCACAGGGAAGAATTTCTTCCCAATATCCCATCTAAATCTCTCCTCTTTTAGTTTAAAACCATTCCCCCTTGTCCTATGACTATCTGCCCATGTAAGAAGTTGCTCTTCAAGGAGCTCCAAGGAGAAAGGAGCAGCTGGATTGTGTTCCCACCCGAGTTTGGCCCCTTCCCCGGGAAGCCCTGACTGCAAACCCCAGATGGAGGTCCCAGGTCGTGGTGCTGGGCACAGCTCAGCCCAGGTCCAGGGTTTGTCCTGTCTGCTGTCCCCTGCCCTTGGGACAGCAGAACCTTGGAGCTGAGGTGTGGAACTGGGAGAACCAGGTTTATGGTTGTGCAGCTGAAAAGAAACAGTCACCAGTGGGGTTTGTCGGGATCTGCTCCCATTCCAACCACATGGGAGGACTGGAGCTCTGGCAGCCCAGTCTGACCCCTGCCAGGGCTCCTCCAGCCCCCAGTGAGCCCTCCAGCCACAGGGTCCTGTCCAAGGGCTGTTCCTGGCCCGGGGGGTGCAGCCTGGGCCCCGGGCCAGGCTGGGATCAGAAGATCCAGTCAGCAGTGCTGGTGGTGGGACACACCAGCCCTTGTTCCCAGCCTCTGTCAGTGCTGGTTAAACGATCTCTGCAGGCTCTGGAGGTGTCAGTGCGGATGAGCAGCTTAGAAGGGCTGTGGAACATGATTTATGGGATTACACCTGTGCTCACCTTCCTCCAGAAGGGTTTTCATCCTAATGCGCTCTGGCTTCCCAGGAAAAGAGGAGATTACCCATCACTGACAGCTTTGCTCTGAAAGCCTCCTGCACTCGAGGACTCTTCCACTGAAGCAGCAGGTGCTTGTGCTGCCAGCCCACGGCTCCTGGGCTGGGAACTCAAACTCCAGCGTGTTTCTACTGGGGGAACTCAGGGGCAGCAGGAATATTTTGATCATGAAGCCTTCAATATGTTTTGTGATGTTTCAGAGCAAGGTCAAAGCCCATCTGTGCTCCCTCCCTGCACCGCCCTCCTGTCCTCCTCCCAAGGACTGCACCAGGATCAAAGACTGCCCAAAGCTTTTCCATGTGCATCCCTCCACTCCGGAGGCCCCTTGGCCAGGTGGCTGCTCCCAGCCCTCACTCACTATCACAGACCTCCCACTTCCCAAAGAAACCCGAGAAAACTGGGCCAGAGGAGCAATTAGAAAGCAGCTCCCTCATCCCATCTTCCCAGAGGAGGGGCTCTCGTGGTCCTGGGAAAGTGGGATAAATCCCTGCGAGTGTGGCACAGGGCTTGGCATCTGGGTGACCATGACCTGGTGGGGCTGTGCCACGTTGTGGGGCACGTCCTTGTCACCAGAGGCAACTTGAGTGTTTGTGGTGACAGAGATTTTTTGGTCATGAAAGGCTTTTTGGCAGAGCTTGGCCACATCCCCTTTTGGACACACTCCCCCCCAGAGTCACCCAACACCACCAAACCCCATCCCATGTCTGTGCTCTTGCAGCTGAGCCATCCCCAGCCACCAGCCAGGGACTTTGGTCCACACCAGCACTTGGAGTCCCTTGGGATTTCATCAGGAGTTTAATGACTCTTTGGGCTGCAGGTGAGTGACCAGCTCCATGCAGTGTTATTCCTGTGTTAAACTGCTGAAGTTTTGGGAAATACATGACCATGAATCAGGCACTTGCAAGACAAACCACCTCGTTGGGAATTTGGAGGAGAACAACAAAATGATTAAGCTGCTGAGGGGATTGACTTATGAAGAGAGATTAAAAGAGCTAAATCTGCCTGGCTGGGCTTGCCAACATCCATGGCAGGACGGGATAACCATCTCCATGTCCATGGAGACATAAATCACAGCTTGGGAGATTTGTAGGGGCAGCCCTGGGAGATTAACTGTGAGGAACAGACAGAAGCAGAGCACAGGGGAAAAAATCATCCAGACACGATCTGGTGAGGACTCCAGGGCTGGAGAAGGAGGCTCTGGTGGGAAGGCAGGAGCTCCTTGCTGAAGCCTCCCTGGGCTCAGGGAGATGTGCTGTGAGGGAGAAGGCAGGGCTGCCTGAGGCTGGGGGTCCCAGCCTGACTGGGAGCACACGAGCAGAGGTGACAGCAGCGTTCCCTTTGCACAGAGCCAGAGCTGGGAGGGCAGAGCTGGGGTGGTTCTGCGAGGCTCAGTGGCCACTTGGCTTTGAAGGGTCTCCCATCTCTGCTGCTCTGGAGCCACCTCTGAGCTGCTGCTGAATTTCCTGATGGACTCTGCAAGACTCTGTGTGCTCCTGAAACAACCGCATCAGCTGTGCCCGAGGCGATTCCCACACAGTTAAAGGAGGATGCTGAGGAAGGAGCTGGCACCCTCTGAAGCAGCCCCTAAGGAAAAAAGGAACATTGCTGGCAGTTCTGAGGCTGCCTGGCTCCCACACACCGCTACTTCTGATGAGCTTTTAAACATATTTAATCTGCACAACGTTACAGTGGGGATTCAGGTTTATCCCTGCAGAAATCCCTCCCGCCTGGTGCGGGGTGAGCTGCACCATCCCCGGCACCGAGGACGCCTGTCCCCTCCTCCCCACACTCCTGCCCCACAGACATCTGGCAGGTCCACATGTGACAAGCACAGAGAAGGAGACGTGGGTCTGGCTCTGCCCACGGTGACGTGTGGGTCACACTGTTCCAGTCCAGGTGCCTGTGGGTGGAAGGAGTGGGAACTCCCTTCCGTTGGCAGAGAAACCTGGATCAGCATCGAGCTCGGGGAATAAACCTCGCTGCATAACTTGCTCCAGGCTTCCCCACTCCCAGGAGTTCTTAACTCCTGATGTGGAGCAGTGCTTGCATTGACCAGAATGAGGAAGGTCCGTGGGTTCCCTGTGTCCACATCACCTGGGGGGTTCTATTTTCCCATGGGACAGGTTAAACCCCGGTGTGCATCCTGAACTCCAGCTCCTACAGGGACCAAAGTGGGATGGGCTGCTCCTGCTTTATTTTCTCTAACGTTGTGCATTGCCTCTAAAATCTGCATAAAACAAAAGCATTAATTAGGCAAAGGGAAGCTGCCTCGTGGTGCTCAGGAGCATGAATTTCCCATTCCCTGTACGGAGTGTGGAGCTGGTCCCCAGCTCCGGCTGCAGCATGTTCTTCTCAGTGACCTGTGTGGTAGCTCTGCCTGGCTGTGTGATGTCCTTTTGCCATCCCTCATGGTCCAGTGTTCCCAGCTCTCGACTTCCAGCCGGGATGCTCTGCTGCCAGTGGGTCAGGATGCTGCACTCAGCTCAGCTCAGCTCAGCTCAGCTCAGCTCAGCTCAGCTCAGCTCTTTAAATGGTAATTTCCCGTGAGGAGCTCCCAGCTCTCTCACTTCTCTTCCCACCAGCCCAGCCTTTGGCTTACACTTGCAAATGACAAATTATGCTTTTGCCTCTAATTCCAGCTTCCCTGGCATCCTCCATCGGCGCAGCCTCGGCAGAAAGCAGCAGGTTCTGTGCAGCCAGCAGGAGGTCGGCGTCTCTTCTCTTCCCAGCTCCCTCCCCCCGCCTTCAGAAAAGCCCAACACGGGCTTTCGAGGTGTATTAAACATACAAATTATTCTGCAAAGCCTCATGAAGTGCTGGTTACCGAGGCCTCTAATGGGAGATGACAGAGCAACCAGAGAAGCTGTTAACGGCAGAGCTTTGTCTGAAACGGGCCTGAAACGTGATTGCTGGGCAGGGCCACTGCCTGGGCAGGGCTGGCATCATCAGCTACCCTGTCCCCTCACACGGGCCCTGCTGGGCTGGGCACCATCAGCCACCCTGTCCCCTCACACGGGCCCTGCTGGGCTGGGCACCATTAGCCACCCTGTCCCCTCACACAGTCCCCACTGGACATTGTGCTGGGACCTGTGGAGAACCAGAGGTCTTGGCAGAGGCTCCCCCAGCTGCACCTGCTGGAGCGATGCTGATGGACTGGAGGGATTCAGAGGAGAGGCAGGAACGGGGTCAGGGAGCTGGAGGGCAGGATTTACACAAGTTTGAAGGGGCTGCCTGATGGCCACAATAACAAGAGCTCGCAGCACTCAGGGCTTTCACCTCGGCTTGGAGGAGACACGGGAACACCTGAATCCCCTCGTGTGGGGATATCCACCTCCACCCACAGCGGGAGCCAGCAGAGCCATCTGCAGCCTCCTCCAAGCCCAAACACCGAGGGGAAGGCAGGCAGGCAGGGAGGGAGGGAGGCAGGAGGTGCTCAGGTCAGCCCACGGGCTGTAACCAGTGACAGAGAAGCATGGGAATGAGAACAGGAAAATGCAGGCTGAATATCAGGGGACCTTTGCCAGTAGGGCAGCACTGAATATCAGGGACTGGTGCCATCCCAGAGCAGGAGAGACAATCTGGTGCATCCTAACACAGATTTGGTTGGTCCCCTCCCAGCTCCACTCCCAATCCATTCTCCAAGGAGGAAGATGAAGCCCAACAGCCTAAATACAGCCCAGTCTAACACAGAGGAAGGTGCTGGGAGGGAGAGAGGTTCATAGGGAGACTCTTCTCTCTATGGCTCAGCAAGAGGGCCGCTCTCCCCATGACCGTGGAAGAGGACATGGAAAATTTTGACCAACAAGAATCCAACAAAGCAGGAAAATAAAAAAAAAACAGAAAAGAAAAAAGCCTTATTTTACAAGCTCTCTCGTCTCCAGCTGTGCCGAGGACTGTGGGGAAAAGATAAATGTGGATCCAGGCAGAGGGACCAGGGCATGGCTCAGGGCTGCAGGAAGATTTAGAGCCTTGAAGTCCAAAGGCAAGGCTGGATCATCGCACGAGGAAAGAAAAATCCCTTGGAGTGGATATCACGTTAAACAATGTGTTGTAATAAGTGTTTTATGCTTTAGAGGAGGAGAGAGAACAGTGAAATCCCCTGTAAGAGCTAATTACTGCAAATTCCTTTTCAATAAAACAAGACAAAAAAAATCCTCTCTTAACAGAAAAATCCATTTAAGGCTCAGCTGAGGTAACCGCAGTTCACGTCCTGGCGCAGCTTTACAGGAGTCAAAGAGGTTTAATCAGAGCTTGGCACGAGCAGCCCAGCTCCCGAGGTGTTGGGGTGAAGGTCTGCAGGGGGAAGGTGATCCCTGGGGACCCAAATCCCAGGGGAGAGGCTTTATTGTGCTGCTGGGAGAGGCCATGCTGAAAGTCAGGGTGAACCCTTTTGGGGTGGCAGGAAGGGGCAGGAACTTGGAGACATCTCCCCTCCGGGGGCCAAGTGAGCTCCTCCTGGGAGCTGGTGGTCCCTGTGGCACCTCACCGGCAGTTTCAGGCCACTGGTGGGGTGTGACTGGGATCACCAGTGCTGGGAAGGGACAGTGGGATCCCCCCACCCTGTGCTGCCACGTCCCCCAGCCCCACGTGACCTCCGTTGCCTCTCACAGTCCAACCCAATTAAAAGTAAAATAAAGCCCTGAATTTGGGGAGGATTTGCCTCCATCCCTGACACTCTGCATTTCCCTGCGATTTGAAATGGGGCCAGTTTGGTGGATTTCTTGCACATGGGAGCAATATATTGAATTACATGTATGTCCAGTGCTTTGGAGAGATACATTTCTTTTCCACATGTTCCTGCAGCTGCGTGACCCCAGGAAACCCAACAGTGGGGTCTGTCTTCGGAGACAAATAGGGATTGTTTTGTGTCCATGTGGAAATGCTCCCCCAGCCCAGCTCCCCCAGCCCTGTGTGTGTGTGTGTGCACAGGGGGGACCATTCCCCACCCGACACGTTCACATCCCACTGAAGCCAAAAGCATAAACACAGGATATTTCTTCCCCACAACCCCACAGGGTGGAAATGCAGCACTGGGGGGGCTTGGGAGGCCCCCGGCCAGGAGAGCTGCTGGCTGCCCAACCTTGGCTGAGCAGGGAAGGGCTGGGAGGCTCCTGGAGGGAGACAAATCCACAGGTAAGTGGGTCTGTCAGATATTGCTCCTCACCACTTTGACCAGACTCACATGAACAAGGAGCTGCTGCTCCCCCCTCACCATCACCCCATCCCAACCTGTCCCAACTCTGCCTGCACAGGAAAAGTGGGGAGCAGGCAGAGCAGGGATGCAGGATGTTCTGGGCAGTGGGATGCTCCTGGCAGCAACACCTCAGCCCTCCCTGCTCTGTACCTCAGTTCTGCTCCTGCCCACCCACATCTGTGGCTGGGAGCACAGGTTGGGCTCAGCATCCGTGTCCCACAAGGACCCACCAGCACATCCCACAGGAGTGGCACCCAGCCCAGTGGAAAAGGGAAAACCCCATGTTGTGTAAAGCAATCAGGAGGGACTGTGGTGTGTCTGAGCTGCTGACACTCAAAGGGACCTGTCCTTTCCCTCCCTGTTTTGTCCCTCACATCCCAGGGGCAGCCAGAGAGGAGAGGAGGCTTTGCTGATAAGAAGTGGGGCTTTCAGGAAAACAAAAGCAGAGTGGAATGGATTTTCTTCCTGCTTCTTTTTTGTTTGTTTTAAAGAAAACTGTAGGGTAAAACAAGTGTTTGTAGGGTAGGAACCTGTTTGACACAGAGCATCATTACCCAAACACATAATTCCCAAACAGCACAAACAGCTGCTGGATGAAACCTGGATCTCTAACAGCATCTTTGTGAGCTCTGTTTCCTGAGCAGTGACTCGAGGCAAAGGCCAGAGAAGCCTTGGGCTGAGCCTGGAGCCTCCCAGGAAATCAAACACTGCTGGACCCGGTGTCAGCTCTGGGGTGGGGTGAGGTCGAGGAGCACACGTGCCCTCGGGACCTGTTTCCACATCTCCGGAGGTACCGAGCTCCGGGTAAAGCTCCTTAGCCCTGTGGTGACCCAACAGCATCCCCAGCATCCCCAGCATCCCCATGAGCCCCGGGAAGCTGCTGTGATCCCTGTGGAACGTGGGACAAGCAGGGTGAGTAACCCCCAGGCTGGGCCAGGAGCTGGGCTGTTCCATGGCCCTGGGACCCCCAGGCTGGGAGGAGCTGCTGAGCCCCGGGAGCTGCTGGAGGAGGAGCCTCTCCCTGCACTCCCCCAGCACAGCACTTGTAGTGTCTATAAATAGGAGTTTTAAGCACAGCAATTAATCACGGAGCACTACTGTCCACAGGGGCTGGGATGTAGGTCCAGCTCTCACTGCAGGATGTACAGACCCAGCTCCACACAGAGACATGGCTTTGGGGGACATTCCAGGGGTCAGTGTGAGGCTGTGCCCTGGGTTTGGGTCGCTGTGCTTTAACAGGGGCCCAGCCATGGCCAAGGGGCTGAGGCTGGAAGCCAGAGGCACTGGCAGTGCAAACGCTGCCAGCACGTGTGACCCACCTGCTCTGGCATCTGCAGCAGGCCCAGGGTCAGCACAGGATTCCTTGGCATCAGCAGTGAGGAGCAGGAGGACTCTAAGCAGGGACAGCCTGTGGAGATCCACCCTCTCCCAACCCAGGCTGTGGGTATCACCCACTGCGAGCCCATAGAAATATGGGAATGGTTTTAAACCAAAGGAGGAGAGATTCAGATGAGAGATTAGGAAGAAGTATTCCCCTGTGAGGGTGGGAGGCCCTGGCAAAGGTTGCCCAGAGAAGCTGTGGTTGCCCCAGCCCTGGAAGTGTCCAAGGCCGGGTTGGATGGGGCTTGGAGCAACCTGGGCTGGTGGGAGGTGTCCCTGCCCATGGCAGGGGGTGGAATGGGATGAACTTTAAGATCCCTTCCAACCCAAACCATCCTGGGATTCCTGACCACTGAACTCCCTGTAAGTCACAGCCCTTGTTCCAAGCCTGGACCCCACCAATATTCACTTCTTTCCAGCTTGAAGGAGGAAAGGGTCACTCCCTGACCCAAACCAAACTGGGGACAGTGTCTCAGCTGCCACTCAGCCCCTGTGTGTGTGTTTTGGGGAGCTGAACAAGCTGCTCCTGGCCGTGCCCAGGGGGCCCGAGGGGCTGCACTCGGGGGAGCCTCTCCCTCCACTGGGGCTGTAGAAGCCGTGCTGGGCCTGTCCTGGTGGGAAGCCACTTTTAGCTGATGGTACAGGGAGGGCCATATTGGTTTCAGTCTGTTCTGCAAAACACTTAGCAGCATGTGCAATCTGTGATCCCCCGCCTGACGAGAAATGCTAATTGTGTGCGAAGGACCTGCCAAGAGCCCGCAGTATTCCCGGGAAGGGGGTTTATTGGGATTATTACTATTGTTCTGGCAGCTGCAGCACAGCCACGGCCGAGGAGCAGAGCAGGGCAGGGGCGAGGGGCTCTCCCTGCCCGGTGCCTGCCCATGGCAGGGGGACGGGAGCGGTGGGTGCTGTGCCCGCCGGGATCTGCCCGTGCTGGAGGGGAGGGGTGGCCACAGCATTTCTTCTCGGGCTGAAAAGTGTCGGGTTTGCATAAAATATGAAGTGAAAATCCTTCTCCCTTAATTTACTCCCTCGTCTGCCCTCCCGTGCCGGTGCCCGCATCCCGCTGGCTCCAGGGCGCTGTGGGCAGCAGGGTCATTCCACCCCCTGCCATGGGGCAGGTTCTCCGACCCCACTGTGCCCGGGGACCCGTCCTCGTGCAGGCACTGGGGGTGGGACAAGGGTTTGCATCTCCCCCACAGCCACCTCCAGACACGGACTGGTTCGGGCTGCGGATGGGGAGGGCGGAGAGAAGGGGGTGGAGAAATAGGGGCAGGATTTCTTTACTGAGACCCAAAGCAGCAGCCCTGAACACCACCAGAGACTCATCCAATTCCCAGAGATCCAAGCGAGCCGGAAAAAAAACAGAGAGGGAGAAATGATGTCTCCAGCTTGATTTAAGAATCACAGAATGGTTAAGAGTCTCGGAATGGTTTGCACTAGAAAGGAGCTTAAAAATTATTTCATTCCACCCCCTGCCATGGGCAGGGACACCTTCCACCAGCCCAGGTTGCTCCAAGGACTGTCCAGCCTGGCCCTGAACACTTCTAGAGATGGGGCAGCCACAGCTTCTCTGGGCAGTCTGTTCCAGCACCTCACCACCCTCACAGTAAATCATCCTGACTTCTCACCCGTGGGCTGGGAAACAAGCAGGAACATTGATGGATTCGGTGTTTTTCCTTCTCTGTCCTTCCTTGCTAATTTGCAGAAAAGGAACCAGATAAAGTTTGATAACTTTGGAAGGCAGAGAGCGAGGGAGAAGCTGTCCCAGCCGCTGGCTCCCGGCACTCCCCTGCTCTGCAGAGAATAAATGAAGTGCTCTCCATTCCCCGCTCGTCTGCCACCCTCCACTGAGTCTGTCATGGGCTCATCTGTGTATAAATTAGCTTTTCACAGCAACGTCGTGTAAAATTATTTCTGTCATCCTTTTATCTGACCAGTTTATCTCATCAGCTTGTCAGTCTTAATTCTCCAACCTTTCTCTCCTCTCCTCAGCGCAGCCACCTGAGCTCCTGAGCTCCCTCAGAGGAGGCACCGAGTCCACCTGGAGCTCTTGGGGGATTTACCAAGGTGGGAAATGCTTGAGGTCCCCTGGTGCAGCCAGACAGATGGGTTACAACAAGCCTGGCAAGATGGAATGGAGTGACAAGAATCCTGCCATTTCCAGGCCGTTATTTGTTGTTCAGACTCAAGCAATGACATTTATTGGGGCTGGCACGTGGTGGGTGACCCACTGCTCGGAGGCTGAGCCAGGCTGCACGTGGTGACATCAGTTCCACGGGCTTCTCCCCAACAGTCCTGTCTTTGCATTCCGGCTTCTGCTGCGAAGGCTCATGGAAAAAGCATTTCCATTGTCTGGGACTCTTTGTGCTCACTTCACGGGGGCTGCTGGGAAGGGAACCCAAAAGGAATGCAGCTGGAATATATTAATTAGAAATTCCAGAGGAATAGTCCCCCAAGTGCTTTTAGCACCTTGTTTCAGCTCCGTGTGTCCCACAGCCCTCACTGCAGAGGGAGGTTCATGAGGCCACTGCAAGATCCAGGGTGTAGATCCTGGGGAGGGTGCCAAGCACCCCAAGGAATTGTCACCCTGCAGCTCAGTGCCACAGGGGCCAATTCCCAGTCCTGCAGAGCAACACTGCACCCACAGCCCTGTTCTCACCTGCTGTACCTTCCCAAGGCTTCTGTCCCACCTCCACAATTCCTTCTGCCTGCCCAGGGGATCCTCTGCCACAGCATCCTTTCCTGTTCCTCCTTCCCAGATTCTCGGGGTTTCTATGAAGTCACAAAAATACTTTTATTCTGGAAAAACAGAGGGATGGGCCTCTCTCCTCCCTGGAAGTGTCACTTGTCCTCTGCCAAGGCACCAGATGCTCGTGAGGCTCTTTGGTGTCCCCTCCCCATCCTGGTGTCCCCAACCTGCTCATCCTTGGCTGAGGACTCGTCCTCAGGCCCCTGCACCTCAAGCCTCCCCCTCCCCTCCTGCTCTTTGATTTTTTAGCAGTTGGTTGTGACTACTGGTTCCCCACATTGTTATCTGTTCTCCTCACTCACAGGAGCATTGCGGGTTGTAATTCTGTCTGCTACATCTTGTGAATATTTCTGGACTCTGAAGTTTCCCAGCTCCAGATGTTCTGGCCAGACCAGAGGAAAAAAAAACCAAAAAAAAACCCCCAAAAAACCTCAGCATTAATAAAAACCTTTTGAAAATAAAAAGTCATATTGCGCAGTAGTGACATCATATCCGTGAAATATGACCTGATGATGTCACAGCTGAGAAATGAGGGATGATTATTTCTTCTTGGCAAACGCTGGCTGGTTGGGCCAGACCTGTTAAATAAATGCACATGGACTATAAATATGGATATTAAACCCAGAAGTTGCAAATGCAGCCTCGTGGTCACCTGGGTCAAGGAGCTTGACAGGCAGAGAGGGTGGTGGGAAGGGTGCAAAGGTTGGGGAAGGGGGTTGTCCCCCAGATCTACTCCTAAAGATTTGGGAAAAGATTTGTCTCCAAATTCCACGCCTAAAAATTGGTGAAAGGATTTGTCACCCACTTCTACACCCAAAGACTGGTAAAGGGTTTCTCACCCACTTCCACACCCAGATATCAAGTGACTGGCTGGATGCCTTTGGGTTTTCCTTTGCTTTCCAACACACTCCCAGTGGCTGCTGGGGACAGATGGGGTGGCTTTGCAATGCTGTCCTACTGAGCCAGAGCAGTGCTCTGGCCTGGGCAGCAGGAATGTCCTGAGGGAGCACAACCAGTGCTCACTGGAGCCAGCACTGCTGGTGCCAGAGCCAACCATCCCCAGCCCAGAACTCCCACAGCCACCCGTGCCAGGCATCGTAGGAAAATCCACCTCTGCCTGACACCCTGACAAGCCTCTTATCCCCCAAAGCCTCTGGATTCAGTTCCCCCCCTCATTACAGTACCAGGATTGGCTGCAAACCTCCCTGCCTTGGCTGTGTGCTCCTCCACGAGGGGTTTCAGCCGTGTGAAGCAACACTCCATAAAACACCCTCACGGATTGCCCAGACTTTGGGATCCCAGCCCTCCCTGGCACGGTGGGATCGGTCACCCGAGCGCTTCCCCCAGCCACACACACTTCACACGTGTTGCAATCCCCCTGCTGAAGAAACGGTGCCATGCCATGGAAAAGGTCTATTTTTTCCATATGGGCTGTGCTGACGGTGTCAGGCCCCTCGGTTCAGCTCCCAGCAGGCTCTTTCAATTTGGCCTTTCCTCTTTCCCTTTTCGGCCCATTGTGTGTGGAGGAGTTTGGGAAGGATGTGCCAAGCAGGAGGGGGCTTGGATCATCATGGATACCCCCAGTGATGTGATGCTATCTGGGAATTTAATAGCCATCCTTGTTCTTACTGGATCAAACCAGGCACACTCACTTATTCAGGTATTTATGTATTCACTCGTTCATTCCTGAGGATGGGATGGGGTTTGATGGGACATTTCAATTCCAGAAGTTGAAGGGACAAAAATAAAAACCTGCCTATGAATTTTTCAAGGAAGATTTTGTTTTGCTACTCCAAAAGTGAAAATTTCCTTGTCTTTCCACTTAACACGGGCTCATATTTCCAAAAATATGCCAATCATAACAAAAGAAGCAGAAGGAGGAAAGGCAAAGGCTGCAGCTGAGATGAAACACTGGGACCAACCTGGGCTGATGCTGTTTTCTTTTCTTAGGTCCATGAAAAAGGTATTTTTACTTTTTAGCCTAATGCAGATTTTTTTCTTTTCTCTCTCTCTTTTTTTTTTTTTTTTTAATTTAAAAGCTAAATTTTCACCAGGCAGGAAACTGTTTCTTTGAGAGCTTTAATCAGAAATCAAAGATCTGATCATGCAGGGAGATGGAATCCCAACTTCAAAAGCACAGCACAAGAGGGGGATGCAGGTACCGGTGTGCTGGGATGCCGTGGAAACAAGAAGGGTGGTGGGAGGCAGTGCTGCCGGAGGAAATTAGAAGGGACACGGCACTGGGGAATCTTCTGGGCAACGAGAAGGAGCCTTCAAAAGGCGGGTGTTTAATTGTACAGTGTACAAAACAAGGCGGGAAAACAGAGGGATTACACCCAAAGCCTCCTGGTTGTGCAGCCTGTGCTGGGGCAGGGCTGGACGCTGAGGGTGGGGAGGGGGGAGCACCGGCTCCCCCTGCTCGAGGTTCTTGGCAGAGCCGGGGTTGAACACTCAGCTGCATCCTGTCCCCAGCCAGGGCAGACATGAGCGGGGACAGCGCGGGGACCCGCACAGCCCCGCTGCCCCCCTCGGCACCCTGCGGTGTCACACCAGGGGCAGCAGCTCTCACAAACCCCCGGGCTCCCTTATCTCGGGTTTTTGCTGCACGTTGCCTCCCCCCGGAGGCAGGAGGAGGTGAACCCCCAGAGCACCCCACGGGTGGGGAGGCGGCCGCAGCGCCCGGCCAGGGTCCCACGGCGCCCGGGAGTGATGGAGGGCTCCTTTGCCAGCGGCTGCTCTTTCCATTACGAACTGGACTGGAATATTTCCCCGAACTGGAGAAACACGTCTGGCTCTGCAGCGGAAAGCGGGGCCCCAGCTGCCGGTCGGGGCAAAGGGCGGGAGGGGACGGGCTGGGGAGACAGCGCTGGAGCTCAACCTCCTCACGGGACGAGAGAGCATCTCACAGGGGCTCTGACACAAACCAGGGCTGCGAGGTGGGGAGGGGAACCCACAGCTCCGCGGGGCCGAGGAACCGGAGCCAGCACAGTGTCCACCTCAGTCAGTCCGTGTGGAGCCAATGGTCCTGCTCCAGACATTCCCCAAGGAGCTGTGCTGGGGGAAAACCCATCCCCGCTGCCTCTGGGAAGCAGGAGTGGAGGTACCTGCCCTGGACAGCTTTGCTCCCGTGCAGGGAGCGTTGTGGGGGCTCTTGCAGATCCAGGAATCACCCCAGGCCAGCCCCAGCACGGTGGCCAGGAGCCACCCCCTGGAGCCAGCCCTTCCCACACCAGCTCTGAGCAGGAATTTCTTGCTCGTGCACAGAAAAAAGGTTTTTGCTTGAATGATGTCCTGGGAGTTAATTTTCCAGGCCTGACTCATTCTCTGGAAGGAAAGTGGGGTGTCTGAAAGCTGGGGATATTCTGCAGGCTTTGGAAAGAAAAATGCCTCATCCATCCATCCATTGGTCACCTGGGTGTCCAGGTGTGGTGGAGCAGAAACAGAGGGACAGGGAACAAAGGGAAGCACATAAGGACACCCCCCCAAGGATGTCCATGCCTGCCAGTGCCCTGGAAGCAGCATGTGGCCCAGAATGACAGGGCAGGAGCAGCGAGAGCCTTAGTGGGCAGGAGCTGGGCTTTACTGAGAGCACATGGCACCTTGATGTCTGAACCTGCTGGTAATTAGCGGGAATTGGGTTATAATTGCCCCAGCCTCAGAGCAGGAGTGACCTCACCAGCCGCTAATTCCTGACAAAGAAGGACAATCTGGGGGCACCTGGAGCGCAGTTGGGAGCTGCAGCCCTTTCCCAGCCATGATTAATCCCCAGGAAATGTTCTGTGGTCGGGCCATTACCACTCAAATCTGGGGATGAAAATGAATCAGAGCAGCAGTATGACTGTGGGAAAATTGTCACCAAACTTGGATGGTTTTGCTTTGTTTCACCACAAAACTATTAACGAAGCATTGAAATGGAGATGGATCTGTGCCTGGACCTGGTGTTAACCCTTAGCAGACCCAGGCAGGCTGTAAGGAGCTGCCTTCCTGGGAGAGCAATTCCACACTCCAGCTCTTGGCTGGGTGGAAAGTCCTTACATCGGGATGGGAGGCTGAGTTGGGTGTTGTGGAAGGGGGCTGCTGAGGCTGGGTCTGTCTGGGCTGAGCTCCTGCCGTGCTCTCCCAGCCTGTTCCCAGTGCTGCACAGAGCCTGGAGTGGATTCTCCATCCTCTTCCCATATCCCTCTTCTCTGCCTTCCTTGGGCAGTGGGTTCCTGCCTTTGCAGGTTTGTGAGCTCCCCTGAGTCCCCTCCAGCCCTGCAGAGCATCTGCCTCAGCTCCAAGATCCTGGTTTGCAGTCTCTGGGTGGCTGTGTGGAGAACATCCTCGCAGGGCTGGGCCACACCATCAATCAGGGACGTATAATGAGATTCTTGGCACCGTGTCTGCCTCTCACAAACTCCTTCTGGAGCTCTTTGCCAGACAGATCCACAAGTGCTGCCTCCCTGCACCACTCGGAGCTGAAAGGGAGCTTTGTGAAGCACCACAACCAAACCTTTCTTGTGGGTGCTCAGGCAGCAGCAGGCAGCCTGGAGGCAAAGCCCTGCTCGTGCCACGGAGCCTCCCAAGAGCAGGAAGGGAGGAGGAGGAGAGGGAAAGAGGATGTGGAGGAGATGGGACATGTGGGAGGGCAGGAGACAGGGAGACACCGTGGGCTGTGATGTGAGGAAGGACTTGGCTTTGGGAGTGTTGTGATGACTCAGGGGACTGGGGGTGATGGGTTTACATGGCCAGAGGGAAGGGTGAGATGGGATATCAGAATAAATTCCTCCCTGTGAGGGTGGGGAGGCCCTGGCACAGGGTGCCCAGAGAAGCTGTGGCTGCCCCATCCCTGGAAGTGTCCAAGGCCAGGCTGGATGGGGCTTGGAGCAGCCTGGGCTGGTGGAAAGTGTCCCTGCCCATGGCAGGGGGTGGGATGAGAAGGGCTTTAAGGTCCCTTCCAACCCAACCCATTCTGTGTTCCTATGAGGATGGGAGAGGAACTGGATCACACAGCACTGAGCACAAAGCAGAAGGATTCTGGGGTCTGCATGGAGCCCACCCAACCTCTGTGAGAGCCCCCACACAGGGGCTGGGACTGGAGCCATGGAAATAAAGCTGTTTGTGCTTTACAGAGTCTGGTGTGTTTGGCCCCTCAGCAGGGAAAGGACCATGCAGCACCGAGGCAGAGCTGCACACCCAGGGACAGGAACATTGGTGTGATCCCAGCCTCTTGGAGTTGGGAAAAGAGCCACAGCCTGCCCAGGGAACTCAGTGCACTGAGGGAATTTAATTCACTATTTGAGTTTTCATACCTACATGTATATAAGGAAACATTCGAGGTAGAAGGAGGCAGAAATGTGCATGCACAGCCTTAACTCTGAAATTTCATCTCAGTTGAAGGTGTATATATACATATCTTGAAGTGTTTTAATTTAAAATAATAAAAAAGAGCCCTGAAAAAGGAGTAAATTCTTTGACTAATAGGATCCACAGGGAAACTCAGAGAACTTAATAGCTCTGCAGCAAGGTCTGAGCAGCACCTTCATGGAGAGGAGTGTGGGGGATGGAGGGGAGGGAATGGGAGAGGTGGAGGGGAAGGAGAGGGATGAGGTCTCAGAAACTGTTTGGGCCTGAATATCATAGAATCATGAAATCGTGGAAGGGTTTGGGTTGGAAGGGACCCTAAAGTTCATCCCATTCCACCCCCTGCCGTGGGCAGGGACACCTCCCACCAGCCCAGATTGCTCCAAGCCCTGTCCAACCTGACCTTGGACACTTCCAGGGATGGGGCAGCCACAGCTTCTCTGGGCACCCTGTGCCAGGGGGTGTCACAGGGACACAGGTTGTGGCTGTGTTACCCTGTCCCGAGGACAGCAGTGGTCCAGGAACCCTGGGAGGTTCTCAGCACCCTCAGTCCTGGTCCATGATGAAGGGAGACATGGAATTTGGCTATTGTGTCATCAGCAGCCTGGCTACCAGACTGCAAACCCCCCCGGCCCCATGGCAGAGCCCAGCCAGGGCAGGGGGCCGGGGGAGTGTAAGAGGAGAAATCCAGTGGAGTGGTTTGAATTTTTCAGGGAAGCAGAGCGTTCCTGTGAGTGAGAACGGGGCTGGAATGCTTTAGTAACCCAATCTGGTGCCAGGCCTGCCTCTGCGATGAGCATGTGGGAAAAAGACCCAGGCTTTTTGGAGACCAAACCACGTCTGCTGCCTGAGCTGCCTGGGCACACCAAAAGCTGGGCAAGGCTTCCCGGAGCTCTGTGATAACTAACGTGTATTTATGGTACCTCCTGTGGCACTTGGTGGTTTAAATCGATTTCAATACACTGGATTTCAGCTGTGATCCCACTGCTCTGTGTGCTCCCCCTCCCGAGTCTATTCTCTCTCTATGTGTACACTCATTTATATTTATAGACTGTGGGATACTCACAGTTGTGGTTTCTGTACCACACACTCAGCTGAGTTAAATGTTATTTAAAACGTGCAGACCAGCACTGGGTGTGCTGACAGTGGCTGAGGGGAAGAGCCTTTCCACAGCAAGAGTGGGTCCTGAGGAAGAGGGAAGAGGTGAGGGAAGAGGAGAGAGAAGATGTGAGGGAAGAGGTGGGGGAAGAGGTGGGGGAAGAGGTGAGGGCCTGGCCTGCCACTGATGGGACTTTCCATCTGAGCTCCACTTCAGCCATGACCACTGTGTGAAGTCCCAGGTGACACCCAGAAGACTCATCAGGGGAGTTTTTCTCACAGAGGAGGCCATTTCAGCCATCAGGGAGGGAGATCCCAGGAGCAGCAGCACCGGGAATCAGACCACCCCCAACAGCCCTTACGATGGGTTTCAAATGCAGGGAAAGCATCCCAGAATCCAGAATGGTTTGGGTTGGAAGGAACCTTAAAGATCATCCAGTTCCCACTGTCACCTCCCCGGAACCTGTCACAGCTAATGATGAACACACAGAGCACCGAAGTGGCTGCAAACATCCTGAGCTTGGCGAGATAAAGGCCACAGAGGAGATTGGATGGAAGAGAGCTCTGCCAGAACAAGCTCAGTTTCAGCCTGTGAAGCCAATGTGATGTGCTTATGTTGTCCTGTTATCACCAGAGTGACAATTGTGGCTCCACAAACCACAAATTGTGGCTCTGCAAACGCCTCAGCCCAGCTCTGAGCAGACACTCCTCACCTCCCACTCCAATTTAACACTTCCTTTCTCCCTCAGTTTCTATCTCAAGAACCAAATTGGCCAGAGCTGCAATAACAGGAGGAAATCCTGAGACCTTGGGCTGTATTTGTACGTGGAAATCGATCTCCTGGGCTGAGCTGAGCTTCAGCCACAGTGCAGAGGAGTGAACCTGGCACTTTGTACTCAATTAGCACAGGAAAATCCCAGGCAAGACTGGGGTTTTGCATTTTCCTGCCATCCAAGTTTTTGTAAGCCAGAGTCTCACCCTGTCACATCGTTTGCAAACTGAGGGGAATGGAACTGGAGCAATGCAGTTCCACAGACTCCATAATCCAGTGGGGACATGCCTGGAAGAGAGAGCATCCATCCTCCCCCTGTGACTGAGCCTCCATCTCCAGGAGGAACCCATATCCCTCTGGAAAGAGGACATGCCTCCATCTCCATACCTCTGTGGGATCCCACATGCCTTAACTGTGCTCATTGCTCAGTCACCTCACTTTAATGAGGTCTTCTGGAAGCAGGCAGGTTCCTCTCAGGAGATGGAATATGCAGGACCCTGTCCCTGTCCGACCATTAGGAGCTGAAAACTGGACCATGCCAGAGCATCTCCTGCCCCCCCTGCAGCAGGAGCTCCTCTGGCCCCAGCACAGCTGATTTAGGGAGTTTTATTGTCTCAGCACAACACTTTAAAAATGGATCCTGCAGACCCAGCAGACCCCGTTCCCCCTCTGGTCAGGGCAGGTTGGAATTCCAGGAGAGTTGGTGGTTCAGGATCTCTGTAAACCAGCCCGTGCTGGGGCTCACGTGGGGACAGCAGGAGTTCAATGGAACCCTGTGAAGCCCTGTGACAGGGAGCCCTGCTCCAAAGTCAGCCTTTCTCTCCCACTTTTCCAAAATCCTGATGGGACAGACCCCACATCTCCTTCTTTCTCTCAGGCTCTCTTTGTGTGATGAGGCTGCCTGGGGAGAGCTTGACAAATCAGAGAATCATGGAATGGTTTGGGTTGGAAGGGACCCTACAGACCACCCCATTGCAACTCTGTGCCATGGACAAGGGACACTTTCCACTGGACCACGAGCAGGGCTGTGCTGGGCTCCCTGAGGAGGAACTCCTGGAGAAAAGTGAGAATGGAGAAGGCAAACTGAGGGATGTATCTGGGATTGGTGGGGGTTTCTGGGTGTTAGCTTGGCTGCTCCTTCACATCCCCCCAACAGCCACGAAGGGATGTTCTTGCAGAGATTTTGGACAGGCCAGGTCTGACACTGAAGGTCCCACCTTAGGTCCCACATCACCACTGGGATTCCCTGATTCTGTGATTCTATGGCAGGGACGTTGGTGGGAGCTAAGGATTGGATGCCCCATGGACCTGTGCTGGGATACCAGAATCATCCCTCCCACCTCCCCTTTATCCCCAGTTTTGCTGTCTAACCCAGCCAGAGTCACTGCTCTGTTTATTTGGTCATTCTGGGGAAGGGAGGAGGGGAGGGTACAATTTTCAGCAGCCCATGACAGCATAATTAGGTAAATATAAATGAAAGAAAAACACACTCTTGAGGTCCAGGGACTTTCACATATTTTCCCTGTTATTCCATCGTGCTGGAAAAATAAAAGCTACTCAGCATGAACATTTATTAGCAATTAGTATCTGGGGCACTGGGGACCTCTGGGGACAGTCAGGGTAATTAAAGCTTCCCACAGCCTCCTGCCTGTGTTTGCCACCCTCTGTCCTTGCTGGGCCCAGCCCTGGCTGTGTGTGACTGGACACTGGGGATTCGTGGGACCTGAGGAATCAGCAGCATCCAAAAGGTCCCACAGGCCAAAACCTCCCAGGCATCCCCACCCTTTCCAGGTCTGTTCATCGACACGTGAACCACAGCCCCTCAGGGAATGAACAATAACACAGAGTGTCATGTGAAACCAGCACACAAGAGCAATAAGAACATGCAGAAGAAGAGAAAATCAGCCCAACTTTCAGCACCTTCTCCAATTCCCTGCCCATCCAGCCACACGGAGCAGCTCCCTTGGAATCGGAGACTCTGCACACGTCCAGGAGGCAGAGTCTGTAGCTGAGTTTATGCTCAAGTGACAGCCTTGGGCCTCTGTTCCTGCAGGGCTCAGCACCCAGCTTTGCCATTGGGATGAGTGTTTCCAGGGGCTGCATGTCTGCAGAAGGCAGGTTTGGCAGGGCAAGCTTTGAGGCACCGTGGGGGTGAGAGGAGCAGGAAGCAGCACTGGCTCACTCACTGCCTCACCTGCCCAAAGAATAAGGGATATACAGGAATAACACAGGAAATAGAGGAAATGGGCAGGCCTAATATCCTTGTAGAGCCTGCCAATTTGATTATTTTTATGCTTTTTTTTCCACCTTGGACCAGAGTTCGAGGTCTTGGCTTCCCCTCCTGGGATGGAAGGATTCAGTACAGGTAAACTTTATGGATCAGGTCCGTGAGTGACCCCTCTCTTAGGAAGGAACCATGTAGAGTCCTGATTACAAGTCTTAAATTAGAATAAAAAATCATCTGCAGCCGTAGTTTTCACTGGCTTCATTTTAGGTCTGTTTAACATGGCAGGTCTCAAGATAACATTTCAGTTGGACATTATTTTTCATGATGGAACCTCAGAGCTCATCAGTTGTGCCCATAGGGTACCCCTGGTTCTCTGAGGGCCAGCCTGGGTTTGTCCTGATAGAGAGTGAGATGGGAAAGGACCAGAACTGAAGCAGAGCTGGTCTAATGATCTTTAAGGTCCCTTCCAACCCCAACCAGTCTGTTGTTCCATGATTCTGCAATTGCTCCTGCTCCTGCTGGGAGAAGTGGAAGGTTGAGGTGACAGTGACCAGCATCCTACAGCTCCTCCCTGTCAGAGAGACATCCCATTCCCATGCTGGACCAGGACCCCAAGGGCTGGATTTGCCCCAGGGAGCTCACAGTGAATCCAGGCTGATGCTGGGGGATCCCCCACCCACCTGCCCAGCAGCTGGATTCCACCCCTGGAGGCAGCAGGGACAGGCAGGTCCCAGCCCAGCTGCTGCCACCACCCACCACCTGAAGCCTTTGAAATGCCTGCTGGGCTTCAATCAGGAATTCCAGCTCCCAGCCAAGTCAATAATTGTACATGTCACATTTATTTACTGCCCCCAATCACTCGTTGCTGGCCCTTTCAGTTTGGACATAAGTGACTTTTTAATAGATATATTTTCTCACGCTGGTGCCACATCATAAAATAATCCCGTAATTCTGCAGTCATAAATTTGTCACCCTGGGAAGTAACATTTATCACTCAGAGCAAGGAGAGAGCAGCGTGTGTCCCTCTGGCAGTGCTGTGGTTTGTGGTCACAGGCACTCGAGGGGAGGGTGACTTGTGTCATTCCCCTGATCCAGGCCCCTTAGGATTTCTTTGTACTCTGATGGAGTCTTTCCTCAGCTGCCTGCTTGAGGATATTCAAACATTTGGGAAATCAAACCCCTTCCAAATCCCAAAAATTCCATCTGGGCTCTGGAAGTCAAGGCACAGAGGATTGAACAACCTCCTGATCTCTCCAGTGCCCCTTGGAGCAATGTAAGCTGAGGTTCCTGGCTCTCAGTTTTCCTGGGAAAAGGGCATCAGAGGAACAGACTGGTTAAATAATCAGTGCTGACAGGGACCCCAAACAGCCTCACCCAGGCCAGACCCCCATTCCCTGCTGTTCCTGCCAGATGTTTGTTTTCCCTCTCCTTGGAGAGTCACAGTGAAAGAGAAGCTGAGATTTCTCCAGGAAAAACAACCTGGAATCTCAATGCATTCCTAGGTAGGAAGATCCCCCTTTTCTCTATGATTCCTATTCTTGTTGCTCCTCTCCCAGCCCCTGGTGGATCTGTGGGAACATAGCTTCCAGAAAGCTCCCAGAGTTTGGGATTTGTTTGCATTGTGATACTTTTGCTTTACCAGTGCTGCAAACAGCTTTTAAAAAACATCTCTTTAAAGGGACTTTATTTCATTACAACACTGTAACAAAACACACTTCCAGTGATGAAATTACAGACAGGGAATGCTGATGCTCATTTGGACAAACCAGATCGGAATTTTCCTGCTGTGCTGATTCATTTGGGCTATTTTTTTTTTTTCTTCTTGCAAAGGTTTTATTTTGGGTAAAACAGTGTTTTCCAGGAGGCAAATTTTGCATTAGACTTTTATTAATCCTTTGTAGCACAGCTGATTCCAATGTCTTAGTGCCAGGGACAGAGCTGAGCACTCCATGGCATCACAGCAGCAGTTTTCCTTGTGCTCCTGCTCTTTTCCACCTCAACACAACCCATCCCTGTAATTCAAGGAGTTCTGAACCAGATTCAAAGTGCAGCCAATGTGATCCAAGTATCTGGTAACAGTGAGTTCTTCCCATTGCCAGACTCTCGCAAGCCCCAAGGGATTTGGAGCTGAGCTGTGTTACACTCCAGGACAGATCTGTGGGCAAACTGAGCGGGAATGTGACGTGACTCACCCCAATTTAATGCCAGAATCCCTTGGCAGAAGTGGCCTCTACAGTCAGAAATCTCTCACTTCCAGCAGAGACTTCCAGATCCTCTCAATTTTCAGTTTTCCCTGGTGGGAAGAAGGATACTGATGGTGATTCCCATATCACATATCAGAATATGCATTTCTCAAAATTGCCTTTTGAAAGCTCCAATAAACAGGTCATGACCCCACCAGGGACCCAGCGGCCCTCAGGGGCAAAATGCCTCTCCCCAGGGTGGGTTTTGCCACCAATTTTGGATAATTGCTGCACAAAGGAGAAAAATCTGATAGGAAGTCTTTCCACCGGGATAGACCCCCTGCCATAGCAGGAAGCAGGGAATGGGCATCCCACTGCTCCTGGAAGCAGCTCAGGCAGAGAGGAATAAGGGGGATAAGTCAGGCAAGAGATTGTGCCCTGTCATAGTCGCAGGCTCTCCCTGACAAACAGTGGTGCTGCTCCTCCAGCAGAATGTTTTATTCATGGCCGAGTGTTCCTTGGGCTGCGTCACCGCGAAGCCAATGCGGCAGAGATCGGGCCAGTTGGGTTCATCCCAGGAAATGCTCTCTGTCCCTCAGGGCAGCGCTGTGCAATGCCCTTAAGCCCTCGCTGATGTTTAATGGGGCGAAGGCGATGCCGGAGCGCCGGCCCCGCACGGAGCCTCCTCCTGCGAGGCGGGAATCGCCGGCGTTCCAGGGCTGAGGGGGGGATTTGGTTAAAGCGGCCCCGAGCCCCTGCCCTAATGGGTTGTTAATCCATACCCAGCGCATCACATTTGCCAGCCGACTCCCAGGGGTCCCCGCTGTGCTCCATCCTCCAGACGTTTGCTGGCTGCCTGCGGTTTCCTGGGATCCCCTGGGATTGGAGCAGTGACTGTAATAATACTCCCCACCCCCCCTCCTGACCCAAAAGCAGTTGGCAGCCGAAGTGATACGCACATTACTGGATTTATATGAAGTGCTGCTGAACAAGAAAGATTTGAGGGGGTTTAGCAGCTCGATGGGACAGAGATGATCTCAGAGCATTGGCTCGTGCTCCGAGCGAGGCCAGAGCTTTAAAGTCACGGAACAGGAGAGGCCTGTGGGGAGCCAAGGTGCCTCCTCCTGTCCCACGGGATGTCCCTGAGGAGCAGCCAGCACACCTGAGGCACTGCCAGGGCCTGCAGCAGGACCAGCACTGCACAGGCATTTCAATGTGCACTACCAGAAGTGCCCTCAGGTGACAAGGCTGGTGGTAAATGATACAAATTCAAGTGACACTTTTACCCAGGGGACAGGGGCAGGGAGAGAAACTCCGAGACATTTTGTCCTGCAGATTCCCATCACACAGCAGTGCTGGAATAAGCAAAGGCCTCCTGCCTGGGAAAGAGGGGTTATTAAGCCATCAGACTTGTACCTGCTCACATCTTGCAGTTGTAGCCCCTTCCCTGCCTCCCCAGGGCAGGGTTTTCTTCCCAGGGATCAGCTGGATTTCTGTCCAGCTCTGCCATACCCTCTTGGGGAAGTCTGTCCAGCTCATGGACCTGGAGCTCAGCTCAAAGCAGCTCAAAAAGAAAGCAGCACCTACTAGAAAGGAAGCAAGAGCACCCACTGAACCCTGACCAAGTGACCGAGTCTCACCAGGAGGCTGAAATCCACCCATCAGGGGTGAGGAGCTGTGGGATTAACCCCTTTGGTGGCTCCTCACTCTCTCCAGACAGAAAAGCTTTTAATAGGTCAGCAGATAAAAAAGCAGCAGCAAAAACATTCCTTATCTCCCCTGCCATGCCTGGGCTCTGTAATACAACTGATTCCTGCGATGTGCAGACCTACTCAAACAAGTTTATCTTCATTCGAGGAATAGTCATCCAGTGAGATTGCAATGTAATTACCTTCTCACAAACCCGAACTGCAAATCTTCACATCCAGTCATTAGCTCCAAGACAGGCAGACAGGCAATTATAGATGAATAAATGACTGAGAAATGAATCCAGGAGACTCTCAGCCCCGATTCCACCTCCAGTTCCCAATCCGAGGAGCAGCACCAAGCTGTCCATCAGGGCTACCTGCATGAGCCTTTTCTTAACACACTCCAGTCATCCTGGCCTTCCCAGAGCCCCACAGATGACCCCAGACCACCTTCCCTGTGATCCTGGCATGGACAAACCACCCCTCTGCCTCCCCATGGTCTGAGATGGACCTGGGCAACCTTGACAAGTCCCGGCCCAAAGCTCCAACACCTCCAGAGTATTTCCCTCCTGACTGAACTCCTCCTTCCCCTTTTGCCTTCCTCTCTTCTCTCCCCAGCTTTATAAGCCTCAATGCTGAACATGTGGAGTTTCCCAAAGAGGTGAGCCAGCCACAAAATATTGGAAAGCCATTTGCAGGGGGGCAGCAGCACCATGGGCTTGTGGTTAGAGCACACAGGCAGCAAACCAGGACACTTGGGATCACTGCCTGGCTCAGTATGAACTTCCTCAGTGGCCCTGGGAAAGTGTCAGAGGGGAGAAGAGTCCCCCAAGAGCTGGGTTTGCCTTCACAAGGTACATCAGCATTTCTGAAGATCCCAGCACCCACAGTGGCACGGGATGTCCCCCACAAGATGAGGAACAGTCCTCCCTTCACTGGGTCACCCACCTTCCTCTTCCTCACTGCTCTGCAAGCCTGCAGCACCACAGCTGGGTGGTTTCCAAGCCTTTCCCAGTGAGGGCGGGTGAGTTGCACTGAATATATTTCCCAGCCATGCTCTTTCTGAAAGCTGTTTCGAAAAGCCAAATGTAACACTCCCCCCATAAACTCCCCTAAAAGCTTTCCATTTAATTACTCTCTGGTGGGTGCCAGCATCACCAGTTACCCAAGGGGACACACTGGAACCACCAGCCACCGCATGGCACCCACCGCATCGATCCGGAGCCCACTGTCTGGTGCTCCCCACGTCTGCATTCCTGCTCCCCTCCCTCCATCTCCCCATCAAGATGGATATTTTATCTTGTGTGATTGTTTACTTAACGAAACACAGGTATTTGCGGCCCAGAGGGTTTTCCCCAGCGGGAGGCTGGAATAACAGCCCTGCTCAGCGCAGCACATCAGGCTCTGGGAGCACTGACAGCATCCTCTGCGCGGGGAGGTGACGGGGCTGGAGGAGGAGGAGCAGCTCAAGAGGTTGTTTGATTGTTTCCTGGTTGTGAAAAAAGTCAGCTGGTTCTAGAGGGAGCAGAGGAGGAGGGAGAACGAGGAGAAGGGGGTGGTGACCTGACGACGACTGGAATGACACTTCTGGCACCAGCTCTGGACATATGGAAGCCTGGATTCCTGGCCAGCCGGGGCTGTGGGTGGCCAGGTCTCCCTTATCTCCCACAGGAGGGTGTTTCCTGGATGCAGAGCCTCCTCCTACCCCCAAACACAACAGCTACAACTCTCCCTTTGTCTCCTGCAGAAACCTCAAGCGATTGTTATGATGCACAGGGGAAGGTACCTCACCACCTGCCCTCCTTTTCCATGATCCCACACCTCCAACAAGGCAAATTCACCTGGCTCTGGGGGCCCAGCACGTCCCTGCAGCAAGGGCTGTAGGTCAGGGGGGACCCCATTATTCCAGGGGGAACCCCATTGCTCTCTACAGCTCCCCAGAAGGGTGGGGTGTCACTCACTTCTGCCACATCTCAGGAGAAAGAGGAAAATGGCCTCAAGTTGCACCAGGGGAAGTTCAGATCACATATTAAGAGAATTTTTTCCCCTGAAAGAGTGGTCAGGTATTGGAATAAGTTGCCTAAGGAAATGGTGGATTCACTGTCTCTGGAAGTGTTCAAGAGATGTCTGGATGTGGCACTTGGGGATATGGTTTAGGGGTGATTGTAGTGGTTCTGGGTTGATAGTTGGACTGGATGATCTTGAAGGTCTCTTCCAACCTTGATGATTCTGTGATTCTGCTGGATGCCAGGCAGCCAGAACCTTCTCTGCACTCCCAAGGGCCCTTTTCCACCCTGGCAGTGACTGTGCCCATCGCAGGCCTCCCACACCACAGGGAGATCACAGCCAGATGAGGGGACACATGTTCCAGTTGATGCCAGGCCCAAGGACCTGCCATGAACCCTCTCTCCAAGCAGGGAGCAGCACTCTGAGCTCCCAACCCAGCTCCCAGAGATCTGAGCCCTCAAACCACCCAGATCTGGCCCTGTGGGATGGTGATGGTGGTGGGGAGGAGGGCTGATGAGCAGAAGGAGGGGGTTTCAAGCATGGTTTGTGTTGCTTTTCTTTTTCTGGACCACACAGGCCTTCCCTGAGGCATCATTCCTAGCAAAATTAGAGCACTGTGAGATTTATGGGCTGAGGGAGAGCTGGAGTTCAGCTCTCTGTCATCGGGCTCCTGCTCAGGAACGTGGGCCCAGGGCCCCGTCCCGGGAGGGGGCTGGCGAGTGGGGGTCCTCCTGCACCAGGGGTGCTGCTCTGGGGGCTCCTTGTGACCCCCAGCAAGGCTGGGTGAGGTGACAGAGGGGTGGCAGAGCACATCCCAGGGGTTCCTGAGGGGAGATATCCCTGTGGATTTGACAGGGACTTGACCCATGGTGAGGTGCTGCAGCATTCCGCTGCATCCTGCTCCTGAAAGGGCAATAAAAACCCCTCAGGGACAAAAATAAATCCAGTTCCTGGTGTTCTGACCAGAAAAGGGAATTGGGAGCTGGCAGCTGGTAACACTTGTCCCTGACAGTGTCCTGGGATGACCAGCAGTGAGCTTGGGCAGAGCCTCTGCCCTGGGGTTGGTCTGGCAGCCAACAAAGGGGCTCCTTCAGCTTTGTCCTTCCCAGCCCAGGCAGTGGTGGCCCACAGGGCTCCCGGGAATGCACAAGGTCTGCCAGGACCCAGCCAAGCCTCTGGGCTTGGCATGGGAGGAGAAAAGGAGAGCAGCCCACAGGGAGATGGTGTTTTAGATCATGGAAGGCCTCACTTCTGGTGTGGCCTCACTCACTCTGTGACCAGAGGAAAACCTGTGAGGGAAAAGTTCATCTTCACAGGCTGGCAGAGCCAGGATTTGGGAAACATGGGGTGGGAGTGCTGTGGGGAAGGGTCTGGGTACCTACAGGGAGAATTGGATGATGTTTTTGGGCTCAGTCTGGTTTTCCTCAGGCTGAAGGTGGCTGATGTTGCTGCAGAGTGATGGGAGAACATGGTCCAGGTGTAGCACAGGCACTGGCTGCACCCTGCTACTCCTCATCTCCTCTCCTTCCCCTCTTCATCACACCACGGTGCCCCAGGGCCTGCAGAGTACTGCAGCCATTCCCTCTGCATTGGAGCTCAGGGAAGTGCCAGTAATCCCCTGGGAACATTCTCCACTTGCCACCAGGAGCCAATGGCTTCACAGACCAGCCAGGCACTCACATCCCCTTTCAGGCCACTCAGGGTGTGTTAGGACACAAAACACTTCAGTGAGAGGGTCATCCTGCAGACCTGGCCCCGAAAATGAGCTGGTCTCCTGATGCTCCTCCTCAGGAGCCTGAGCAGGAGGAGATGGAAGATGTCTCTGTTCCCTGGGTCTCTCTTGGCACAGGTAGAGCTCAGCTCAGCTCAGGAGGATGGATTTCAGCACACTGCTGACTGACAGCTGCTTGCTGGGCTGGCCAGAGGGTTGGGGCTGGACCCTTAGGGAGCCTCTCTCCTTCCCTGAGCCATTAGTGCTGAGTGTCAGCCCTTTGCTTTCCCTGCACTGCTCTGCACTGCTGCCTTCCAGCATGCTCCTGGTGCAGGCACCTGGAACGTGGCTGCTGTACCCTTGGGCAACGGGGAAATCTGTAAATGTCAGTCTTATTTGCAATGCAATAATGTTTCGAGATGTTGAGGTCATTCAGTATTAACCTGGCAATGACACTGTTTAATCTTCCCAAGAGGGTGGAATCAAAGAGAAAACATATCGAGCTCATTCCCAGGAGTGTGTCCTGCACTCGTGGGTTTATAATCAGAAGAATGTAGGCTGTGTTTGTACTTTGCTGGGTTAGGAAAGGGCCTTTTCAGCTGTTTGTTTATTCAGAGGTTAATTCATTAACTGTAAGGAACCTGCCAGCAAGGGCACGAAACAGGAGCTCTTACTCTGTCTGTGCTGCCTTACCTGTCAAAACAGTGGTGGGTCAGGTTCGCACCTGAAATGCAGTTCAGGGCTTTTTTCTGGTTGCTTGAACATCTTCCACTGACTAAACAGGTTGGAAGAACCTGGACTGCCCTCCTGTATGTCTCTGTGTGCCACTTCTGAGAAATCCAGGCGTGGTCCTCGTTGTTTAAAATCACTGTGGCCGTGGTCCTTTCCAGAGGCTGGATGAGGCCGTGGTGGCTTCAGGGCTGTTCACTCCACACTTACTCATCTGTGACCCCCCTATGTTGGCTTTCAGCTGGCTGCCATGGCAATTTCTGCTCAGTTCTGTCACAATTTGATTTGACATCTTTTTGCAGTTCAACATCTTCAGTACGTTATCTAGAACCAGGCTTAGGTACAAAAGGCTTTGACTGTCCTGCTGCCAAGTCCCAGAGTTATCTATAATGCTGTGAAGGCACCCCTTGACCTCTTCAAGAAACTATTCCAGCAATTTTTAGGACTTTCTTGCTAATTGTTTCTTGGTGTGACAATTTTTCAGTGATGCTGTCACTGACAGTGGGCACAGGGGGGACAGGTCTGAGAGTCAAGTCACAAAGTCACTATGGAAACAGCTGTCGTGTATTTAGATGTTTCCATGCATGGCTGAGCTGGGATTACAGCTGGGAATGCTCTGCAGCAGCTTCAGGGCAACATTAGCAAGGTCCATGTATGGGTTAGCAAGGAACATTTCTGGGGTATAATCATGGAATCCCAGAATGGTTTGGGTTGCAAGGGACCTTACAGCCCATCTCATTCCACCCCCTGCCGTGGGCAGGGACACCTTCCACCAGCACAGGTCGCTCCAAGCCCCGTGGAACCTGACCTTGGACACTTCCAGGGGTGGGGAGTTCACAGTTTGTTCTTGAAGGAAAAGAAAAATTGAAAAAGTAACATATCCAGTTGTATGCCCAGAGCTGGGAAGCACCAAGATGTGGTCACAGTCCAGCTGCAGAAGCTAAGGCCAACTCCTCTCCGTTCCCAGGCTGCCAGTACTGCAATTCCTGCTGTCCCTGCATTTTGATTTTCTTCCCTCAGAAGCTGTCGAGACATCAAACCCTTGCATGAGAGTTTTTTACAGAGAGGTATCAAGTCCTCACGTATCTGACCTGAATGACCACAGCTATGGGGGGAGGTAAATTGGCTTTCTTTTGTTCCCTTATATGTAATACAGTAAATAAAAGCTCAGAAATTACTGTAGAGGCAAGAAAGTCCTTCAGCACAACGCTGTGCCTGCAAATCCAGGCTAAATTCACCCTCTCCTGAAGGAGACTGTGCCAAGAGCAAACGGATGTAGGGTACGACCTTTGTCAGCTCCTCCAATGCCCTTTGTTGGTCACGTCCTGTAAGCTCCTGCCTGTGCTTTAAGGCACGAATGGAAATGATTCTGATCCCATCCCTCACATAAATACCAAGAGGATTCCTCTGGTTAATGTGATTCCAGGGGAGCCCAAGGAGGGAGATGGACTCTGTGAGACAAAGCTCTTGGTTAAACAACATCGATGGCTCAAATATTTGCCAACACTTGCGAACACAAATATTTACGCCAGCAGCAAGAGCCCAGGCATATTTTTTCTTCAAGATGTATTAAATGTTTCCTTGAGTGTGCAGAATTCGGAAAGAGCTCTTATATCACTCGCCGGCTCATTTTCCAGGCCACTGAATGTGCTCACTTATTTGGCAAATCTTGCTGTTAACGGGTTTTTCTCTCTGATTTTACTGACTTTCCCGCTTTCCCTGAGAATCCTGTGCAGGGAGGGAGAACAAATGCATTTTTTCCCTCCAGCAAAGCCAACCATTGTTTCACATTGCCAGCTCTCACGGCCAAAGTGATTGTTTGGGGTTGTCCATGTTCCTTGTGAGCTGCTTGCTTTTGTTGCAGGAAGGGAACACGTTGAGCAAGGTCACGAGTCCAAGGCAGTGCAGGACCTCACAAGAGCATTGAGCCTGGTGAGTGCTGGAGCTGCAGCCCACTCCTTGGCACGTTCCAGAGGCTGGAGTGATGTGCCTGAACTTGGGAGGCGGCTGCTGCCCTGTGCCAATGGTACTGCCCCATTTCCAGAGGAATGCCCTGCCTGAATTAATTACACCATCCTTTGGAGGTGCCTTCCCAGGTGGACAAGCACCAGCAGTGCTCCTGCTGCTGCTGTCAGTGCTCCTTGGCTGCTGGGTGATCCCAGGAATGCCTCTGATGCTGGGACACTGCAGGAGAGCTCTGATCCTGCTCAGATGGTTGCATTCCCCTTGTAAACCAGGACATTGTGCTCACAGTAAATGTGAGGCTTCTTTACAGCCCCAAACCCTGGCAGAGGAAAGAGGGAAGCGACAGTTCCCTCCCAGGGAATCCCAGGGGATCAATCAGCAGCAATAGAACTTCAGTCAGGCTGTGCCCCCAGATCAAAGGGGATCAAGGAGGCACTGGAACAGCCAAACTGCACTCTGGGAACAGGGATGTGCATTTGGGGTACGTGTTGCAGGTCCATGAGAACATCAGTGTAAGGCTTGGTGTGGTGCAGTGCCATAGACAATTATGAAGGGGGGATATTGTGAATAAATCAAAATAAGGATACTTTTCCAAGCTATTTGGCTCATAGAAACAGAATAGAAGCTGCACACATGTTTTTTTGTGGGGGTAATAGAGGGCAGATGAGGTTGGGCTTCCTCTGCCCAGGTAAAGTAAGCCAAAATGGTGCCTCCAAAGCCTAGGGATGAAGTTGTTCCTCCCACTGGTTGGCATCCTTGATCTGGGACCAATGGACACAGAGGTTCTCTAAGAAGAAATACTTTAACACACAGGCAGTGGGCAAAATCCTGTGTGAAATTGGGTGGAAAAGTGGGAAGGTTTTGACAGGAGCTTTGGGTTCACTGCAGGTCTGTCCCACTGTTGCAGATGAAGCCCAGTGACAAAGCTCCAGTGGGCAGACTGGGAAGGGGCTGCAGGATGGCAGGAGACACAGAGAGACATTCCAGAGGCACAGCCAAAACAGAAAACATGAAGGGGCTGTTCTGACCCAGGGAAAGGTGAACAGAACTTTGTGGGTGCCGTGGATCAGATGTGGGAAGGGCGTGGAGAGGCCTGGGGCTGAAGCGCGTGACTGGGGACAGATGGAGGAAGATTCCCTGACATCTTCCCACTCCTTGGCTGTCTCCGTCTGGCACTCTCAGCCCTTTGCTTAACAACATAATTCATATTGGCACTCGAATTCACACCCACGGATCTGCAGGGGAAAGCACAGCCCGACCTGCACTTCCAGTGTGGTTCATCACGGGAGCGGGAGCTGTTTCTGCGCCTCACGGAGGGACTGGAGCAGGGTATTCCCAGGATACTCCCTCGTGTCCTGCTTTTCCACAATCAGTGCAACTGCTGGCCTTTCCGTGCATGACTGAGAACCAAGAGGTAAATAAAGCAGAGAACAGATGATACCAGGATGAATTAGTGGGACATGTCTCTGGTTCACTGCCTGGGAAAGGTGAGGGAGGAACAGACACACGGCCTGTGCAGCTCTGGTCCCACACCAGTGGGGTTCTCAGGATCACAGAGCCATCGAATGTCTGGGGGTGGGAGGGACCCACAGGGATCATCAGTGCAACTGCTGGCCCTGCACAGGACACCCCACCATGTCCCTGACTGCTCCCTTGGATCCCAGACCTGGTGATGTGCTCCTACTCTGTGTTTGCTCCCAGACCTGGTGATGTGTTCCTACTCTGTGTTTGATCCCAGACCTGGTGATGTGTTCCTACTCTGTGTTTGCTCCCAGACCTGGTGATGTGCTCCTACTCTGTGTATCATCCTCGTGCCTCCCTGTGGCCAAACCCAGGCCGTGTTTCCTGGAGAGTGGCCCCTCTCCAACCTTGGGGAGGAAACAAGGGTCCCTGTACTATGTTCCTTCCTGCATTTGGCAACAAGAAATGGAGATGTTGGGAGGAAACAATACAGAGAAATGTTTCACATCAGTGAGACACACTCAAAAGTATTTTTGGCAGCATGGTGTGGGAATTTGGCTTAGAGTGTTGCTCTTAAGCTCCAGACTCCCCTGTCTACAGCAAATAGTGGCACCTACATCTATTATGTCTGGAATGTTTTGGGTCCTAAAACAAGGGTCTCATAAGTTCCTGCTACAGGAACTAACGGTGCTCCTTAAGGAAAAGTCCTTCTGAGTCCCTGAAAATGGTAAAGTCTGGGAGACGTGGATGTTGTCCATGGTTTTGTTGGCATAGCAGCAGTCTTCTTGTGCTTCCTGGAAAGACATGGCTATTTCACACCCAGAAGGGACTGCAGCAATCCGGGTGCTATCCCAGTCTGTTGAAGTGTCAGAGGAAATGGCCCTTGCTGTGGCTGGAGATGCCTTTGGAGATGCCTTTGGAGCACTGGGGAGCAGCTTCTTCCAGCATCCTCCGGGGACTGCGATTTCAAATGAAGACAAGAGCCAAGAGGAGCCAAGCTCAGGCCTTGCACCACAACTTCAAGGTCCATAAATGAACATCTCTATTGTTTTCTTCTTGATTTTGGAACTCGAGCGTATGGATCCTACTCCTTTCCTGATCCAGAGGGGTGATAAAGAAAGGATTACTCCTGCCAAAAGCATCAGTCCTTGATGGGCCTTATTTAATGTAGGAAAAGAGAACAAACCAAATATCCAGTTCCCTATCTCTAGTTCAAGATACACCTTCAAATCTGAAAACTCTGGATTCTCTGGCAGGGTTTTTTTTTTTTTTTTTTTTTGCTAGAAAAACAAACAAAAAATGCTGTTTTTCAGCCAAAAAGCCCAAGCTGTTCATTTCTCCCCTCTCTCTGTTTTCCACTCTTCCTTCTTTTTTTTTTTTCTGGGGCTGTTTTTGAGCAGCTCTGTGAGGAGGACACGCTGTATAAACATGGTGCCAGCGGGGTGTTTGGAATGCTCCTCGCTCTGGACCCGCTCCCCACAGAGGAGGAGGAGGCTGGAGGGGTGGAGGAGTCTGGGTCATGGAGCAGAGGGCAGGGAGAAGACAGCTCCTCTGTTCTGCTTGCGTGTCCAAACCTTCCCAGCTGAGGAGAGGAACTGGTGTGTGCTGGTCCTTTTATTGAGTGTTCTCTTCCCCTTTCATCCCCATGTGTCAAACAGCTTGGAGGCTTTGTTTCAGGGGGCCAAGGAATTTGAACTGCAGGCCCAAAGCCCTCAAACATCTTTTGATACACAAGTCTTGAAGCAAAGTTCAGTGGTGCCTGCACAGGCACAGGAGAGCCTGGGGTGTGAGAAGGGCCTCAGCCATTCCTGGATGGGTAAGGCAAGAAGTGGAGAGTCCTCCCTGGGAATAGAGGCACCATTTCAGTCTGAACTCACACCGAGCTGCCTGGGTTATTGAAGGTGCTTGGACAGAGAGGGAATAGCTTTCTGGAGAGGCTGGAGAGTCCCACAAGGAGTACCTGTGGTACACTGCTCTGGGAGTGGACAGGGATCATGCCAAATGCTGAGGCAGCCCCTGGAGTTTGGCTTGTGAGCCCATCTGGGACTCTCTGCTGAGTCACACTGTGCCTCCAGTAAACCCAGAACTGGAGCTATGGGAGTCCCAGTAACATCCTACAGGGAGCTTTTCACAGAATCACAGACTTGTTTGTGTTAGAAGGGACCTTAAAGGTCATCTCATTCCAACCCCTGCCAAAGGCAGGGACACCTTCCAGTAGACAAGGCTGTCTTTTCACTGTTCACACAGAAATGGGACATCCCATCATCCTGCAAAGATGTCCTTCACTAACAGGGAAACTGAGGCACGGGGACCAGTGGGGTTTGTCAGAGGGTGCAGGAACAGGAGTCCTGCTCCCCAGCCACCCCACCTTCAGTGTAATGCCTGGGAGTTTGGCCAATCCAGTGGAACCTTGGCCCAGCAATGAAGCAATGACTGTACCTCTGAGTATTTCAGACATTCTTGTTTCTGAGAGAGCATCAGCATCAGCCGTCTCTGTGGCTGGACTGCAGCCTCCCAGGTCCTGCTGCTGGCTGGGATGGAGCTCAGGATGCTGGGAAATGCAGTCTCCATGGCCATGGCTCGGTGCTGTGGAGCACCAAGCCCACGGGATGTTTGTTCCACACAAATTTAGATCCTCCCTTGGTTTCCCAGTAAGTGGCTTCTCCCAGGGAATAATGGTCCCAGTGACAGCCCATTGAAGTCAAAGGGAGTCTTTCTGCTGACGTCAATGAGTTTGGAGCTGGTCCCATGCACACGGGCCTCCTGCTGAAGGGAAATAAGCAGCAAACCTTCCATGTCTGCACGAGGGATTCTGTTGCATCATTCATTGTCTCTAACCACAGTTCAGCTGGTTTTATATTGCTGCACTGACAACTGGAAGCATTTAAAAGGGAGGGAGGGATAGAGGGGAGAGGTTTGGCCGTGCCCTCTCTGCCCAGGGACTGGTATCGTGTCCCAGCCAGATCACACGGTGGTCTGGTCTCTGGTCAGTGCCTGGAGCAGAGCTCAGCTGCTCCTCATCAGAAGTCCTGCCCTTTTCCCTGGGGTGAGACCTAGGGCCTGTTACCCTCTGCAGGGACCTCTGCCCATGGCTGGCTCCTGGCTGCCAGCCCACCTCAGCTCTGCCAGGAGCTGCTCTCCGGCTCTGCTGTGCCATCCTCCACACCATGGCTGGCACCTTCCATGGCAGAGCAGCACACAGCCATGGGCAGCACACAGCCATGGACAGCACACAGCTGTGACCAGCACAAAGCCATGACCAGCACACAGTCATGACCAGCACACAGCCATGACCAGCATAAANTAAAGCCATGGGCAGCACACAGACATGGGCAGCACACAGCCATGACCAGCACACAGCCATGACCAGCATAAAGCCATGGGCAGCACACAGACATGGGCAGCACACAGCCATGACCAGCACACAGCCATGACCAGCATAAAGCCATGGGCAGCACACAGACATGGGCAGCACACAGCCATGACCAGCACACAGCCATGACCAGCATAAAGCCATGGGCAGCACACAGACATGGGCAGCACACAGCCATGACCAGCACACAGCCATGACCAGCATAAAGCCATGGGCAGCACACAGACATGGGCAGCACACAGCCATGACCAGCACACAGCCATGACCAGCACACAGACATGACCAGCACAAAGCCAGGGCCCTGCTCATGCCTGGCACAGGGCAATCCCAAAGGGCAGTTGGCTGCAGCCAGGAGCTGCTCCAGGTGTGACAGCAGCAAGAGCAGGTGCTAAGAACGTGACCCAGCAGGGCTTGCCCTCAGCACATCCCTTTGGAACAATCAAATGGGTGTTTGCTGCTGTTCCCTTTCTCCTCACAGGGATGTGGTGCCTTTCCCCTGGTGCTGACTGCTGGATTCAGGAGGTGTTTGCCCCTTTGGATCGCTGGCAGTGGCCATGAAAAGGCAGAGGCCAGCTGTTCCAGCCCTGGCATGCCAAGTGTTATCCAATAATCCCTTATTACACTCCTGCTTCTCTCTGCTCGAAACACTTGCTTTTCTTCCTTGAACCAAGTGCTACCTTGTGGCCATCAGTGGATTTTTAGTTAACCCTGCCAACACCTGAGAGGAAAACCCCACTGTGGAATAAATGGGAGTTCACTTGCCACATGAAGCAAATGCAGAAGCTCTTGTAAGAGTCAGAAATGTCATTTTTAAAATAGATATAGGTATCCATAGTGTGTTATATGTACACACATCTGTATGTGCACGTTGGCAGCAAACTGGCAGTGTGTACACACACGTGTGTACAGAGGAAGGGAGGGGGAACTTCGTACAAAAGGCAAAGGTGTAGAATTTGAGGGTTGCCATGGATACAGGTCAGATGCCTTTGTTCTCACATTGTGGTGTAGCTTAGGGAGATGAGAGATGCACCAGCTCAGAGCAAGAGCAGGGAAAGATGTTTTTTTAATTGTTTTTTTTATATGTGAAGGCAAATATCCACACTTATTTTATCCAAGTTTGAAATAAAAGGCAGTAAATGAAGGCAATCTCCGGATGCAGATGTGATTGAACTCACAGTGAGTCTGGGAAGCTGAGTGGCATCAAGGGAAATGTCACTGTGGTATTGTCATGGTCACAGACAGCCCCTCTGTGGAGCCACAAAGCCACTTGTCTGCGGTGACTCTGCGCTGAAACGAGCCCGGGGTCCCCGTGCCCGGCCCATGTGTGAGTGTGCACCCTGTCTGGGGGTGTGTGAGAGCCATGGCTGTGCTCCTGCCTTTGTTTTTCCCTTTTCAATGTCCTGGCTGGCTCTCTGTGGTCCCAGACTATTTGATTCGATGCTGAGAAGGAGGTTTCAAACCAGGATCCATATGGGGCCCGTCAGTTGCGACTGGATTCATTTTAAAGTCCTTGTTAAGTCCAACAAAAAGCCAAAGATTAGAGCTGATATATTGGCTTTCATCCAAATCCCGATCCTTGAAAGGCTGCCTTGAGACCGCCAGGCGACTCTCTCATTCCCCCTTTTCTTCTTGCTCTTCTTCTTCCTTTCTAATTGCTTCCCAAATTTCGGTTTATTGCCATGGGTTTGAAGCTGGCTAATCAGAACCATGTCTGGTTTTTTCTCCTCCATATCTTTCTGGTACCTTTGTCTCTTTGTTGATTCAGAAAGTCCATGTTGATACCTTGACCAGCAATGTCAAAGCCTTGGCAAGGCTGGAGCCCTTTGGGATAACGCTCCAAGCCAGCCCTCAGCGCTGCTGGCAGCCAGAGAAACATGTCAGGAAGAAAAGCAATTGGTTCTTGTCTGTCAGCTGGGAGTGCTCTTTCCTCTTCCCTCAATCCAGGGCTACAGCTTCCCCTTCCTTTGTCCCTGAGGCTCATTGTCCAGGGCTTGTCCTTTCATGGTGTCCCAGTGGATGGGGATGTCTGTGAGGGGAAGGGCTGGCACCGAGCACCGGGATCCACCTGGAACACGGAGTGCTCCATCTGCACAGTTCCTGGAGCTGAGGTCACACCCAGGTGATCCGGACAAGGACACAAGAGGAGCTTCCATGCTCATTCCCATTGTCCCCTGTGGCTCAGCTGCACTTCACTGCTGGAGAGCTCTCTTCCAACTCAAATTCCTCCCTGCTTTTCACATCCCAGCACGGAGCTTGTCTCTCTGAGAACAGATAGCTCTTGACAGTCTGGATTGTGAGGGAAGCAGGGGAGGCCAGAAAAGAGACCAGAGGTTCATTAAGAGCTCCATGTAATTGAGGAAGGAGTGAGTGAGCGGATATGAGGAAGGGGGATGGATACTGGTGATACTTGGTGCCAAAAAGCAGAAGACTGAGCAGAAGCAGAGGTGGGAGGGAACTGGGCCACATTAAGTACTCCAGCCCAAACCCAAGATCTCACAGTGGGGACACCCAGGGAGATGCTCCTGATCATTCCTCAGTTGGGCCTCATTTGGAACAGCCTCTGTATTGTCCCTGCTGGTCCATGAACCCTGTGAAGGGACAAACCTGGAGCTCTGGAGGAGGGGCCTGAGCTGCTGGAGGCATGAGGGGGGAAAAATAAGGGAGAAGCCTGCAGACCTATGGAGCTGTTGGAGTTAAATCCTAAGGCTGGAAACACAGAAGGGATTTGGGCTGTGTTGGAGATGCTGCACCAGAGACTGAGCATCTGTCTCCATTGTGCAGCTCCAGAGGTGGAAAAGCAGGTGCCTCTGGGGCCAGATCTTGCCCTGTGAGGTGAAGCCCAGCCAGACTGACCCAGGGAATTGCTCCTGGCTCCAGCATGGGAAAGACCATTCCCATCACACTGCGGCAGCAGCACCTGTGGGATGTGCTGGAAGTGTTTTGAACAGCATCTGCCACGGGGTCTATGTGCAGCAAGGGGCATTAAAAACCCATCATCTATTGTATTGTCCATACATTAATTTAAAGTATATGCAGGCCCATATAAGACATGACCTAACACATCATATTTGAGCAGTTCCAATCAGCCAGGAGGACCATAGATGTCCAGCCCGTGCTGGGTGATGTCCTGCACACTCAGAGCAGGCAGCAGAGATGTGCAACGTGTGTGTGAGATGCATCTGGACCAGGAACAGCTTGAAAAGCCATTCAGGAAAATATTTAGAGGAGTGAGGGGTGGGAATGGGCTTGTTCTGTCCTTGGTTTTGTGGCTGCTTTAACTCCAGGCTGTCTGTCCAGGGAGTCCCAGAACACAGAGCAGTGACCCCCAGGGGAGGCACAGAAAGATCCAGCTCAGCCCATCCTGGGCAGAGCTGTCATCTCTGCTCCAGCAGCATTTAATGAGGAGGGGTGTTAAAGAGCACCAAGATCCCCATTCGCTCCTGGCAGCATTGGCCTCATGGATAATCCCTCTGTTCCACCCTGCAGGTCCTGCCAGCACAGGGCACAAGCACCAGCAGCCTGAGCACAGGCAGGGAACACACACAGACCCCCTCCCAGGCACAGCAGTGACCTACACCCCCTCTGCACAGCCAGTCCCTCCTCTTGCTCCCCTCCATACACATCCCAGTCCAGCCCACAGCCCCCTTGTCTCATGCCCCAGGAAAATCCTCCCCTTTCCCATCCATCCCTCACCACCGTTCCTCTCCGAGACTCCCGACCACCAGGACACCTCTCCTCCCACTTGCAACTCTTTTCATCCAGCTCTGACTGTCTGAAGATTGCCAGGAGCACATCAAAATCCCAGCTGGAAGTGCCATTCCATGGAGATATAACAAGTATCCTTTGCATTTCTCACTGGGTTTATAATCTGTAGGGACTGGCTGGATCTGAGTATCCCAGATCTGAAACACACACTGTGGCTTCATTTCCTTCTGAAGGGAAAAATCTCCTATACCCCACGGACACTAAACAGCAGGATGGAATCATAGATGGTTTGGGTGGGAAGGAACCTTAAAGCTCAACCACTTCCACCCCCTGCCATGGGCAGGGACAGCTCCCACCAGCCCAGGTTGCTCCAAGCCCCGTCCAACCTGGCCTTGGACACTTCCAGGGGTGGGGATTCCACAACCTCTCTGGGCAACAAGGACACTCCTCCCAGACTTCTGCCATGAACACTGAGATCCTGCTGACACAGACTTCATGGCAGAGGTGGAAGTGGCACAGCCCGAGGATGTTCCAGGGTTGGATATGGCCTGGAAGGCAGATGGTCGGGGCTGACCCACACCTTATTCATCTCATCCCTGTCCTTTTGCCTCAGTCACACACCAGATCCCAGAACAAAGCCTGTCCAGTTTTCTGCTCCAGACAGACCATGAAGGTTTATGCTGGGAGATGTTTCTTATTTCTGGAAACACCACCCGGGGCATTTTGCTTTAAAAGCTTCACTTCACCGGTGTGGAGACTGCTGCTGGAAGTGGACATTACCCACAGCACGTCCCATTGCAACAAAAAACCGAAGTTCACCTCTTTGGAGAGAGGGGAAAACAGAAAGTTGGAGTGTTTGGTCTGGAGCCTGTTGAGCAGCTCAGCTCAGCTCTGCTCAGGGCTGGCCCCCAGCATCCCGTTTTCCTGCTCCAGGATAATGGGAGCTCAGAGGCCAGCGCAGAGACATGGAATCAGCACGCTGGGAAATCAGCGGGATGTGTGTGAACTGCCTTGGATAAAATCCACCCCAAGCACAGCCCAGACCATAATACGACCAAGAACAGCGAAGCTCTGAAGTCTGAGAAATAGCATTTCATTTCTCCCCATCCCCCCGTTCCTTTTTCCACTCCTGCTCCTGCCGGCACACACCTGGGCTCCAGTCATCCAAGGACCACAGAAACCTTGGTCTCACAGCAGCCCTAAACCCAGGGCTCCAGCTTTGCTGAGACCAGGCTCCAGCCTCCCCGGGTTATTTTGAGTTCAGCCTTTTTTCCTGGTTGGGGGACTGTGACCTTACCAGGCTGGAGCTCCAAAAGTGGCTCAGCTTGTCCCAGCCCAGGGAAACACCCATGAGCCTGGACTAAGGATCTCTCATTCCAAACTCCCCCAGTTCTGAGATTAGGCAGAAACTCAAACAAATGAAGGCAGTTGCTGGAGAGGACAGGAAGCAATTACAGACCACCCTGGAAAGGCAGGACAGCCAGCAGCTTGTGTGGCTGCTGCTGCTGTTTAAACAACAACCACCCCCAGGCCGGCAAGGGCAGGAACATCTTTGAGGAACAATGCTGGAGCGAGGTGTGCTGGAGCCGGGGAAGGAGGATTAACAGGAATGCTCCGGCACAAGGGCCCTGGGCTCCTGCTGCGTGGGTCAGGAGGTCCTGCTGGCAGCAGGAGGACAAACAGGATGGGTTCGTGATTCCAAAGGGAGTCAGGACCTGGGACCTCCTGGTACCCAGCCAGCGGATGGACCCACACGGGTCAGGAGGAGGGTGGCCTCCAGGATGCCTTTTCCATCTGCAGGGCCATTTTGAGGCAGGATCCTTTTCTTTGCCATGGAGGGGGAGGTGGGGGGAGGCACTTTCAAGCTGTTTTCTCCAGGATATCCCAGCTCTGCCTGACAGCTGGTTCCCATTGGGCTCCTGACCAAGGCAGTCTCCAGCAAGGGTGGGAGTGGGCGGGAGGGGGGAAGGGAACCTCCTAAGCAGGAGGACGAAGAAGAGGAAGGATGAAAGGCTCTGAAGTGCAGAGGGTGGAACTGAAGCAGGAGGACACTGGGAGGGAGGGGCTGGTGAGGCTTTGAAGCTCCTCTCCGTGGGGAGCCTCCTTTAAACCCCACAGCATTTTGGAACGAGGTGGGGGAGGAGGGGCTGCCTCTCTTCCTCCCTCTGAATTATTACGAGGGGTTGGGACCCCCACTCAGGATGGCCTGTTTCTGTCCATTAAGCATTTTAGATGCTTGTCCATCTCCCATGGCCTCCCATCCTTCTGTTTCTCATGGGAATGAACTGGGGATGGGAGGTTCCGAAGATAATGAAAGGATTTAGGGCAGGGACAGAGGTGACAAGGGCTGGTGTCAGTCACAGCCTTATGCCAGTAGGTGTTCCAGTGTAGGAGACAGGAAAAGAAGCTGTTTGTGTCCCAAACCCAGCATCGGGTGGTGAGTTTTGCTCCTCTCTGTTGGGAATCTCAGCAGGCAGGTCAGGGGGAGGATGGTTGCTGCTGCCTGACTTCCCCTCACTGCCAGCCAGGGATGAAACCAGCTGGCACAGCAGCACTGGCACCAGTGCCACAGCTCCTTCAGGCCCTGCTCTGGAGGGATGGAGGAGTCAGCTGCCTCACAGAGGGCTCCGTCCCTCCCCATGTTCCTCCACCCAGGCCCATCCTCTTTTATCATAGAATATCCCGAGTTGGAAGGGACCCACAAGAATCATCAACTCCCAATGTCCAACTCTCCTCATTTATAAGGGTGCTGGGAGGACACCTCTTCCTTCCCCAACCAGTCTCAAACAAACCTCTCCCTGCAAAATGGGACTACAACAGTTTTTTAAATTACATTGAACTGAATTCAAAGCATCATGAAATATAAAGGCAGCCAAAAAATAAAGCTACAAGAAGCCAACAGGACATGTCCAGCAGAGACCTGCCTTTGGAGAGCTCTGCAGCACGGATGAGATTATCCCTGCTGGAGCTGAGTTACCTTGTCCTCATCTCATAATGAATATTCTCCAAAGAAATGGATGAAAAACAAACAAACCTCACTCTTCCCCCTGGAATGAGCAGACCTGGCCAGTGCAGGAACCTGTCAGCACTGTGAGGGGTTCAGAGCTGGAGCTGGAGCAGGGCACCCTCATTCCTCGTCCCTCCTTGGTGCACAGGCTGTAAACATCCAGAGGAAAAAATACTCGGCCAGTTCATTGTTCCTCCCAAGGTTGTCAGGAAATCGCTGGGGGGAGGCACGAGGTGACACAGCACAAACAAGGGAAGGAGAAAGTTCACAGTAACACTGGTTTGGGATGTGGCAAACAGCCCCTGACTGAGGGAGCTGAAGGTTCAGGGTGGTGGTTTGTGCAGGTACTGGGGGTGTGCTGGGTGTCACTGGGCCCCTGCACTTGGTGTCCCTTCAGCAGCAGCCCCAGGGGCTCCCGGTGATCCAGAGCTTCCCAAGTTGCTCCATAGAGCTGGATGCAGCCCTGGAACCTGGGGCCATGGCACTCAGAGGTGTCTTTAGCTGGTGCCTCACCCTCACTGTCCAGAGATGAGGCAGCTGAAGGTGAAGGTCAGGCAGGGGGTTGCCAAGGGCTCCTGGTACCTCCCTAATTTGGGGCCCATAATTCCATGGCAGTTAGCTGCTCTGAAAGCAGTGGGAGCAAGGAGGGAAGGACAGTATTCCCAATTCCCATGCCTTCTTTTATTTCTGCTTCCCTTTACCTGCTTTTTGTCAGAGCTGGACTCACCCACGTGCCACTCCTAGAGAAGCATCCTGCTCCAGGCTGTTTGCTCCAGAATAGCCAGGAGGAGTGGGACAGGGATGTTTTTGGTGGATGACTTCCCTTTCTCCACCTCTGAGTAGCAGCATGGGGTGGATGGAGGGACAGCATGTGCTTCCAGCACCAAGCCCCAGCCATCCAGGACCCTTCTCCTTGCCATCCTCCTGGGCTTTTCCCACAGCCACTGGACAGTGGGATAAAAGGGAGAAGGCTCTATGAGTCCTCAAGAACCTAGTTTAAGTAAATAAATAAATAAATAAATAAATAAATAAATAAATAAATAAATAAATAAATAAATAAATGCAAACAAATAAATGCATTCTGGACAGAGAGCATCCCTAGGTTGTGTGCAATGGGCCCAGAGGGGAGAGCTGTCCTTGGCACCTGGGTAAGTGTCCAGGTATCCAGGGGGAGGGGATGAACACAGGCAGGGCAGAAGGTTCTAGACAGGTTCTGATCTCCCTGTGCTCCCTGCTCCTGTTTGGTTTTGCATTAAGAGCTGCAGGTGTCTGAACACTGCGACGAATCGGGAAATTGAACGCGATATTAAGTTAATTAAAACTGCCCTCTGTGTGTTAATCTTCTTGTCAAGTTTTAATTAAGTGCTGATAAAGTCTCACCATGGGGGGAGGGTGTTCCTGGTCCCACCTCCTGTGACCCAAAGGGCCTGCAGGGTCTTTTTGGGGTAATGTTGGGGTTACCAGGTCCCAATTGGTGCCATTTCCCTCCCCAAAAAGGATGAAATTTGACCATTTTCTTGCCTGTCTCCCTCACTCAGCAGCAGGTTCCCAGCCAGGGGCAGCAGCTCTGCTCCCAGGATGGGTCACGCTCCCTGCAGTGGCTGATTTACTGCTCATGAGCCTGAAAATCCAGGAAAAATGTCAGTTCAGGGTAATCACCATCCCTTGCTGCATGGGCAGACTGGAGTGGGAGCATCAGCAGTGGGATTGGGGCTCTCCCTGCATTCCTCTGTCCCTGTGTCATCTCTTTCTGCAGGTGGTGGGACAGGAGCTGAAACCAGACAGGACACACAAGGTGCCCAGGGCAGGAAAACCCACAGAATCATAGAATCAATCAGGTCAGAAAAGCCCTCCAAGATCAGTGACACCAACCTGGCACCCACCTCGTCCCCCAGCCCAAGCACTGAGTGACACATCCAGTTGTTCCTTGGACACGTCCAGGGATGGGGACTGCACCACCTGCCAAGGCCTGACCACTCTTTCTGTGAAGAAAATAAGCATTTCCTAGTACACATCAGACCCTGGAGTAAATGAGCTTTGCCCTCCTCATTATTTAATGAGGACAGGCTGGAAATCAGTGTTTCTCACCACACAGATGTCTTTCACATCCCCTATTTCCAGTGGCATTTTGCAGCAAAATCCCAGCCACTGACCATTGATTGACCTGGGATACATTTGGCCAAATAACTCCTTGCTATAAATTGCCGTATTTCCACAGTGGCGTTGACATTTCCCTCTGAATGGACAATGAAACTGTCTTTGCTCAGTTAAAGCCATTACATTTAACCTCTGCTGATTCCATTTTTGACTGTTTTATGGGCAGCAGGTTTCCCACTCCGCACATGAGTCTCACCTAAGCTCTTCGTTGTATTTTTAAGGTCCCAAGCCAAAATAAGACATTTCCCATTTTAACTCCCAGCACCTTGTAATGCCTTTAAACCATTACAGATATTCCTTGAAATATCTTGGGGCCAGACCCAGAGCACAAGTGGAATTAAAAGTCGCTTGTTCAGAGCCTGAGCCAGTAACTTGATGGGCCAAAGTGTTTCTCCTCCCTCAGGTTTTTGGGCTCAGCACAGGTACAGCACCTGCATTTGTGATCAGGGAGTTATGGAGTGATATTTCTTTTAAAATTCATTGGGACTGTTCCCAGCCCAGGGTGTCCCCAGCGTGAGTTCCTGCACCCGCTCCCCGGCCCCAGGATTAGGCACTGGGGCATTTCTGGAAGTGCCTTTCCATTGTGCTCCTGTTCCAACTTAACCAGTCACGAGCAGCACTTGTCAATCTCCCAGGGTTTGTTTTGGAGCTAATGGATTTAGGAAGGTTCCCATCAATCTCTCCTCCCGCCCAGCACACCGGGAGCGCTCGGCTCCGGCTGGCTGCTGCTTCTGAGAGGTGGTTTCCTCGCCCCAGTCACCAAGATTTATTTTGTATAGGCATTTTCATATGCTGAGGGGAAAAAAAAGGAGCAAAACCCACCTGGAATGAATTGTCAGCACAATGGGAGTTGGCATGGCCAGCGCTGGGGAGCAAGGGTGGACAATGGTGTATTTACCAGAAACACCTCTTTGGGGACAAGCAAAACTCTCAGTGACTTGGTGCCAAATTGGATGAATAGAGGAAACTGGAAAAAAACCCTAAGTGTACAAAAAACAAACAAACAAAAACAACAAAAAAAAACCCAAACAAGTGGAAAAGTCAAAACCTTTAGTCACAGTGTTTTCTGAAATGAATTTGTTTTTGTTTTGAAGGGACACTGAGAAATCTGCTGGGGTTTGAGAGGAGATTTCAAGAGTCAGCTGACAGCCTGCCCTCCTCCAGGCTGGACATGGAGCTCACGAGGAGGGACATGAGCCCTTCCTCCCTTTTCCCTCTTTGCTCCCAGGACAAAGCCTGTGTTGGGGAGCCCACCCCTGGCTTGCTGGGGTGATGGAACCTTGTGGGGAGTGTGGGGGAGCTGCCCCCCTGCTGCTCCCTGCTCCCCATTCCCTTATCTCCCTCCCTCCAGCCCTTGCCCACTGTGTTTATTCTCACTATAAACTTCTCTGGGACGGGCTCTGTCTCTCACTGCATTTGTTTTGAAGGCCTGTCCCCACTCATGGCTTATCTCTGGGCACAGCGATAACAACAACCAACAACCCTCTTTGCTTACAGCACCGACTCTTTTAAATGTTTCCATAATCTAAACCAGTGCCTCTATCTCCTCTTCCTTCCTCCATGGAGAAGCTCCCGGGCCAGGGAATGCTGCTGGCCAGGGAATGCTGCTGGCCAGGGCTGCTGCCTGCACTTGCAGCCCCTGTGGAACCGAGGGCAATGTCAGACTGATGCCGTGTTTCTGTGAGACTCCCATACAAATACAGGGGGTGTGGAAGAAGTAATTGTTTCATCTTTGGTTTGAAGCAACTTTTAACACCAGGAGTGCCCAAGAGCAGAGCCTGGCCAGGGAGGGGACCCCACCCTCTCCCCAGTGTGGCACAGGGGCTGCATGTTCCCTTGTCAGCAGAAATCCAGACTCAGAAATCCAGGCCAGGTACAATGTGGAAGCAGACGCTGCCTCCCACCCACTGGGCACCCTGCACCTTCCCCCTGGAGCATCCCTGGAGCACCCCTGAGGCAGAGGGCCAGCACTGATCCCTGGTCTTTGTGAGCAGGGACAGCACCCAGGGAAGGGCTGGAGCTGTGCCAGGGCAGGGTCAGGTTGGATCTCAGGGAAAGGTTCTTCCCCCAGAGGGTGGTTGGCACTGCCCAGGCTCCCCAGGGCAGTGGGCACAGCTCCAAGGCTGCCAGAGCTCCAGGAGGGTTTGGACAACGCTCTGAGGGACAGGGTGGGATTGTTGGGGTGTCTGTGCAGGGCCAGGAGTTGGCCTGATGATCCTTGTGGGTTCCTTCCAACTCAGCATATTCCATGATTCTGAGATTCCATGATCCCCCCGTTCCTCTTTCCAGCACCTGCACCGACGGGGCCTTTGTGCTGCTTCCCTCAGGCTTGGGGGGGTCCCCCTGCTTGTGTTTATGCCAGGCAGAGATGTTTATGTGTTTCTGATGTTCCTGTGTTTATGGCAGCAGTGGATGTTGACACACGTGTGCCCACACATGTCCCTGGCACTGCCGTGTGCTGCCCCGTGGGTGCTGCTGTGCCAGGGTGGGTGCTGCTATTAGCACTGCTGCTGCTGCATTCCTGGGGGGATTCTCCCCCCTGTGCTTCTTCCCTCCCCCAGGAAGGGGGTGTCCCTCCCCACGTGTGGGGCTGGGTGGGCACAGGGCACACGGTGCCACTCAGCTGTCGTTCCCCTCAGCAGCGGGAGGGGAGCGAGCGCTGGCAGGGACTGAAGGTCAGCAGAAGGACATCTCAATTATTCTGTGTCATCTGCGAGGAGCTCGGCTCTTGTCAGAGTCCCAGCGGAGAGCAATGAAACAGTAACTTGGCTGGAGGAAAAAAGAGAGTGGGAAAAAAAATAGGAAAGGAAAGAGAGGGAAAAAAAAAGAGCCTGCACAGAAGCTAAGGTCAGCGGGATTGACAGCTGCTAGGAGATATCTCTATTTCGTGTGCCGAAAATAACACCTCTCTGGGCTACAGATCTGCGTTTTCAATTAAATATTGGGCAGTGAAGAGGGGGAGAAAAAATTCTCCACGATAATTTCAGAGGAGGGGGAGGAAATGGAAAACAGGCTCATGAAGGAAGCCTGTCTCACTGCTTCCAGTAACCTTGTTTCCTCGGGATTGTCCTGTGTGTTTCTCCTTCTCATGTCTCTTATCTTCACCTCCCCTTTGGAAGCCCTGGGAAACTGGAGGCAGCAGCTGGTGAAACAACTCTGGGCGAGAGGAGCAGGGGGAGTCAGTCCCTCCCTTAGGGATATGGGTATGTATATATATCTCCCTATATATAGGATATATGTACCTCTATATGCCCAGTATACGCCACCAGATCTGGTCACGTCGTGCCCTCTGAACCAGGGGCAGTTCCTCTGTCTCCCTCCCTGCACCACCTTGTTCCCTTCTGGGGGTTCAAGCCTGTTTCTTCCATGTAATTCTTCAGTGCAAGAGGGATGGGAAAGTGTTTCCAGAGGGGAAAGTCCCTGAAAGCTCCAAGTCCTGGAGCATCCAGCCCAGGGTGGATGACCTGGCTGGGAGCACCCCAGGTTGGGGACTTCCCTGCAGCTGGTGGTGCTGGGGGCTGGGAGGCTCAGCACAGACACCAGCTAAAGCCACCCCAGCAGGCTCCATGGTCACCTCTGTCGTTCCAGGCACAAGCAGCACCACCAGCATCGTTACAGCTCTCTGCTGTGCAGCTCTGCTGTGCCACAGCACAGAGTGCTGCTCCTGCTGATGTCAAATCAATTCATGGATGGCTTCAGCTCACCAACATCTTCAGCCAGGAGCTGGGTGGGCTCCCAGGAGGCGGGGGAAGGTGGAGGGGCTGTGCTGCAGATCCAGCCTGGGGCTGGGGTTGGGGCTGGGGGCCTTCCCTGGGATGCACCAGCTGCAGAATTCCTGGATGCTCCTGCCGAGCTGGATCATCACATGTGTGCTTTGAAAGCTGGGTCAGGCTTTCAAAGCCCACTGAAACCCCCCAATCATAGAAACCCACAATGTCCCTGGGAGTTTTGGTGTGCATGGGAACATGGACCTGCTCCCATCACGGGGAAGGAACCCACCAGCACTTCCACTGGAGTGTGGTTTCAGTGCCAATGGCACTTCCAGCCTGGGGGCTGGTGCTGGTTGGCAGTGCTGGCATGGAGCAGCCCTTGCTGCCAGCTCCCCCTCTCCAGGCTCAGGGACAGTTTGTGGGAATGGGTGCTCAGAGGGAGTGCACTGCCAAGGCTGGGGTGCCCGGTGCTTTGGGGGTGCCCGTGTGCCAGGGCTGTGGATGGGATGGGGAAGGTGCTGCTGTGTGTCCGGGCAGCAAAGGGCACCGGGGCTTTTCTCTCCCCCACAACACCAAACTCCACCCGAAGCTGCCCGTGGGAGTGCAGGAGGAGCTGTCCCCTCCTTTGGGTGGTGTGTGTCTGGGGGAGAGGGCAACAAACCAGTGGCCAAGGAGGGCTCCTTGGTGAGGAGGCTCTGCTCCCTCTCCCCCACCCCAGAGCTGGGAGTCAGGGCTCACACATCGTAAAGTGTCCCTGCCATGGCACTGCCTGTCCTGGAACATGGACCTGGTTGTTTTTTATGCTGAGAAACAGGAATGTCTGCACGGAGCCACAGACATGGCGGGAGCAGATGCAGGTATTTCACCCTTGGATCCCGGCCTCGGCTCGTAGGGGTGAGGCAGGAGGCTGAGGAATTGCAAACACATGAAGAGCCAAGGTGCTCTCAGCCCCGTGCCTGGCTCTGGGTTGTTTCTGAGTGGTCTTTCATTGGGCTTCCCTTCCAAACGCTCCCATCGGCTCAGGGCAGGAGGCCCCGGAGGGTCAGTCAGCCTTTCCCAGCCTGTCCCTTACCCCTCTGGGATGTTCTGAGCACTTTTGGGTGGTGGGAAGGCTCTGTGTGTCACCTCCCTGTTGGAAGGGTCCCCTCGGGCAGCAGTGGAAATGGAGCTCACCCTGAACTACTGTCCATGGAAAAGCAATCCCAGCAAAGCTGAGGCTGCACCCAAAGCAGTGGGCAGGGCTGAGTTTCTCAGGATTGGGAGTAGCCAGACATTTTCAGGGCTCCAGGGGTGCTGCCCTGTGGGGAGGTGAGGCACAGTCTGCTGGAGAACATGGGGGGAGCACAGGGAGCTGCACGGGAATGGCGGGATGGCGAGACACGAGCACCTGGAAAGAATTAACGCTTACCCTCAGCGAGAGCGTGTAAGGGGGAAGAACAAAGCAGGCGAGGAAAAACCAGGGCAGGAACAAAATGGTGCAAGTGGGAAAAGGCATTCCTGCTTCTCGGCAAGGGGGAAGGAATGGCTGAGCAGCACTGCTGGGCTGGGGGGAATCCCCCTGTGAGAGGCTCAGCCTGGCTCATGTTGTCCCTTCGCTTCTGCCTCTGATTTTTCCCTCCTCCTTTCCTTCCCTTCCCTTTCTGACTTTATAATATTCCTCCTTCTTTCTCCGTTCTCCCTGATTTTTTCTGTTCATCCTTTTCACACCCTCCTCCCCATTTTCTGCAGTAGAACAGTGTTTATTTCTGTACCCAAAGCCCATTCCCAGTTCTCCAGCACCCTGGCTGCTGTTCACACTCTACCTGGTCTAATCACAACAAGTACTCAAAGAAAATACAAAAAATTTCCATTTCCAAGGGAGTTTCCCTGCTCCAGGTCCTCCCAGTGCACTGTGCCCTCAGTGATGCCCCCCACCCCAGTGGGGTCACCGAGCCATGAGTGGGATTCATGTGACAGCCCTGATACACTTTCCAGAGGAATTTCTCTCCTAATAACCTTTAAACCCTGCGTTACTCTTCGACTGTGCCTCAGGTTTGGCTGATGTGACTCTGGCTCCATTGTCGTGCAGGATCCCTGGAGCAGCAGAGCAGGGGCTGGGAACCAGAGCTCCTGGGCCTGGAGAAGGGCTGCACCTTGCTGGGCAGCAGGTGAACCCTCTGAGCCCCCAGAGACACTCAGTGTGAAAACCAAAGCTTTGGGCAGCCGAGGAGGGTCTCTCTGGCCTTTTCTTTGCCATTTTCAGCCATCTCTGGGTATTTTTGGCCTGTCTAAAAGCAGGAGGGAGGTGAGGTCTCCAAAGAGCTCCTGCTCTACATTTCCACCCAATTTTGTAGGCTTGAGGGCTTGTACAAGTTTGGAGAAGTATTCAAGCATCCAAGTGTTCTACCCAAAGCTGACCTGGTGACAGAAAGGATCTACATAACTCATCCACTCCGTCTCCCCAGAATTCCCAACTTCCTGAGTTTCTCCCACCACCACTCCAGTCCCACCACGGCCTGATGTAATGGGGCAGCAGTAAAATGTTAGTAGGTACAAATGAACTGATGGGGATTAAAGAACCAGCACATGCCTCCTGGAAGGCTTTAAAAGCATCCTGTTTGCAAACAGCTCTGTGTCTGCGTCCTGCATTCTTGGTCATTTGCTTTCTCCTGGTTTTTTCATTTTCAGGGAGGAATTGCAGCTGGAGCAGCTCACCAGGTCCCATTCATCCATCCCCCCTGGGGCAGGAGGGGATCTGGCCCCCTGGGCCCTTCCCAAGGCTTTTCCTTTCCCTACCTTTTCTTAAGGCCTTTTCCCAGAGCTGCTTTCATTTCAGCTTGTCCCCGTCTTTGCCTGGGTCACTGGGAGTGTGCTGCAGGTGAGATGTGCCCAGGTGGGTGCAGGACCCCGGGGTGGCACAGCCCTTGCCATTCCCAGAGGGATGTCCCCCACACCTGTGTGTCTCTCCATGTGACCAGGACAATTCTGAGGAGGAGTCAGGAGGAATTGGGAGCACTGGTCAGGAGTCTGGAGAGGTTTGGGTGTTGGGAGCCGTGCAGGCAGCTCATCCAAACATATTGCACAGATCTTTGAAGGTTAGTTTGGATAACTTTGGAAGATCTCCTTTCCACTGAGATTTCCTGGGTTTCCTGGCTCTGCTTGACCCAGAACAAAGGCTGTTCTCACCACACCTCACTGGGTGAGATGGAGACAAGGCTGGGGTGGTGGGGAGGCTGTTGGACGTGTCCTCCTGAGCGAGAGCAAAGCAAACACTTCCCACCTGTATCAGCTGAGACTGAGCTGAGCTGCAGAGCAAGGGCCTGAGCCAGAGTGTGTTTTTTCCAAGCAGCTCAGAAAGAACAGTGGCTTGGTTCCTACCTACTGTCAGAAAACGATCCAGCTTGGCTGGGATCCCTCCAGCTGCCCTTGTGTGCTGCCTCTGCACACTGGGTGGCCTGAAGCTTTTCCCATGGTCGCTGAGAGAAACCAGAAATGGGATGGGGAGAAGCCCAGGGACAGTGGGATATTACTCAGGCCACTGCTCTGCTTTCACACACCCACTTGTAGCTGAGCACTCGCCTCTCTGCGAGCACGATGCTGTATCTGCTCATTGCCATCCTTCTCCACCTGTTTGATCCATGAGGGGATGGTGTTCACAGGTACTTCACTGGAATGAAGTGTGGGAAGACGGGGTGTTCTCTCCCTGGAGAGCTGCAGATGATGAGGTGCACGTGCTTCTGAGCAGCCACGGTGATAAGGGAGTGTTAATGTCACCAGGAATCCCTCGTTTGGAGGAAAATGGGGCTTTATATTTTGGGTTGTTAAGGCATTTTCCAGAGCTCTCACAAATGTAACCTGGGAGTAGTGCCTGTGTCCAGCTGCTTCCCATGAACCTCCAGAGCCACCTCACTGTCCCAGTGCCCCCTGAACCCATGAGAGGTTTGTGGGGCAGGAATATCCTGCTTTAAACAGACATTGACCCTGTCTGAGGTTCTGTTCTGTTACAGCCAGTCGCAGCCTGAATTCCTCCCCATCGTGCCTCCTGCACCTGCCCTGGTCCCTCTGCAGGGGCACTTTGGGCACCATCAGTGTTGGAGGGTCGTGTCTGGGGGGATGGCACTACCCTGCAATGGCCTTCACAGAGGAGTAACCCAAAAAAGGTCTTCAGGTGACATTTTGCTGGGTTCCCAGGGTGCTGTTGGCCTCTTCTCCCTCCCTTCACCTGCATCGGGGTGAGTTTGTGACACAGACCTTTCCCACCCACCATCAGGGCAGCTTTGCAGATGGACTAAGTGCCCTGTGGCCTGGAATGTCACCTCCCAGGAGCAGGGAACACCGGGACCCCTGGCAGCAAGGTGTGGGAATTGCAGAGGGGAGGCTGAGCTGCACCAAGAGCTTGGGCTGAGGCTCAGGGGATGGTAAGGGGATGACTGAGACATCACTGCAGCTCGGGGGAGATGAGTGTGGCAGGAGGGCAGGGAATCCAGGGATGCTCCTGCAGAAAGAGGGAACCAGCAAAGGTGACTGGGGCTGTGATGAGCCACATCCAGAAGCTCTGGAGGGTGCTCAGGACCATCTGCTGCCTCACTGATGATGTTACTTGTGAGCACAAGGGACACCAGTGCAAAGCCAGCACTTCCTGCCCACACCAGTGAATTCCAGGGACAGGAGCTGCTGCAGCTTCTCACCACAGGGAACAGGATTTATTCCAACCAGGACATGCCTTTGGTTTTCCTGGACTCTGTGGCTTGAATCAGACATGGACCACCAATCTCCCACTTCACTGTTCTGCCTCTCAGTTCTCTCCCCACTTCTTGAGCAAGACCCTCCCACCTCTGCTCCTCCAAACAGCTTCCAGCCCCAGTGGATTTCTGAGGGCTCTGTGGGCTCGTGGGCACATCCAGGGACTGCTCCCATCCATCTGCTTAACTCTTTGGGAAAAAACAAAGCAGCCAAACAATGAGTGAGTACAAAAGCACATGTGCAGCCTTGGCAGGGAGCGTTCCCTGACTCCCAGCATCCATGTCTGCTCCGCGCTCACATCCCGGGCTCTCGGCTCTGTAATTAGGACGGGCTGAGCTTGCTCTGGGAACACGCTGGAAGAGGAGTGATGAACAAAACAGCAGCTCCAGATGAGCGAAAGCATCCGAGGGGTTTCGGGTGGAAAGGCGGGATGGTCTGTGCTCTGCAGCCACGTGTGTGCACGGAGCCGGTGCCTGCTCGGGATAACGAGCACGGCGCTGCCGGGAGCAGGGGAGGGGCCGCCGGGCACCAATTACCTGTGCGAGAGCACATTCCTGAAAGCCTCGCTGCTCTGAGTGGTATTCAGCTCATGCTCTTCTGATGCTGGATTAGGGGTCTGGAAAGGCTGTTGCCTTGGGCCTTGGCCAAGGCTGTTCTCACACACCTCCGCTGTGCTCTGCTCCTGCCTGGAGAAGGAGACCTGCTGGAGAGGTGACCCAGGGCTCCCGTTAAGTTTTCCTCTGGGCAGTGTCCTCCAGGTGCCCCCAGCCAGAGCATTTCATCCCTGCTTTGGTGGCTGGAGACCCATATTCCCATATTCCTCAGCTCCTTCCCCCACAGCAGATCCGTGCAGACCATCGGTCTGTTGTCTGTCCAGTCTTAGCAAGGACTCTGCTATGCTGGAATGGTTTTCTTCTTTCTGATGTTTCTAAAGAAGCCACAGGCTTTTCCAAAAGTGCTCCAAGAATGCAGCCTAGTGGCCTCCACCTGTCACAGAGCCCAGAGGATGAACAGAGGGGCCCCATCCCACTGTCCAGGGGATGAACAGAGGGGCCCCATCACAGCACCCAGGTGAGGAACAGAGGGGCTGAGGGGGCCGGGTAGGGCTCTGCAGGAGCCCCCTCCACCCTGCACTGTCTGATCTGTCAGATCAGGGCACTGATAACAGCTTTGTTTGGGAGGAAGAGCAGGAAGGAAAATGGAAGTCTAACACAACAGGAGCTGCCTCACCCAAGCGTCCCAAGGACCTTGGCTGCCAAAAGTGGATGGAAATAAACGCTGCAGACAATGCAGGGCCGTATCTGGGAGCTGCAGGAGCCCAGCCAGCCCCTGTGTCCCTGCAGGATCTGACAGGGTTGGGTGCTGGCACGGCCGGGCGCTCCGGCCATTGTTCGGCGCTGCCGCTGGCCCGGGATCCACACGGGCTCCCCGGGAGCACAGAATGGCAGGAAATCGGACCAGATCCTATCCGACCTTCAACTGCATCACTTCTCAGGGCTGTGCTTTCCCCCCACTGTCCTTGCTGGCTCTTTGTGCACACAAGGAACAGTGTGACAGGCAGCTGTCTCCCAAAATAGCCGTGAATGCGATGGCTGCTGGACTGTTCGTGGTCAGTGTGGCCACACCCCCACCCTACAGAGGCTGAAGAGGGGCAGTTTGTGAAAAATCAGGGGTCAAACACCTGGCAAAGTTGCTGGTTCTTTCCCCAGGCCTGGTGGGAAGCACTCAGGCTCAGGGGGGTCTGTGCCCCTGATGCCCAAGGTGGTTGTGGGCAGCACTGGGTGCAGTGGAGTCCCCTCCTTGCCCTGAAGGAAAAGTTGGGTTTTACTTCCAGGTTTTCCACAGAGCAGCTGCATGGCTTTGCCAAAGTCAGGCTTTGGTGTCTAATGAGGTAGGACAAGTCCCTGGAAGTGCCACAATGGCCTGGCTGAACAGTGCTGTTGGGTGGGTGAGAGGGTTCATCTGTCACTGGGGGGGCTGCAGTGTCACCTCCCTCTGTATCCCAACAGCTTTCCATCTTTCCAATATTACCTTTAATTAATTTGTCTGTACTGATGCTTCTGGTAATACCATTATTTGTAGTACCTCAGTGCATCCCTCGGGAAGGGCACAAGTCTAATTAACATCCATGAAGCTGCCTGAGCACCGTGCCTGGAAAATGTGAGCTGGAGCAGTTCACTGTCCTATCAAGGTCAGTTTATCCTCTTTTCTTTTCCATCTTTGCAGACCCCTTCTTTTTCCCAGTGGGAACACAGACCTCCATCTGCTCTGGAGTGGTGGGCTGGTTTTTTGGCATTAAAGCTGCCAGCAGAGTCTGCTGACCCCATTTTCCCATTTTTCCTGGGTTTTCCTGTGCAGGACTCAACTGTGCATGCACACAGAAACACATTTGCACACTCACTCACTGGATATCCAAATGAATAGTTTGCAGGTGATTTGCAGAACCTCACAGATTTCCTTCTCCCTTCTCTGTAAGGTGGGTTAAGCTGGGTTTTGCACAGGGACAGTCCCACGGAGGGCACACGACTCTGGTTCCATCTCAAAGCCCCGCTGCCAGCTGCCTGCTCACGGAGAAATAACCACAAACCAAACTACATCCTCTGCTTTGCAGGCAGTGACAGCCCAGTGACACCCCCAGTGACACCCCCAGTGCTGGGCAGATATCCCAACAGCCCAGTCTGTGCTGGGCACCCCAGCTCAGCCGTGGTGTAGCAGCAGTGGCTGCTCAGGGCACAGGACAGGGCAGGACAGGGAGGGCCATGGCTGTGTCCTGCCCCCTCTGGGCTCATTAGTGACAACCTGCCCTGGGCTAATTAACTCCCTTGGAGAGGCAGGGTAGGGTCAGGCTGGTGAAGTGCCAGTGTTGCTCTGGCACAGGCCATGCAGCTGGGCCATGTGGATCAGGCGTGCCAGGAGCACCAGGGATGTGTCCCAGCTCCACATCACAGCCCAGCCTGCAGATCACCTGCCAGGTGTGCAGGGACCTGGATCCTTCTTTGCTCCATGACAAGGAGCAGGAGCCTGTGCCTGGCTGGTATCTGCCCTTCAGCTGAGCATGCCTGCAGTTTCTCCCCCGTTTCCCTGGAGGAGGCAGACAGGATGAGCCCTCCCTGGCATGCTGCTGACAGGACAGCAGGCGGGACAACCACTCAGTGACCACAGAGCAGTTGCAGGACTAACAAGTGTCCTCCCAGCTCTGGAGGCCCCCAGCTCTGTTGCTGGTTGCTGTTGAATCCTTTCAGCCAAATCTCCAAGGTCTTGGCTGAGCTGTGCTCCAACACCAGCCAGATTTCTGATGCTTAGCAAAAATATTCATTAAGGACTTAATCTATGCACACACAGGGGAAGCTTTTAGAGTATTTGTTCTAGGGCTGTGAAGGAGGGATCTGGCCACTGCTTTCAACTCTGCCTTGATCTGTGATCTCACGGATGAAGAATTCAGAAAAATGCTGTTTGGGGAGACGGTCCAAAGCATCCCCCATGCTCACACCACGTGCACTTGCCTGCCCACGGCACACACGGCAGGAACGTGTGCCAAAGGCAGTGGTTCTCTGCAAAACTGTCACCTCAGCCCTGCAGGACAAGGGCGGGATGATGCTGCCCAGCTGCTTTGCTGGGTTTGCTAAGGGCTGTAATCTTGCCCACAGCCTGGCCTAGGATGTGTTTTGTGATGGAAAAGCATCACACCAGGCTGTGCAGCCCCCCATAGCTTCGTGGAGGTGTCTCACCTTCTGCGAGCTCTGGTGTGTCCTATCTGGCTTCTCAAGGTCCTGTCGGTGCCATCAGGCCAATGAACCCCAAGTGTAAGCAGGGACAAAGGTGACTCCATGGGAGAAGGCTGATGGAGCACCACGAGAGCATCATGTGTGCTCAAAGGAAGGGAGAGGCAGGAGACTGCTGGGAACAAGGAGAGCCGACGGTGAGGTCTGAAGGGCTTTCCAGGAGTTCAGTGTCTGTGCCATCTCTGGTGGCTGGAGGCCTGAGGTGAGGGTTCTGCTGCCTCTCCATCTCCACCTGCACTGCTGGGTCACTGTGCAGGACAAACAGACACAGTCACCGTGTGACCATGAGTGTGACACCAGCGAGGAGTCCCAGGGGCTCCTCTGTCCCTGCCAGCCATGAGCACCCACCCCTCCAGCTGCCCACAGGCTTTGGGAACTTGTGAGAACACAGAGAAGGGGTTGGAGCATCCTGCCCTGTCCTTGGAGGGGACGTTGGGTGAGGAGAGACTGTTCTCTGGGACATGGTGCCCATGGGGCTGAGACAGGACATGGCCAAGGATGTGCCCTGCTCTGCCTCCTGCCTTCCCTCTGGCAGAGGCTGCTGAGTCTAACACTGACCTGTTACAGCTGATAACAGCCCAAATGCTGCTCCTCCCGCTTCCAGAGACATTCATGGGATGCCAGATTATTTCCATGCACAACAGGAGTCCTTCAGCTGCCTCTGCCCAAGCTCCTTCCCCCACCACTCCCACCAGTGCCACTGCTGGGCCAGGAACAGGACTATGGGGACAAGTGTGGGCTGGGGGGGACAGGATCCCACCTGGTCACCTCTGGTGCTGAGAGCTTGGGGAGGACAGATGGACACACATGGGACAGACACACACACACAATTTATGTAGGAATTTCTAAGCAATTTAGGGCATAAATCCCTCTGGAAATGAAGTTCCTACATTACATGGGGAGGTGTGACTGTGTCCCAGGAAGGCTGGTGTGTCCCAGCTGAAGCCCAGGCTGTGCCATGGCCCCAGGCAGGGGTGGCCTCAGAGCACTGACAGGAATGCAGCTGCAGCATTTGGGGAGGTTTTATAGCAGGAATGCTGATGAGTAATAAACAAGGTGCTGTTGAGCCTTGTTTGGAGGAAAGAGGGGAGGGAGCGGAGGGGCTGAGGGAGAGAAAGGAACACAGGGAAGAAGAGAAAGAAAGAAATGACCTTGGTGAGTTTTTCTGGCCACTCTCCAGGTCGCAGGCTGGTGCCAGAAAAATCTCCGAGTCCCTTTTGGCTGGGAGCACATTCCCTGCGTTAGTGAATCACACACACATTGCTGGAACATTACACACTCACAGTTGCAAAGCTCACAGTAATTAGAAAAACTAGAAGACCAAGGCAGGGGGAAAAGTATGAGTCACACATGGAGGTGGTGTTACTGTGCTGCAGGAGGACCAGCTCTGCAGAGTTCCAGAGGTAAATGCACATCAGTCCTGGTCGCTGCTGGGAAGGGTCGTCAGTGCTGCCCTCACCCTGCACCAGCAGAGCAGCAGCTCTGGGAGAGCACAGGAGACACCAGGATGTGTCCCATGGGAGAGAGAAACGGTGCTTACATGGGGAGTGAGGGCTTTGGAGATGTTCAACCTGGAGAAGAGAAGGCTCTGGGGAGACCTCAGAGCTAATTCCAGTGCCTAAAGGGGCTCCAAGAGAGCTGGAGAGGGACTTTGGACAAGAGTTTGCAGGGACCAGACAAGGGGGAATGGGTATTGGGAAGAAATTCTTCTCTGTGAGGGTGGAGAGGCCTTGGAACAGGTTGCCCAGAGAAGCTGTGGCTGCCCCATCCCTGGAAGTGTCCAAGGCCAGGCTGGATGGGGTTTAGAGCCACCTGGTCATGTGGAAGGTATCCCTGCCCACGGCAGGGGGGTGGAATGAGATGGTCCTACCAACCCAGAGCATTCCTGGAGTCTGTGATTTCAGGCAGACCCTCAGCTGCCAGGGGAGTCCAGCTGCTGCCACCCAGGTGATGCCAGGCTGGAAACATTCTCCCACCATGTACCATTAGCAAATGGTGACCCTTTATCCCTCCCTCACTTCAACACTGAGCCTGGATGGTGCTGGTTTCTGAGAAGAGCCCAAGCCCCTCACAGCCCTTGATGTTCTGAAGAGTTCCATAAATCACAAAGACAGTCTCACTTCCAGGGAACTGATGGATGGAGCTTTCAGCCCTTTCTTTTGTGACCCTTCTGCTGCTCTGCATTAACAACACAAAGGGTGTTTTAACCTGGGAGCAAACCCACGTGTTTGTTTGGTTAACTCTCCTCCTGAGTCATCCCCCTTGGCTCAAGAAGAAACCATATTCCAGCAGCCCCCAGCTCTCCCACCAGGGTTGTGCTCCTGGAGCATCCCCAGCCAGACACATCAGTGTGGCTGTTGGGTGAGTATCACACCACGTCACATGTGTCACATCACGTCACATCATGCCACATCATGTCACATGTGTCACGTGTGTCACATCATGTCACACCGTATCCATCCCATCCCAACACCACAGTGCAGCACTTCCCACACCTTTGGGTGAGCTGGTGAGGCCATGAGTGGTGTCACCCGTGGCACAGGTTCCCAGTTCCCCGTGGGTGCCTCCCACCAGCTGAAGGTTGACGCGGGGGACGCGATGCACAACCCGCACTGGACACGACATCTTCCTGCAATACTCCCAGACAGATTGTTACATCTCCCTGCCAAGAAATCAAACATTCCTGCTGGAGTCAGGGCTTTCACAGAAGTCCCCTCTGGGACATCAAGCGAGGCTAAGACAACAGGCTGGAGCTTTGTTAGCAAATCATGAGTCCCGCGTGTCCCTCCAGCTGGCAGGACCATCATTGACCTAAATGGCCTTGTCCTCCCTGAAGCAGCTCTGTCAATTTGGCCACAATCCACTTAATAATGTAGCTCGAGCATAAAGATATATCCAGGCCCAACCACAAAACAGCTGGAGACTGTAGGGTTGACTTAATCCTGGTAGAATAAAACGGGGGAACTAGTGGGAGTCACTGGGATGTTGCTGGCTGGGTTCTGAGCAGGGCTGAGCAATAAAAGGGATCAAATGTGTGAGGCACAAGCTGTCTGGAGCCACAGTTGTTGTTGTTGTTTTAACTAATTGAATTTTAGTGCTGGTGAGAGGTACCAGATTGACAGCTCTGGGGACTGGGCTCTGCTGCTCCGGCCAGGTACAGGACCAGCAGCAAATCCCCTCCTAATCCCTGACTTCAGCCAGACACCCTGAGTTCCTCTCATGGGGTGGAAGACATTCAGCCCCTGACACATGCAGCCCTTCCCTCTGCAGCTGGGACCTGAGCAGAGGGGGCTGCATCCCTCCCAGAGATCCTGGCAGCCACTCCCTGGCTTCCTGGGGATCTGTAAGGGTGGCTGGGAGTGATTGCTCTGCATCCAGGGGGGTGGTACAAGCAACCTGTCCTGTCCCTGCTGCAGGGATTGTCCTCACTCCTGGGTAGGGACAGGAGGAGCAGGGGCAGCCAAGGCATTGAGGGGGAATTGCTGCTCATGGTAAGGAACCTGCTTTGGATCCCAGAACAGTTTGGGTGGGAAGGAACCTTAAAGCTCCCCCTGTTCCACCCCCTGCCATGGGCAGGGACACCTTCCACTAGCACATGTTTTTCCAAGTCCTGTCCAACCTGGCCTTGAACACCCACTGTTGGCCATGTCCCAGGATGCCTTTGCCACAGGAGGGGGATGGGGCTGCTAAACAGTTGGGGCTGGGGCCAAGCAGGGGGGTGGGGACAAGAGCAGAGAAGAACGGAGCAGCAACCCCCAAAAGTGAGCACCCCTGAATCCTTCCGGGGGTGGCCAGGCAGGGTCGTGGCTGCACTCACGTGCTGGGTGACTTCTGTCCCCACCACGAGATGGGGATGATTCTCCCACAGCATTTGGAAAGTGCCCGAGGGTCGAACACATTGAGCAACATCTCACCACCGAAAGTCCAAAAACCTGGTGGGACCTGCCCTACCCGCACCTCTGCTGCTGGGTTTGGCCAGGGACCAGTCTCCGGGGCCAGTTTGGATGGGTGCAGAGGCTGGGGTGGGCAGTGCCAGGGTGGGCAGTTCCAGGGTGGGCAGTTCCAGGGTGGGCAGTGGTGCTGGGGGCACAGGGACAGCCACACACCCACCCATGTGCCCGGGCAAGGCACGAACACGGCCCCTTCCCAGGGGAAAGCTCTTCACAGAGGCACCTTGTCGGCCCTGCTCTATAAATAGCTGGGAAAAAGCCCGGGCAGGAAGCAGAGGATTTTAGGAAGGGCGAGGGGAAGGGCTCGGTCCCAGCCGTGCCAAGTCTCGGTCACGCGGGACGGTGACTCTGCTCGGAGGAGCTCTGTCCTGTGGGAGCGCCTGTGGAAGTTGTTCAGCAGATGTTCAGAGGGATAAGATGTGGGTGCGTTTATACATTTTCAGGCAGGCTGGGACCAGCCGGGTTTGGGGATGTTGGGTTAGTTATCCTGATGGGCACAGAAAAGAAATCCTTCATGCGGGTCCCCTGGCTGTGGTCTCTCTCACTTGGCTCAGATTTAATCGTGCTTTCGGGGCTGAGCCGAGCCCTGCCCGGCTCTGCTGTGTCAGCTCCTGCATCGTGACCCGTGTCTTACAGGCGCTTACGGGGAGCTGCCTGCGGAGCCACCTCGCAGGAACTCGGATTTCCAGCCGGGGCAACCTGGGAACGGCGGCCCTGCTAATGCCAAGGTGTGCCCCGTCCCTCCAGTCCCGGCAGGAGAGAAATCAAAACAAGGAAGGATTTTAAAAAGCCGTGGCTTTGCTGCAGACCCGGGTTGCGTTCATTCAGCTTTTTGCTGTGGAGTCGAGCTGGCTCTTTGTTTTTAAGTGATCCCAAAAGAGCGGCTGAGCACAGCCCTGGGCTCCAGCTCAGCCTGAGGCTTGTCCCCAGGGCGAGAGACGTGCCCAGCAGGTCTCGTCACAGCCCATTTGGGTGCTGCCAGCCCCTGTCGTGGGACCCGGGGGCTCCGGGGCTGCCCCGGGGCTGCACAGAGGGGGCTGAGGCTGCCCCGGTGCCCCGGCACTGGTGAGGTGCCCCCGCACCCCGGAGCCTTCCCTGTCCTGTGTGAGAGATCTCAGCCCCCCCGATGAGGGTAATGGACAGGAAATTAGAGATAAGTAGGTGGTTTGACAGGATTAGGGATAAGCAAAAGAAACATAATTATGTGATAGCTGCTATCGGACAAGGGCTGATGCAAAAGGGGATGTAAATGACCTAAAGAAAGCCCTACACCAGATCAAACAGCCACGCTGCAGATAACAGCCCAAAAACACGGGGTATAAATATTTATCACAAATGAATCCTCCAAACACTCCCTGCTCACGATCCCATTAACAATAGATGGGATTTGGGATAATAAAGGATTTTCAAAAGCTTTTCCCCCCTTTTTTTCTCTGGGGCTTTCGTACACTGCAGCTGTGGGTATGTGTGTGAGAGATAGGGAGTGTGCCTGGGGGGGCCGGGGGTCCCGAGCCCCTCTGGCTCCTCAGCAGCTCGGGGTCCCTGCTGGCCCCTCTGCCCCTCTGGGACCTGCCCCCTCCATGGCCCGAACATCCCAGGGAAGAGGAGGACTCGCCCACGCTCCCGCTCCGGGGTATCTGGTCAGCAGAGAGGGGAAGTGTGGCTGTGACCTCAGACTGAGCAGGGAGTGATGCCCTGTGATCCCCCCCGATCCTCCCACAGCCCCCCTGGCCCCGGCCGAGGGTCCCCCCGGCACAGCCACCCCTTTGCTCCCCTCAGCCAGCGCCTGCTCCACGCCCCGGCTCATCCTGCTTGTTGTTATTTATTTCACAAGAGGGAACACAAAACCTCCAGAACCCGACTGGCAAATTACCGAAGCCCAGGAAATGAAAACTCCGGGGCAGCATTAATTGGAGGGCTTTTTAATTAAAATCAGCTTGTTTCCCGATCAAAGATAAAAGGAAGAAAGAAAGCTGAAAGGAAAAATAATAATAAACCAATTCCCTGCCTGCCCCTCTGTGGCATTCACGAGGTGTGAGCTGAGCACTCTGTGTCACCCTCTGCTCTGCCCTCATCCCTCTTGATTTACGTTTTTCCCCAAAAAAGGCCTTTTTGGTCTCTTCTTTCTCCCTGACTTCATCCTCATCTGCTCCTCCTCTGCCAGTCCAGAGCTTGTCCAGCCCCTTTGGCATCTGCCCTCACTGCCCTCCCTCTCGTCCCCTGTCCCCGTCCCCTGAAGCACAGACCTGTCACTGTGAGCAGAGGGTCTTGCACAGGGAAGAGTTTGTTCCCCTCTGGTCTATTTTATTTTTGGGAATTAAAACCTGGCAGAGGTGTCAGCACTGCCTAAAGGTTCTGCTGCTGTGACCAAACGGCGCTGGATGAGGCTAAACGAGGTGTCTCGCTAACGAAGGGGAATATTTGTTCCTGTGGAAAGGCTGATGGCCCCGAGGCTGCCGAGGGAAAACCGGGGGGAAGAGTGACAATGAAACCAGGAAATCCTTTAATCAGAATTTATGAATCGGCCAAAAAGCTGCTCTTTCTTAAGGCAATAATTTTGGTCAAATGTCCGTCTATTTATATATGTTTTTAATGATGATCAGAGCTGAGCACAAACCCCCAGGAACAGCACACAGGCGGCAGGAAAGATGGGGATTGATGGTATCAGAGACAGATGGGAGGCTTTGAAGCTTGGGGAATCGGTGAGGGGAGGTGAAGGCACCCAGGATAAATCAGTCTGGGCCGAGGACACTGAGTAGCAGGGAACAGCTTCAGGCAGAGATGAGAACCATCAGCTCCCCACCCTCTGCCACTGGGCACATCCCTGCCTTCTGCACCGTGGAACAACCTCGGATGGGCATGGCTGGCAGGCAGGAGAGATGGACATCAGCTGGCTGGACTGTCCTAAGGGCCTTGGGGCTCTCAGACTCCAAAGGAACAGTGAGGGGTTTCATGGAGTATTGGGGGTCTTGGAATACTGAACGCAGGACACCTCAGTGGCCCAGGCCCCTGGTCTGGAGGCTGCTGGAGGTGGGCACAGGTCTCTGGGGGGCCCTGGAGCCCCGACGTGGGCGGTGGGTGAGCAGTGAAGCCCCATCCCAGCGTTCCAGCTGTGGTGAGGAGGGGGGCGGGGGTGGGAGCGGGGATTTCTTATTAACTTCTGGGAACTGCGGCTCTTCTCCCCATCAGGGATGTTATTTATGTGCACGAGATGGCAGCTGATTATGAGAAACATATTGATTGAGGTTTCGCAGCTACTGAACACAGTAGATCTGTATCAGTTACACCACAGCCCAAACCTGTATCAATGTGTTTCTCATAATCAGCTGGCATCTCATTAACATAACGAGCTGTCTTCTCCCATTTGGGAGAGCGGCTCGGTGCCTGCTGACTGCACGTTACCCTCACACGGGTTCCTTACTGGAACAGCCTCTCTGCAGGTCTGAATCCCGGGGAAGGAGGGGGTAGTAAGACATCACTTGGTACATAGTTGTTAGACCTCCGTAAATATGTTTCTAATCAGTAATTAGTACCTAATTAACGTGCTGAAAATGTAATTTTCAATCTAAATGAAGCTTTTGTGGGAAATCTGAAAGGAGAGGTGGGAAGACACAACAAGTGATGCTCGGGAGATGGGAGATGGGAAATGGGCTGAAATCAAACTGATATGTTTGGGAGAATCCTCACCCTATGCTCGGGATGAATTATTGAACTCCTCTCGGTGGGGTCCAGGAGGATGTGGCTGGCTGGGAATTGTTCCCACAGCAGCAGATCGAACCTGGCCGAGCAGCCCCTGCACCCACACTGAGGTTTAGGAATGAAGCTGGAGCAGCACCGGGGGCTCAGCCTCGTGCCACCCCCGGGATGTCCTTGTCTATCCCACATTTCCATGTGCTCCATCTCCAGTGCAGGAGCAGCACGTTCTGGTTGGGCTTCATTGCCATTGTTCCCTCCTGTGGTCAGTGCCCCCCTGCTCTCGTTTCCCTCTTTCCCTGCTGGCAGACACATCCCAGCAGTGATGCCACAGCCCGGCATCGCTGCCTTCCCACAGGTGTCGGGATTCCAGCAGGTGTGGGGATTCCAGCTCTAATCTCGGTGCCGTGTGTTTGTCCTTTCATTTCTCAAGGGGTTCGAGGGAATCTTGGCTCGGCAGCCGGATCGTTAATGCAGAGCAAACAACAGGATCTTTGGGTCCTTTTCAGCTAATCACCATTGATCGGCCTGACCTTTCTGTCCCTTCCCTAATCCCAGACAGGGCTGTGCAGCGCATTAAAGCCACCTCCGAGGGAAGGTGTCAGAGGAGATAAACACTCACTGACAGGCTGCAGGCTGTGCCCGCGGCTGTTCATCCCGGCACCCTCATCCCAAGGATGCTGAGCTGGGATTGTTCATCCTGGTACCCTCATCCCAAGGATGCTGAGCTGGGATTGTTCATCCCGGCACCCTCATCCCAAGGATGCTGAGCTGTGCTGTCTGGGAGCAGGGATGCTGCCACCAGGGAAGCCAAACAGGATCCTTCTCTTCCTGTGGAGGTGGTGGGTGCCAAGCCAGGCAACCCTAGAGGAATTTTGGGATTGGAGAGTGTTAGATGGAGCTTGGCAGGTTTTATTTCCCCAATACCAAATTTGCTCAGACGTGCACGAGGAGAGAAATAAAACCATTGTGAATGTGAGTTAAATTCCAACAGTTCTTATCCCTCTGGAAGTGACAGAAATGTTCAAATAACCAAAATGTTTTGAAAGGCAATATTTTAAGGGTTGGGGCTTTTTGTCTTTGTTTTTTTCGCCCTGTTAAATCACTGGTTTTACTTCAAATAAATACCCCAGATTTTAGAGAGAAATAAGAGTAAAGTAATCTGAGCAGTAAACAAAATCCAGGCTGTCATGTATGAAGCAGGTGGGTGGGGGGGAGTGGAGGTGCTGGGCCTTGTTTTCCTGTGATAAATGGATAAAAGAACCACATGGATGAGCTGCAGGGACTGGGGGGAGCAGGGAGCACAGCCCCAGTCAGAGTCTGTCTGGGTGTGAGGGGAGGTCTGTCAGACCCCCAGGGTGACCTGAACCTGAGCTGCCAAAGCTTGGGTCCTGCTCACCCAGGCTGGTGCTGTGTCCCTGCTGGGTGGCTCTGCCCGGGCACCCACGTGCCTGGCACCTCTGCCAGAGCCCCTGCTCAGCCCTGGCTGCTCCCCAGCCTGCCCTTCCCCTGCACACCCTGCACCCACAGCCCATCTGCACGGCCCTGGCTGAGGGAAAGGGTTTTTTTTGGTTTATGCAGATTTTTTTATGGCATTTTCCTTTCCAACATGCTCCCCACATGGTTTTCCCCCCTTTTCAGCTCCAAGATGGTGACAGCAATCTGTTCTGCTGGTGCTGCACAGCCCCTGTCAGTGGGAAAGGCTGGAATGAGTGACTGGAGCAGGCAGGATGTGCCAGGAGTGGGTGCTGGTGCCCGGCTTCCCCGGAGCACAGGGACAGCTGCTCCCGAGCCGAGGGGCTGGAGAATGAGTTTTCCTTCTCTTGTCTCTGGTCCCTGATGGACTCATCTCTCATTTTGCTGCTTCCCAAGCAGCAGTTTGCTTGGGTGCTGCTTTAGCCATCAGGAGGCTGAGGTTTATCCCATGGAGCTGTTGTTGGCTCCTGCCATGGAGCAGGCGATGCTGGGCTGGTGCTGGATGAGCTGCCTTGGGAAAAGGACTTTTCCCATCTCCAAGTCCTGTCTGTGCTGTTGAGCTTTCTTTGCTTTCCCTGTCACTGGTGCACTTTGCTTGGATTCCTCCAGGGTGAGAATGTTACAGAATGTCACAGAATCATTTGGGCTGAAAAAGACCCCCGAGATCATGAAGTCCAAGAGTGGGATGCAGGAGTTGCCAGGCTGGGCTGGGTGGGACTCTGCAGTATCATGGAATCATAAAAGTTGGAATAGAGCTCTGAGATCATCAATTCCAACCATCAAACCAGCACCACCACCATGTTCTCCACTAAACCATGTCCTCAAGGGCCAGGAAGATCGGGGTGAAGGACTGAGTTTTGCTGATTTTGGTGGCATGGGCTGAGCCACCATCAACCTCCTCCACAGATCTGTGCCCCTAAAGGTAAAATAACCCTCCAGCAGAAGGAGAAATTCCTGAAATGATTCCAAAAGGAAAGCATCCAAAGGAGAAATTTTAGTGGAATGTGTCAGGTGGCCCCTTTGGAGCTGGAGCATGTGGGGTGTGACCCAGCCATGGACACAGAATCCACAGCAGACAAACAGCAATTACTGCAGCTCCATAGAAGCTGCCTGTGAGAGCCATAAGGGCTCAGGAAACACCAGCAGAGCAGCTGCTGCCCTGTGTGGGAAGAGCTGAGTGTCTGTGCACCCCTCTGGGAAGTGTGGCTGTGGCTGGGGCTGGTGGTGGGTGGGTGCAGGGACTGCAAGAGTGAGGTGGCATTTGGGGACAGGCCGGGCTGGGGAAACCAACCAGGCTGGAGTGTCCCATGGTCTCCCAAGCCCAAATACCCCTGGGACCACAGGAGCAACAACCTGGTGCCTGGAGGTTCTGGCTGAGCTCTGGTGAGATGGGTGATCCATGTCCAGCTCACTGTGGATGCTCCCCAGCCCCTGCTCTGCATCCAGAGCCGCCTCCTTCCCCCCCACCAAGCTTCTCCTCTCCAGCAAGCCCCAATTTTCATTATTGTACAGCCAAAGTCCATGTTGGGAGTAAATAAATAAATAAGCAGGGACAGCTTTGCACATCGATCCAGAGCTTTCTGCCGGCAGAATTAACTGGAGGGGAATTTTTATCAGATTTTAATAACTGGTGAGAGCTGCCTGGTGTGTCCTCTGTGAGAGGCGGCTGGGAGACCAGCTGGAGCAAAAACATCCACGGCAGATGTGTCTTTCCCCTTCCAGATCCAACCTCCAGGGGCTTGTTTCCTTCCCCTTCTCTGGGAAGGAAGAGCCTTCAGCCAGCCTGTTTCACCCCATCCTCCCTGGCTGAGCACCAGGGACTGTCCCTGGGGGCGTGTGCTCAGTCTCTCAGGGGTGCTGAGCACCTCTCCCACGATTTGGCAAAGCTGTTGGCATTTTGGGGTTGGATTTTGCATATTTTTCCTCATTTATTGGCGGCTCACTGGCCCCGTGCACCTGGAGCAGAGAGGTGTCTCCTTGGCAGCAGCAGCCAGTGATGTTTGCCAGGGCACAGCGTCAGGAATGGGGCGTGTCCAGCCACCCATCTTCCCTGTGCACTCTTCCAGCTTCTGGCAGCCGCCAAATCCAGGGATTTCCCGAGCTGGGGGCTTTGTCTGGGTCGTTGTTTGTAGGAGCCCTTCTCACCCTCTGTCCCTTTGCTCTGGCTGTCGGGGTGGTGGCCTCGTCCTCATCCCGCGGCACATCTGGGCTCCTGAGATAAAAGACTTCCTTTGATTTGATTTAAATCCTCTGCTGCGTCACTTTATTGGATGTCCTGGAGGGGCTTTGTGATCTGAGACAATGGGAATATTTTTTTCTAATCCACCTCGTCTCGATTGTCCACAGCTTTATTGAACTCTCTCATATTTCCTCCTCTCTCTCCTCCGCAGCCATCTCGCTCCTCCTGGAATAAACTGCTCTGTTCTCCTGGTCATTCTTCTCTCCTTTCATTACTTCCAGCATTTTTATAAGCCTGCTTCACAAATCCCTGGCACTTGAGTGTCCCCCACCCCCTCACCTGGGCTCCTGCCGTCCCCTCACTCTCTGGGCTGGACTTTCCCTTCAATCCCTGTCCAAGCCCCGAAGCCGCCTCCCCTCCCAGCAGGGACCTTGCTGCCCTCCTCTGTTTCCTGCTGCTCAAGCCTGGAAGGCTCCCTGCTGTTCCCACTAAATTACCTCTTACTCCACAGGTGACCGAAAACCTGTGAGACTGGGAAAGTCTTTGGAAATAACCTGTAAATATTTTATTTTCCCAGCGATGCTGATAATAAATGGAACAGGAAAGCAACTCGTGTCCTATGGCAGGGGATGCCCTCCCTGAGACTGTCGTTCCCCCTCAGCACTCCCTGCCCCAGCAGAATGTCCCAGGGATGGTTGGTGGTGCTCAGGACTCTGGTCCAGCTCCCATCCCGATGTCACCGTGATTTCCCGGTCGTTTGGGACACAGCTGGGCTCCCAAGTCCCTGTTCTGCTGAGAGAAGGGAGCCAAGCAGAGAGCAGGGAAGTGGCAGAGAATGTGTGAAGCTGCCAAAGAGCAGGATGTCAGCACCACATTCCACCCCAAAACAAGGAAAACGGGGACAAAAGGAGAGGAATGGGGGCAAGGAGGGGACGGGGAGGATTTACTGCACCTCCACATGGCTCAGGCAGCACCAAGACTGAACCTCTGGGCTCCAAGAGCTGGAAACAAAGGGCAGGAGGAAGAGGAACTCGTGTCTCGATAAACACAAGGTTGAAGAGGTGATAGGTCGAGGGATTTGGGCTCCAAGAACTTTCTCAAACCATAAATTTTCAATAGCAGTGCTGAGGCCAGGAAACCTGAGCTGGCTTTCGGAGATATATTATCTCAGGAGCAGACAGGGTCAGGTTTGGCCTCCTCCCTGAGTCCCACCTTGGCTTGGTTTGGCCACAGCCTGTGCTTTCACACGTGGGAGCTCGGGTGGGTTTGGGACACAGCTGGGCTCCCAAGCTGGAGCTTGGCTCAGCACAGGAGGGCACAGGTAGGGTTCCATCCCTGAAGGTCTAGTGCAGCCTCGGCCTCTTGGGGCAGAGGTTTCTAAGCCTCTTTTTTCCTGATTTTCTTTAAGCCAGGAGACCTTTCTCTAGCCCAGGTTGCTCCAAGCCCTGTCCAACCTGGCCTTGGACACTTCCAGGGATGGGGCAGCCACAGCTTCTCTGGGCACCCTGTGCCAGGGCCTCCCCACCCTCACAATAAAAATGGGAGTCCACGGGATCACTCAGGGATCAGGGAGAACACGACCCTCTCCCAGTCCATCCCAACACTTCCAGCCCCAACTTCCCCAAAGCTGCTGGTGGTTTTGGGGTGGTGGCAGGGGAAGGTGACAGTGAGGACACAGTGAGTGCTGTTCCCATGTCCAGCAGCAACTAAACCACTTGCTGTGCACAGACTGTGGCAGCTCCATAGGCAGGAATGCTGTTCCCCCATCCAGGCCCGCTCCCGGTGCCAGGGCTGTGGCTGGTGGGTGTGGGCTGGGCTGGGAAAAGCTCCTCTTGGCCCTGCAGTTGCCCTGTGTGAAGCCTGGCAGGACTGCTGTGCTCAGAAGTGGTTTGAGCTGTCACTGCTGCCCAGTCTGCTCCAGTCCCGCCCGGCAGAGCTGGGGCTGCACTGGGCAGGGTGGGACCGGAGCTCGGGGCAGGGACTGTGCCCAGGAGAGACATTTGGAGGGAGAAGAGGTTTTCCTTTTTGCCTGGGAATGTGAGCTCACGGAGGGGCTGCATTCCAGCAGTGGGAGCCTCGCTGGGAAGCAGCAGCACTGGGGTTTATCATCGGTTCTCTGGCTCTTGGTGCCCGAAGGGAGGGAACTGCTCTGGCTCATCGGCCACAGTGACAGGTCTGGAGGAGCTGGGCAGGGCACCCACAGCTGCTCAGGGGCTGAGCACTGCCCAGACACGGAGCAGCTCAGGGGGAAACGTCCCCTCCTTGTCTCCACAGTTTTTCCCCTGCCTTTCCTGTCCCTTCTTGCATTCCCCTTCTGAGGCAGCGACTCCCTGGCAGGAGCACACACAGAAACAGCTCATAGCAAATGGAATCTGGCCCAAGAGCTGGTTATTGAAATTATTTGATGAATAATTTAGGATAACAATTAAAGTCAAAAAATTCACAAATAGCTCATGAGCAATTCATGAACCGGAAGAGAGGCTAAAGTTGGGCTGATAAAGGGCTTTGCTGCCCATTAGTCACAGACGCCTGGCCCTGGGCCCGGGGGTGGGAGGAGGGAGGGCTGTGGCTGCACCCACGTGGTCCCCAGCACCCACCCAGCACCTATGAAGCCCTCAGCACCCACAGAGCCCCCAGCACCGCTGCAGAGCCACCCTGCCTGGAGGGCACAGAGATGTGGGCACAGGGGACTCTGGAGAGAGTGGCAGAGCTCACTGGGAATTGTGTCTTTGCCCTCCTGAAACTATCTGTGGGCTTGCCAAGCCCAGCTCCAGCCTGGCAGGAGAGCCCCGGGGGCACACATAGCATCTCTGGTGGGTGAAAGCTCTTGACCCAGCACTGGAGGGTCTTGGTTGGGTCCTTCTGACCAAAGGACACATCCCACCGAGCTGGGGACTCCCCAAAACTGAGTGTAGGTGTCAGCTGGAAGAAGAGCTTCCTGGAGCAGGGTGATGTGCCCATGGCATTCCAGCCCCCCCCATCCTGGGATGCTTCAGTGAGGGCATCCCCCTCAGTGCCCCTCCTGCTGCCTCCCGGGCCCCTGACTGCAAACACAGGAACAGGATTCAGGTTTATTTGAGCTGCAATGAGCTGTTTCCCGGCTGCTGAAGTGACCCCTTCTCCCTCTCCCCAACCCCCTGTTCTCTTCAGATCAAACAAAATGCTTTGCTCAAAATGAAACAAAATGTTTCTATTCCCCTTTGGGTCATTTCCAGCAGAAAGTGGAGGAGCAGTGAAGAAGGAGCCTGATTAAAAGGTTCAGAGCTCTTCCTTGCTGCTTTTTCCAGGGAGGTTGTGTCTCTTTGCCAGGGCTGAGGCAGGAACTGGGGTCCCAGGGGTGAGGGAAGGGGTGAGCTCTGCCCAACCCACCCCCTGCAAACCTCCCACTGAGGTGGCACAGCCGGAGTCTCCCCAGGGGGATCTCTCATCTCTGGATGTTGTGGGGTGTCCGGAGAACCCTGGGGAAGATCCCACCTTAGGGCCATTTCTCTTGTGTCTGCTGCCCTGGAGGGTGCCTGTCTGGGGGCAGTTTTGCTCCAAAATCCCTGACAAGGAGGAGGTTACAGAGTGGGGCCATGCACAGGCAGATCCCTGCCAGATGTCCCAAAAAAGGAGGAAGAGGGAGAGGAAGGGCAATTCCTGGGAGCAGGGGAGGCACAGCAGTGAGTGACCATCCCTGAACCCCAGTGCAGAGGAGCCCTGCCAGTCCTGTCCCCCACAGCCCTGGGGACTGTCCCAGCACGGGGGGGGGCTCCAGGCCACCCCTTCTCCCCAGACACAGGTACCAGTGCCCTGCCCTCGGTGCCCCAGGGGTCCCTGACACTGCAGGAGGAGCCTTTGCTGCTGTGCCTCTGTTTCCCCAGCTGTGACCTGCGGGTGGGGACAGACTGGTGGGCAGGTGACATCACCACCAGAGTCAGTGTTTGGCAGGAAGCCTGAAATGGGAACGTTTTCTTGGAATATGCTGATAGCTGGTTTTTAGCAGGACATTTTCAGAGCTATTGAGGTTGGAAATACAAGACTTGGATTCAGCTTTCCCAGCTTTCTCTGCTGGTGTCTCACCCTTTTCAAGGTGAGGAGCGGAAACCTTTCCTGAGAGTTTTATTTTCCAAACCATTCCAAGTCCTTTTGTCCTGATATGGGATTAAAAAAGAAAATTTAACAAAGAGAAATGGGAAATGTTGGAACCTCCCAGCAAAGGGAAGCCCCATTTCCATCCCAACCTCCCTCGCTGGCATTCAGAGAGCACAGTTCCATGCACTGAGGGTGTTGAGCCTGGCGAGGAGGAGGAGGATGCCCAGCTGGCAGTGCCTCTGGAGGAGACCTGAGCATTTTCCCTGGGTCATTTCCCACTTTCATGGCACCATGTTTTGCACTGTGGGAAAATGATGGGATTCAGATGGTGATGGCTGAGAGCCACCAGTTTGTGGTGCCTCTTTAATGGCACAGAGATGGGGTCTGGGAGGCTGGGAGGGGTCAGCTCTTCTCCCACATCCCACACCCTCCCTGGCCTGGACACTCATGGTGTCCCCACCACCAGCTCAGTGCTGGGCAGAGGGTCCAGGCACAGCTGGAACGTTCCAGGCACTGCCAGCTGAGGCTTTATGGAGATTTATGGTAAAATATTCCTGCATCTTCACTCCACGTTTATTTTTATTGATTTGCAAATGCAAACCTTTGTTCTGCGCAGTCCCTGTGCCTCATGGTGTGGCAGGAACTTCACATTTTAATATCTTTCTCCTCTTTCATCCCCACCCTCACTGCAAACCCTCCCCAGCCTTCCTGCAGGCAGCTCAGCCTGGCTCTAGAGAAATGGGAGACTGTCCCAGTCCCCTGCATCCATCCCCATCCCCTACATCCCCAGCCCCTGTATCCCCTGTATCCCCTGCATTCCCTGAATCCCCATTCCCTGCATCCACCCCCAACCCCTGCATTCCCAATGCTGCCCCCCTCAAGCCTTGTCCCTTCCCAGACCCCTCCTCCAGACCATCACCCTGTGCCTCTTCACAGGGGTTGAGGACAGATGGAAGTGGGAGAGAGAGCAGAATTCCCTCCCCTTCCCTCTCCTTGCTCCCAGCTCAGCCTCTTTCCTCCTGTCACTGTAACTGGATGCATTTGCAGGAATTGCAGGAATTGCCATTGAGCACGAGGCTTGTCAGAAAGCTGAGTCTCCACTTCCAGTATATATTTACAGCTTCCAATATATATTTACATGTCTTTTGGGTTTTGTCTGGGGGATGTGGGGACAGTCGCAGGAAATGCCAAGCGCTGACACGTCCTGATGGAAAATAGCTCCATCCTGCTCCAGAGGGGAACATGCATTTTCCAAAGGGACAGGGAATTGCAGAGACCTGAGGAACTGCTGTTCTGGGTGCTTAGAGACTTAAAATGAAAGGATTTAAATCCTGAATGAGGAATTGCCAGAGGTGTTTTTATGCACCCAGTCAATCCTTGCAGTGGTCAGAGTTGGCTGTACCTTGGCACTGTTTATGGAAAGAGGAATGTCTGCCATGGAGGGGCAGGGCAGCAGAGCCTTTCTGATCCTGTGATGCCCATGAATTGTCTCATTTTAAGCCATCCCTGACACTCACATGGGATGCTGGGGCTCCATGCAGGTCACAGGAGAGCACCAGTTCATCCCATGGGATGGAGCCTCTGCAGCCCCCGCTGGGCTGGGACAGGCAAACAAACCAGGGCCTTCTCCTTCCCCATTATCCAAAATCCAGCCTTATCCTACTGCTACTCCCTGGGGCTTAACTATCTCTGCAGCTCCCCTGGTGGAGACCTGATCCTTTGGAGGGCCCAGACACGAGGGGCTGTGGGACCAGCCTGCAGGAGATCTCGGAGACAACCAGGTAATGGGATATTCTGAAGAACCGGAGCAGTTTATGACCCTTAATAACATTTGCAGCTACTGAACATTGTCCAGTTGCACAGGAACAGCCAGACCCGGCCCTGCAGGGCTCAGGTTGAGGGGGAACCCTCTTAGTCCCCTGACTCAGCTCCTCCTCAGAAGAGGAACCAGAGGATGGTGCCAGCACCCCGGGCTGGCTGTGCCCCGTGGGGAGGAAGGCTGCTCAGCCCCTGGGTCTTCCTCACACCTCACAGGGGAGGGACCAGGGGTGCTTTGCAGTCACAGTCAGCTGCTGCCAGGGAATCAAAGCCATTCCCTCAGCTCGTGCTGTACCTATCCCTGGACACACCCCCATCCATCACCCCGGCATCCCAGTGACCTGCAGCAGCCCTGCACAAACACTGCAGATCCCGTGTAAACAGGGGTTACATATATTTTCCTCATTTACTCCTCGCCGACAGGAGAGCGGCCTCTTTCACCAGGAAAAATAAACCAACACAATGGCAATCCCGGGTTCAGCAAGTGTTCCCTCAGATTTTAACCATGTTCAGCGAGGTGGTTGTAAACAGACTGACAGCACGCCGCCAACCTTGGAAATTCCTCGCAGCCAGTTTCCTGTCTCAAATTCACACCATCGCTTTTCCACCAGGGCCTTAAATTAATGCCCGGCTGGGGTGCGTAATTACCAGCTCCCTAATGGGCCAAAACATCCTGAAGGGCTGAAGTTTCCTTTTTGATTTGTGGCTCCGAGTCAGAGTTGTAATTACCAAATTGATTTTAAATGCAGGCTCCGTTGACAGACTATTGGCAAACGGCATCTCCGAGTCCTCAGCCATTCATAAAAAAAAAGAGGAAGCCCTTGATGGATATACCTTGATCTGCAGCTGCTGTTTATTTAATACAATTTATGGGCAATGGTTTTAGGTTTTATCAGGAGCTGCAGCTCTGGAATCGCTGCCTTGGCAGGAGAGGTTGAGCTGAAAAGTTGGGTCAGAGCCGTGAGCTGCCGGAATCACTTTTTCACGTGACGACCCCTCTCCTTGGCTCAGCTCAGAGCGGATCCTCCCTCGCCCACTCTGCTCCACAGCTGGGATGCTCCATGAGGTGGGAGGGGGCTCTGGAGCTGCCCCACCACATCAGGCAGATGAGCAGCTTCCAAAGCCCCCGTGGCCCCCGAGGCCGGGTGTTTTCGGGTGCTGAGGCAGCGCTGGCGGGGGCCCAAACGTCCGTCAGTGCCGGCTCTCCCCACACACGGCCCCGGGACCTGCTGAGTGAGGTGATCCCACCTCTGTGCCTGGCACCCACAGCTTCCCACTGGAGAGGGGCCAACCTGTGCCTCCCCCACAGCTGGGCTGGACCACGGCTCCCCTCGCCCAGCTGGGGTAGGGAAGCCTTGGCTCTTCCCTCCCAGTCCCACTCCTGGGGCCAGATTGTCCCTGGAATTCCAGCAGCCGGCACAGCGAGGCCCTGACCTCCTGAGGAGGTTTCTGGGGGTGATCTTCCCCCTCTGACAGGGTTTGCTGCTCTAGTGCCATCTTCCTCTATGTGGTCCCACAGCCACCGGCAGGAGGAACTGGAACCTTCCAGGTTCATAGGGAGAACCCCTGAAGTAGGATGGGAGGGAGGGATACAACCAGAACACCCTGCAGGGAGAGCCACAGAGCAGGTAAAAGGGACTGATGTCCCCTGAGCATCACTGTCACCTGCTCTGCTCTGGGAGGGAGGTGTCTGGCAGAGCAGGAGCTGTGGGGTTCCACGGGAGAACAGTCCCAGCATTGTGAGCTTCCCAGTCCATGAGATTAAGTGGGGTGCTGGCATGGCCTCCCCTCCTTTCCAACATGAAGACTCCACTCACTCATCCATCCCTCCATCCCTCCATCCATCCTGCCACTGCCCTGCAGTGACTGAGAGGTCCCCAACCCTTTGGGACAGCTCTGTAGCATCAGAGTCATTCAGATGACATCCATGAGAGGCATTTGTTCCCTCCATTTAGCACCACTGTCTCCAAGGAAGTGGTGTTTCCTGGGATCCTGACACCTTTCTACACTGTTTCCATTTTTTATTTCTGAGACCCCAGTTTCCCACCTGCAGAATGGGTTTATTGTGCCTTCAGTCAGTGCTGGAAGCTGCTGGTTAAAGCAGAAAATATGATGGGTGTTCAGACTTCGGGTGCATCCCAGCCCTGGGCTGCTCCTCCCTCTCCTGGGAGATGGATGGCTCCAACCTCTGGCCAGAGGGAGTCCCTGTCCCAGTCAGGGGGCAGAGCTGAACAGCCCCAGCTGGGGGACACTGGGGAATGAGCTGCCCCGAGAACGGGGGGACCCCGGTGGGAGGGAGTGAAGGGATAAAGGGACAGTGACAGTGTTTTGGGAGGGGAGGAAGGACGAGTGTGCAGGGGGAATGTCAGGTGTGTGCAGGAGGAGCTCAGGGACAGGGAATCCACAGGCACTGGGATGTCAGGTGGGTGCAGTGCTGCCCTGGGCAGGAGGAGCTCAGGGACAGGGAATAGGCAGGAGCCCTAGAGGAAGAGGAGGCAACCTGAACCTCCACCAGTCAGGTGAGGCAAACATGAGGTAGTGTCCAGGTGAGATCTGGGAAGTCTGGGTCCTGTTCTGACTTTTCCATGCCCTGGGACATCCCTGCTGGTGACTCCAGGAAGACAGCCCTGCCAGAATTCCCAGAGCAGAGCGGGGGCAGGTGGGAGGCAGAGGTGTCCCCGGGGTCAGAAAGGCCCCGAGGAAGGTGTGGGAGAGGCTCCCTGAGAGGAGACAGAGTTTGGCTGCCTCCATGGAAAAATACCTGGTCTGTTTTGTTTCCTAGATATGTGATGAAGGATAAGGATTTAGGAGAGAGGGAGGGAGAGCTGCAGTTAATCCACTGATTAACCTGAGGAGAGATAGCCCAGCACTCAGTCAAAGCAGAAGGGCAGGAGAGGGAAGTCAGAACCACCAACCCAACATGAGCAGGACACAGGGACAGCTCAGCCCCAGTGAGGTGGGAATGCAGAAGTGGAGACCATGGGGAGCCAAAGAGCAAGGTCAGGAACACCATGGGAAGGCAGAGGAGCAGGAGCAGCATGAGAGAGCAGAGACAGAAAGGAGAGCAGGGTGTGAGTTCCCAGAGGCAAACAACAGGGATGAAGAATTTTTCCCTAATATCCAACCTGAACCTCCCCCGGCACAACTTGAGGCTGTTTCCTCTTGTCCTGTCCCTTGTTACCTGGTGTCTGGAGATGTGAAGAGCCCACCCTACACCAATTCATTCTCCCTGTGGCTCCAGCTCTTCTCCTCCTGCAGTGGTTCTTTTGTGACACGGTGGTGTCCCATGTGCCAGCTGCTGAGGGGCTCCTGGGGCAGTGGGTGTTTGTGGGGCTGATCCATTCCCTCCCTGCACAGTGTGGGAGCTGCTGTGTGTCACCCGTGTGTCCTGACCCGTGGTTCTGCTCTGGGAACTATCCCTGCCCTGCGTTTCCCAGCGGCTGGGGCAGGAATACTCTCCCTGTCCCCCATGTCAGGGGGTCATGCTTTGCATTAACCCAACCAAATTACAGCTTCAAAGCTCTCAGGTTCAGTGGGGGCTCCTGCCCCCCACCCCAGCACAGGCTGTGCAGGGCTGAAAGGGTCCTCAGTTACTGGGGCCGCTCAGAAAGCTGGGAACCACTTCCCATCTGGAACCGGGTGGGATTTTTGCACTGGAGATATTTAACCTGCCTTTAATTTGAGGCAAAACGTCTGATATTTCTGCTGGTAATACCGTGGCAGGGGGGTGGATCGAGGGCTCCCCCTTCCCTCGCTCCAGCCGGTCCCTGTTAGTGATTCCTGGCACGGGAGCACCGGGCAGACAGTCCTGGAGAGCTGGATCAGAGCGGGCAGGGGGAGTGGGTGTCCAGGACAAACCCAGCTGTTCCCAATTCATTTTCCTCCTGGCCCCCATCCCTCCATCCCGGGGCAGCGTGTGCCTCCAAGCCCCCCAGGCAGGGTGGGCTCTGCTGGGCTCGAGCCTGGCAAAGCCTCCCAGTGCCTGTTTTCCCCTTTTCTCGAAATGCCAGCGAGTGCCTCATCAATCCACTGTGTAAATCAGGAGAAAATGAGGCATTTGCCATTTATACCTCATTGGGTTCATTAAAAGGCAATGGTGTTTGTGCTGTGCACATGATTTACCTCAGTGCTCCTTGAAAAACATGGGACCCAGATCCGGGATGCTGGGAAAGGCTGCACAGGGACTCCCAGGTCACTTCTTTAATCCAGCATCAGGGCAGAGAGAGCTGGAAAACTGCCTTTGGAGCTCCCTTGGCAAGGGCTGCTGATGCCATCCCTGCCATGGGGACCACCTCGGTCCAGCTTGGAGCTGAGCTCCAGCTTCCCAAGGGTTAAACAACAGTAGCTGGGAAAATAATTGCAAAAGCTGGAATTAAAGCTGCCCTGCAGCCCGGCCCCTTCTTTAAACTTCAATGATGTCTTTTAAGAAAATGTTACTTAAAGGAACATTATATTATCTCAAATCAGATTTCCTGGCTGGGCCAGACGTGGCCAATGAGTCAGTAATTTCGGTGCAGATCCTGAGATAAGGAGAGACCTTTCCCCCCCCTCGATGCTCTGCAGCAGGGCTTGGATGTCACAGGGGTGGAGGAAATCTCCCTCCTTCCACAGAGGGACCAGAGCAGCTGGGGATGGGGAGGGAGGTTTGGCCATCCCAGGACACAGGATATGGATCTGACACAGTGACCTGGGGATGTTATGTGGGCGATGGAGGAGGTGGGGACAGCGGGTCAGGACCAGACACTCGCACCAGAGGCTGGGATGGAGTTCCAGGGGCTGGGAAAAGCCTCCAGCCTGCAAAGCAGGAGTTCACAGAGCTGCTTCCTGGCTCAGGCATTAAAAGCAAGCTGGGTTGCCATAATCTGTATTAGATTTAAACGGTGCAATAAATGTTTCAGTTTATTGATGCCAGACTGCAGCCGATTCCAGCTGAAGTCACTGCTGGATTGGTGCACAATGAGAGACTGAGTGGCTTGGGGAAGGAGCTGGGGGTGGGGAGAGGTCAGAGCATGAACCAGCACCCTGCTCCCGGGCTGGAAAGCCTTTCCTAAGGAGAAATCTGGCCCAGAAAAATAACACTGGTGAGGGTGTTTCAGTCCCATCCCAGGAGAAGTGTGACCACGTCCTTGGAGTAGAACAGCCATGTCCTTGGAAAAAGGTGGATGTGTCCTGGGATAAGGATGGCCATGCCCCAGGAGAAACGTGTCCAGCTGTGTCCCTCTCCCTTGGCTGCAGCCTGAGGGTTCCAGGGGGTAGGAACGGGGCAGGAGAGGAGTGCTGGACACATCTGGGCTCTGCAGCTCTAGCAGCCAGTTACTTCATGGCTGTGTAGGACCCCTCAGCAATTTGGCTTTGCAGCACAAAATCCAAAGCACCAGGGTGGATTTCTGCCCCTCCCTGTCTCCTCATCCCCCTTTCCAGCTGTGCTCTGCTCTGTCCCATCCCTCCCTGCCGTTGCCTTGGGCTCCGTTCCCCTCTGTCCGGGTGGCACTGTCCCCTCACAGCTGCCAGGACCTGGCTGCTCTGGTCAGCAGATGTTCCTGGCAGGTGGGAGGTCTGGGGCTGGACCACCCATCCAGGCTGGCAGAGCAGGGCTGGGCAGCTCTGCCATGTGCTGCCTCCTCACTTGCCAGGCACAGTCTGCGGCCGAGGAGCCACCACAGGATCGTGGCCACCCTCACCCCCAGCCAGTTCAGCTCAGAGCCTTGCAGAGAACCCCAAACACAACCCCTGTTGGGTTGGCTTTTGCAGAGCAAAGATGCAGAGCAGCAAAGCCTCCTTGCTGGAGGCAGATCCAGCTCCTCGCTCCCTGGAGCAGCAGGGCCATGTCCTGGTGGGATGCTCAGGGTGTGAGCCCTCAATCCAAGCAGGAGAAGCATCCCAGCCAAACCCACAGCCCTGCCTGGCCCAGGGCTCTCTGAAGGGCTCTGTGGTGGCTGCACAGCAGGTGGTGGGAGCTGTAAGCCCAGAAGCCACAGCTTGTGGGGCAAACTCCTCTCTGGCTGGGATGAGTGCCAGGCTCATCACATCCCTGGGGAGCTTCCCCGCTCCCTGCGGTGCTGGACCTCAGATGCCCACGACAACCCTGGCAGGATGTCAGCTGGAACAGGACATTGGTGTTAAAGCCAAAAGGATGCAAAAAAAATGAAAAAAAATGTGCATTTCCAGGGCCCCTGCCATGGAAGGATTAGAGTAAAACCCATGGATTTCTCAATATTTTCCTGACCCAAAGTGCTGAGTTTGTTTTGCCGTGATTTATGGATCCTGTTACTCGCTCCTTGTGAATAGCAAGAGAGTCACTGGGGATTTATTAAGTCACACAGGTCCCCAAACTCTCTCAGATTTTTGCATGAGTAATAATGTGCCTGAAAATTTGGAGGGGAAGGCAGGGGACTTGCTGTTCATTCCCCAGGGGCTGGGACGCTCCAGGAGGGCACATGCCACAGCCAGCCCTGTGCTGGGAGTAGCAGGACCCAAATCCAACACTCCACAAGAGCTTTTGCTCCCAGATATTCTATGTGTGAGAATAATTTGGATGAGTCCAAGCTCAGGTAACACACCTTTCCCTTCTCCTGGTGGTGCCTCACTCCATCATCCTCAGCAGATGCCCAGTTCCATCCACAGCTGATTTTCCAGCACCTCCAGCTCCAAATAAACACCAAATAGCCCTGCATTAAAATAACATTAAGAAACAATCCAAACCATCAGGGGAAGGAAATTCCTTGTGTTTTTTTCTTTTAATTCAGATGGAGCTTTTTTTGGTCCGAGTCCTGGCAAACAGACAGCTGAGATCAGTTCCCAATTAGGTGCTTTGGCCGCTCGGAGCGCTGAGGAATGACCGAGCTGATTTCTCCGAGCTCATTTCCTCAAGCCCTTTGCACAAAATCTCTGGCAAACTTGGAGTCTGGAGCTGGGAGCTGACGTGCTGAATTTCTCTTTGCTGCCACAGCTGCCTGCCTGAGCCCCCCTCATCCCACACCCCATCCAGCACTTCCCAAACCCTGGCAGCACCCCAAGGCTGGTCCCTCAGTCCCCACCAGCCGGATCAGTGGGGCCTCAGGGCTGAGTGGGACCAGTCTGAGCATCAAAGACCCCCCAGGGAAGGTCCCTCAGCTGCTGGGGTCCCCTTCATCAACAGGCTCCTCCTGCAGAGATGTTGGTGGTAAATAGTCACTTACTGGGTTTAAAGAGACTATTAAATTTTTCCACCCTCTGGGAAAAAGACATCTGACAACATCCTCATTAAATCCTACCTGGGGCAAAAACAGCATCCCCCAGAGCAGCCCCATCTCTGCAGTTTGTGTTCTTACTCCCAGCCTGCTCCAGATTGCTTTTCAATATCTGTTGGAAGTGATTGCCTTCCTGGGACAGCTGGATCAACCTCCATGAGGAGCAATTGGGAAAGGAACCTGGGGAAGGTGTCTGGGAGAGGAGGACGGGGGGGGCTGTGGTGGGTGCTGCCCAGTGCTGGGGTGGGAGCTCTCCTGGAGGGGCTGGAGACCATCCTGCTGTGCCAGGGAACTGGGTAAGCATCCCACAAATTCCTACCAGGAAAACAGGTCAAAGAAAGGCTATAAAATAAATAATCACTCTGGTCTGAGCAGCAGCAGAAGCAGCAGTAAAACCAAATGAACACCCCGAGCCAGGGCTGTGTCTGACAGGAATCCCGACCCCTGCTCCCGGCTCCCAGCTTTCATCTTCCTCAGACTTCAGCACTCTTGTGGGCAGATGCCTTTGGATGTGATTTATTTGTTTGTCTTGGCATCCAAACAAGGAATCCTGAGCCCAGCAAAGCTGATCAAGAGCCCACTTCCGAGGTCTCAGGCCCTTCCAGCCGGCACACACACTGCCCTGGGTGCTTCCAGGGGTTTTGTTCTGCAGTCAGTGGGGGAGACACATCCAACAGTTGATCCTCTGAAAACAATGCTCTTGGCTTGCCCTGGGCTGAGGGTTGGGCTCTGCTACTCCCACTGTCAGGGAAACGGGGCTGGATTCAGGCAAGGAAAGTGTCTGCATCCAAATCCGCCCGTGCAACATCACGGGGAGGGGCTGAAATTCCCCTCAGATCCCACATCACTGCGGTGAAGTCCCTGCCCCCAGGGAGCCAGGCTGGAATCAAACCCCACAGAACACAGGCAGTGGAGGAGGGCTGGGGGCTGGTCCGGAGATGTTATCAGAAACAACTCCAGCAGCTCCTTGGGGCCGTTCCAAAAGTCTTTGTTTTTCCCAGCTTTTTGCTGTTGGATTGCAGAGGATGATTTAAAGCCAGAGCCAACTATCTACCAGAATGAAACAGTTTCACAAATTGCAAGGCCAAAGGGACCATTCGATTACTCAGCCCAGCTCTGTGCTGTCTCATTAGTGCCTTAATGCTGCAACCGCTTCCTTCTGCTGGGAGCTCCTCCTCTCCCCATCCCACTTCCCCACACCGCAGCTCCCACTGCCAGCTGCATCCAGGACTGGGGAGAAACAAAGTCACCCTGGGCAAAAGGCAGCTTTCAGCTCCCAGGCTCGACAGAGCAGCCTCAGGATCTCGGGCTCCGTGCTGGGTTCTCTCCACCCTCCCTGTGTTCCTGGGGGATCACTGGAGTGGACTCTGCAGGAGGTGTCCTGTGGGATTTGGGCCTGATGTGCTGGAGACTGACAGGAGATTTATGTCCATACACCTCTTGTTGCAAGGCAGGTTCATCATCAATTCCATGTCTGCTGGGCCAGCTCTCAGGTGCCATTCCTGCTTGGAGAGCATTGTTCCTTGTGTGTCCAAGGCCCAGAGGGACACACAGAGGTGTCCTGCTATTCCTGGTGTGTCTGTAAAACAGCTCTGAGCACAGAACAGGGACCACCAAATATTCTCACATCTTCGGGCTCATGGGAGACAAAAGATTCAAGGTCAGGTTGGACAGGGCTTGGAATAACCTGGTCTAGAGGAAAGTATCCCTGCCCATGGCAGGGGCCTGCAATGAGATGGACTTTACCTGTCCCTTCCAACCCAAGCCATTCCATGATCTGTGGTGGAAGCCCATGGAGGCTCTCCTGCAGTGACAGATAATTTGCCTTCCCACAAGAGCAATGGGATCAGGCTCATCCCAGATTGCCCAAACATTCCTTCTCTGCCTGGCTCCTCCTGCTCAGCCCAGCCCCCAAGCACAGACCTCAGCACCTCCAGCTGATACTTTCTGGAAGCCATGTCACATCGTTGGGAAATGTGTATTTATTTCTCTTCCTCCCTCCATAGTGTCCCCTCTCAGCTCCGGAACGTGACGCTGAATTTTCTGCCGAGAATGTGCCGCTGTGTTTGAACAGGTTTTTCTATTCCCCAATCACTCACCATCTCCACTGTGAGAGATTTATTGACTTTTATTTATTTATTTTGACTCAGTCATTTTTCATTTGGGACAGAGCCATGTGCTGAGTGAGGGCGGCCCGGGAAGGCCCCAGCGTGAGGCACGGCCTTAAGCCTTTGAGCTGCTTTGTTTCCTTTGGTTTAATCTCTTGACTGCAGTAAACACGTTGGACAAAGCTCTGCTTGTTCAGGGATGGCTGGGGCTGCACTTCAGTGGGGTGGGAAGAAGGAGAGCAGGGAACTTCAGTGCTGTCTCCAGAGATCGTGGAATCATAAAATGGTTTGGGTTGGAAGGGACCTTAAAGCCCATCCAGTTCAACCCTCTGCCTTGGGCAGGGGCACCTTCCACTAGCCCAGGTTGCTCCAAACTCCATCCAACCTGGCCTTGGACACTTCCAGGGATGAGGAGTGCACAGCCTGTCTGGCATCACACCCTGGCAATGCTGAGACCCTGCTCCTTTTGTGGCTGTTCTGGTGCTTTTGGACAAGTTGGGGCTGGACACACCAGGAGTTCCTGCTCCCAAACCAGCCACTGGGGTCCTTATTCCCAGTCCATATGGAAACCAGGAGTTTTGGCTCCTGAAGTTGCAGTAGCTCTCCTGGTTGGCTCCTCCAGCTATAAGCCATGTGTTTCCTTCCATGCTGGAGTCCCACAGGCCAAGACTGCAGGTGTGGAGATTTGGGAACATCTCATGGGGGGCCAGTGGGTCTCACCAGGGCCAGGAGAGTTCCCTGGCATCTGTTTATTGGGACCAGCTGGCCAGGGCATGGCCACAGGGTCAGAGCTGGTCCCACAGCTCCTGGGTGTGTGAGGGCCATGGCACCCCCTGCTCAGCTCCCTGCAGTGCCAGGGCCTCCACCCAGGCCTTCCCTGTCCCGTGGGTCGGAGCAGCTGGCACTGGGGGTCTCCCCAAGCTGTTGGCTGCTGGCAAGGGGGTCACACTGGGAAAGCCTCTTCCAGATGTTCACAGCTGTGTGCACAATGCAGCCACCCCTGTGCAGTGCCAGGCTGAGCTGGGGTCAGGGATCCCATCCAGGCAGTGATGTCACCTCTGTCAGGCCTCGGTGTCACCTCGGTGCACGTGGCGGGGCCGTCGGGGCAGGAGCTGCTGTCAGCCAGAGGTCCCTGCCAAGGCAGCCACGTCCCCAGTGCCCCCCCTGAGGTCTCACCCTGCCGGGTTCCAAGTCCAACCAGTGGGACTTCCAGTGTTTCCTTTGGCAGAGGAACCTCCGACTTAATTATCTCCCCTTACGTCAGCCCTGCTTGTGTAAGCTGAGATTTCCCCGACTCATTCTCACCCTGATGCTTCTGGTTTTGCCCTGCAGCTCTCCCTCCAGCAGGCACCTGCAGGCACCAGGCATCACCTCTCTCCCCAGCAGGGTTGGGGGATTGGTGCCCTTACCTGATCCCTGACCCTGCCAGGATGATCCTGCCATCCCTGTTCCAAGGCTGATGCTCAAAGCAAGCATTAATTCCAACAAAACCGTGGTTACACTGGGAAGCAGCTCCCTCCTGGGGACTGGGAGTGGTAACATGGTGTGGCTGTGGCAGATGTTCCTGCAGGGCCTGGCACAGTGCTGTGGAGCATCTCTGAGGGCCAGGTGCTGCAGATCACCCAGGTGTCCCAGCAGTTGCAGAATCCATCCTCAGTCCCTCCAGTCCTCTGCTCTATTCTCCCCCAGAGCTTCCCAGCCCACAGCCTCCTGCCACCCCAGAAACATGAGTGAGAGATCAGAGGAACAAATGACTGTGATTTTTTTCTCTCCTTGCCTTGAGTTGCTCCGCAGGGAAGGATCCCACTGAGGAAGATGCTGCCCAGGTCTCCTCCTGACAACTGGTTGAATGAGAGCAAAGCCAGGAAAGCCAAACAGGAGAACACAGCTGGGGATCCCCTGGTGGGATGTGGTGCACAGGGCTGGGCAGGGGCTGGTGGGGAGGAAGGAGAGTCATCCTCATGGAAAACAACCCTGGGATTAACTGCTGGTCCTCAGCCTGTGCTGAAGTGTGGGGTGGAGAGCGAGGACCAGGGCAGGCCAAGCCACTTCCTGTGGCTTTTCCTTGGCCACAGCTTTGATCTATTTTTAAGGAAAACTGCTGGAACACTGGGAATGGGGTCATGGTGCTTGGCAGCGGAGGGGTGACGGGGCCAAGGGGCAGCAGGGTTTGCCCGGGCTCCTCCAGTCACCAAAGGTGGGGCTGGGCAGGATGTGAACCCCCTCTCTCCTCCTTCTCCCCCTGGTCCTGATGGGGTGGAGGGAGCCAGGTGGGGAAGGCAAGAAGCAGCAATGAGCTCCAAGTCATCCCTTGGCTGACCAGGCCCTGCTGCTTCAGTGGATTTTTTTGTTTTAATCGCATTAGGGAAGGATGCATTTGTGTTTTCATCTCCGGTTGTTGTGTCCCTCGGGGCCCCTCGCTCCAGCTCCTTTGTTTGGGAGCAGAAAACACTTCTACAACCGAAGCCTGGCCGAGAAATCCTGGATCAGGTTGTAAATCTCCGAGGCTGGCCGATTGACACACACCTGCTGCTCCACAGCTGGGAGAGGGGAAAGGGGAAGCTTGTTATTTTTTTCTTTTTTAATAAAACTTGCATCATTCTTTTTCAGATTTTCAAAAGAAATGCTGTTATTGCAAAGCAGGAGGTAGTGGCAGTCCGTGGTGATGGATTTCCCACCTCTTCAAAGCCCAGAAGCCTGGGTGGAATAAGAGATTAGGGGAGATGGCCCTCATGGGAACTGGGGCCATGGGGCTGAGGGGGCTGTACAAGGGGTGGGAACCCCACCCTGGGCCATGAGTTGGAGGATGCTGTGTGGAAGCCTCAGGGTAGCTGGATAAGTGGGATCTGCTGGGACCACAGCAGAGGAAAATAAACCCAACAGCAGGACTTTGGGTGGATTTTGGTTGGGTGGTCAGTTGTGGCCACCCTAAAGTAAAGGTAAAAGGTAAAATTATTCTTGTTTATTAGTTGTGTGGAGACAAAACTGTAAGGCAGCAACAGCTGTAGGTTTCAAACCAAACACTGTTATTGAATTTGCATCTTTGTGCCACAGGAAAAGCAATTGGTGCCGAACTGTGGCCCCTAATCAGAGCCTCGTCCTGGGGAGTGACTCATTAACTTTACTGGGAGAGCCTTTGAAAAATAATTTCATACAGAAGAGAGAAAATAGCCAAGATTTCCTGTGCCTGCTGTAACCTTAGCCCTGCAGCAGCCCCGAGGAGAGGCCTGGAGATGTAATTGCAGGTTTCCAGGGCTGCTGGAGCAGCAGCAGCTCCCCAGCTGCACAGGGGCAGGAAAGGGGGAAATCCAATGGGCAGCAGCTTCTGTCCCTTTTGGTTTTCCCAGTGTGTGTAGGATGCAGAGTCATTCCTTTGCCTGCCTCTCCCTTCCTTGGACTCGGATTTAACCGAGCAGGAGGCCCCAGATGGTGGCTGGGCCCTCACAGAAGGTGCTTATTCAGCCTGATGTTCTGTCCCTCAGCCTTCCCAGGGTTCCGAGGTTTGGGCTGTGGGAGGCAGCCCCTAAAATAAGAATGAGGGTAAACAATGAGGCAACCTCTGACGGATGGTGATGGGACTCTGAAATGTGGGGGGTGAGACAGGCAGGGCCCAGCCATGGTGGCTTTCTGTGAGCTCTCCAACAGAGAGATTGTCGGGGATTTGTCAGTAAATCGACAAGTTTTCCTCTTGATCCATGAAAATCAGAACCTTTTGTGGAGGCATAATGATTTCAATGAAAAGGTTAGTGAGGGTTTCCTCATGTTCAGAATGGAATGTGTCATCCAAATCAGTGAGAGCAGCTCCAAAACTCTGCCATGCCCAGTTCCCAGCATCTCCAGCTGACACTGTCACTGTCAGCCCCACCATGGCTGTGCAGAGGGACAGGCCACATGGCAACATGTCCATACAGGAGGCCCAGAGCCAAGTCATCAGCCTGGAGCTGGGGGCTCTGGAGCCTGTGGGACGTGAAACAGGAGCCAGGCAAAGGCAGGGGGACGGGCAGGGCTGTGGGGGACAGGCCCAGCACCCTCTGTGCTGGCTCTACATTTTCCTGCTTCCACTTCAATGAGCAGTTGCACTCAGCTGAATCACTGGAGAGGAAAAGAGAAGGCACTGACACCCTGTAGTTTGCAATGAGGAGCTAAATATAGCTCTTACTATGGGTTGTGTGAGAGAGGGAAAAAAGGAGCAGGCAGGTGCTCAGTCACTCTGGTTAATCTGATTACACCCAAAAAGATTAAAGGAACATTATCCATTTGCCTGTGTTCTTCCTCCTCCTGGGACATGTTGCAGGGGACTGTGCCAATCCTGTTGGCACCCCAGCACCCAGCTCAGGTCCTATTTTGGCATCTTCTGCTTCAAGAACCTTCACCTGCTGCAGTGTACCCTGCTGGAGTCCCAGGTTCAGATCCTCCTCCCAATGCTCTCATCCCAAAAATATTCCTCATGTGATACTCCCAATCCTGGGCTCATTCTTCCCTGCTATCCCCTCTCCACTCTGTGTCCCTCCCCATCCCTGGCTGCTCCTGCACCCGGTGTGAGTGGTGGGAATGCACAGACTGTGCTCCATGGGAAGGGTGATACCCTTGGCTGAGCCATAAACTGTGGGTTTTTTCTAGAAGCACTTCAGATCAGTCAAATTTGGGGCAGATTTCCATAGAAAAAGCAAAAGCCATATCTCTGCAACCAGAGCTGTGCCTTGGAAAACACAGCACTTCCGTTCCACGGCACAGGAGAGCAAGAACTTCTCAGGGAGATAAAATACATATAATTGGAAATGGAGCTGTTTTCTTGTTTCCCAGTAGCACAACAGGGTGTTTTTGTGTGCTGTGCTCTCAGGAATGGCTGTGCCGTGCAGAGGGGGTTGGTTCCACAGCTCCTGCCTCAGGCAGATACCAAACACGGGAAATTTCAGCCCGATTGATCCAAGCCTGGATCAGCAGGAGCGGCTGCGGAGGCTCCTGGTGGGAAGCATCAGGAGAGCTCCATCAGGAGTGGTGGTGCCACAGCAATGATTGCACTCCAAACCCTGGAAAGTTGGCACAGCACACAGCGGCTCCTGCTCACATGTTGCAGAATTCCTGGTTTTTCACTGCATTGTTCCACTCCCTTTTTTTGTCCTTTCTCTCCTTTTCCCCATTTCTGGCACTCGTGGCTGCTCGGCTGGGCTGCAGCGCCAAGGCTGGGCTGACAAATCGTCCTGTAGCATCTGCTGGGAACTGATAAGACAGGAGCTGATAAGGCTGACATGCTGCTCCTGCTGCACAGGGGAATGATGCCTTTGGCTGGGGCTGGGGACTCTTCCCCCACTGACTCCCAGGATCCAGGCTGGGCTCCCGCCAAGTGCCCCAAATTGGAAAATCAGGCCGAGGGTTTGGGAGCCTTGGGCAGCCTCTGCCTTGCAGTGTGGTGTTTTCTTTCCAGGCTGTTGACTATTTCCCCAGGTTAAACACATATGTGGAAGCAAACCACAGCCCAGCCCGTCATTCTGCCCTGCCAGAGTGTCTGCAGTTTTTTGGAAGAGATAACAATGCTGTCTTTGTTTCCTCCTCGCTTCCCGCCCTCCCTCCCTGCCTTTGCTCATTCCCTCTCTCCGAGCATGTAAACCATGATAGCAACAGTGCTTCATTCCACAAATAGTCTGGGAAATGGGGCTGAGTGCATGGGAAGGGTGGTGGGAAGGCAAATTGCAGTTTGACCCAAGGAGCCGGGGAAGGCTGAGCATGAGGTGCCATTGCTGCCCCGGGCTGTCCCCAGAGCCTGCCAGGAGCTGGTGTGGTCTCCACGTGGGAAGGCAGAGGGATGACCACTAAATAGCACAGTTTACTCCTGGAGGTCTTGTTTTACAGGGAATGTCACCACACTGGCTGCCAGGCTTTCATCTCCTCCCATTCTCGACTGCAAATTCGATCTGGCATAAAATAATGGGAGGCTGGAGGAGCAGCTCCCACTGTGTTCTGTGGGCAGAGCTCTGCCCTGGGCCAGGCTGGGGCTCAAAATGGTTCTTCTTTCCTAGAAAGGCCTCTGCAATTCCTGAATGTGGTCCAGGCTTTCCCTTGGCCATAAACTCAGTGATGTGCCCTGTCTGTGGTGCCTCGGGGCCAGGACTGGGGAGGGTCTGACCACCCATCACCAGCCCAAAAAGGGCTGTTGGCAACAAGGATTGGGAGCTCTTAAAAAATAATGTGCAATGGGAAGCATCAGATGCATCTGAGATTTCCCAAAGAGCTGCTGCTCTTGGGAACTAACACAGAACCATGTTCCTCTGGGTGAGTGATGCTGGGGGATCCTGCCAGCTGAGGGGACATGGTGGCTGGAAGTCAGGACCTCTGGCACAGGGTATTGTCACCACAAGGACCCCTCCCCGTCCCCAGAGGCAGGCTGGGAAGAGGCAGGCTGGAACTCTGCCAGAGAAGTGTCCTGGACAAAGATCTGCTATCATCAAGTGAAAACTGGAGAAAGCCAAGAGCTGTGACTGGTCTGAAATCAATCAATCAAACCCTGAAAATAACACCAATGTTTCAATCCATCTGATTTAATGCAATTTTGGAAATGCCTCATGCCCTGTCCTTTGGAGGTCAGGCATCATCTTTAACCCCTCACTCCAAATCTTGGTGCTCAGCCCTGAAGTTTCCCATTTACTGAATGAGAAGAAATTCCCCCCCCAGCCCATGGTCAGAACTGCCCCGGGGTCCACATTCCTGTGGGATCAGACCTCAGGCTGAGGGAGAAGCACACTGGCCAAAGCCCTGGGAGATGAGGTGTTGACAGAGGAACACGGACAGGGGCGTGGGGGACCTCAACACCCTCTGCAGAGTGTGAACAGAATTGGGCCAGAGGTTCCAAACAAACCGTCCATCAACAGGGACTGGACCCGGCCTGGAGCCGCCTTCCCTCCACCCCCGCTGATCCCAGCACATCCCGGGGCTTCACGGAGCTGCTCCCTCCCTGCCACATCTCTGTCCTCCCCGACACCCCACTGCCCTGGGCTGGGAATCACACTGGAGTTGTTTACTCAATTTTACACAACAGAAAAACAGTTAATATTTTCTGCATCTTTTGTGTACTTGTTTGATTGGTTCTCATTAGCAGGCTCTGATACTGCTGGAATTAAGCTTTGCCTGTAGCTAGACCAAATCACTTTCTCTTATTAAAACAAACTTTTGGTTCTCATTGAAAGAGTTTTATTGGATTTTTTTTTCTGGAAATTTTAGCTATTTGTGGAAAACCAGAATAAATACTGATGTTGTCTTCAGACTGAAAAATCTCCTCTCTGGTCAGATCTGTTGTATCTGTTCCCAGTTTAATCAGGAACTGTAGTGATGGGACAAAGAGAAATGGGTTCAAACTGCAAGAGGGGAAATTTAGGTGAGATATACAAAAGGAATTCCTGGCTGTGAAGGTGGGGAGGCCCTGGCACAGGTTGCCCAGAGCAGCTGTGGCTGCCCCATCCCTGGAAGTGTCCAAGGTCAGGTTGGATGGGGCTTGGAGCAACCTGGGCTGGTGGAAGGTGTCCCTGCCCATGGCAGGGTGTGGGACTGGATGGGCTTTAAGGTCCCTCCAACCCAAACCATCCTGGGATTCCATGATTCTCTACAGAAAAATATTCCCATGCTCCTTGACCAGCAGCACCGTGGTCAGAACTAAAGCAGAAATGCACTAAAACAGCCACATAAACATATATAAACCAAATATAACCCAAAGTATAAACCAAAATGTGGAGTTCATGTGGCAAATACAGAGCACAAAGATAAATGGCTCTAACTCAGTCTTTAAGTCCACAAAATGGGTCTGTGTGGGACTGGGCTGGGTTCAGCTCTGTCACATCTCTAAAAGCCACTCCCTGCAGGGTGGGACACAGAGACAAGGGGTGCTCTGGCTGTGCCTGCTGGGAGGGTGCTGGGACTCCCACAAGGGGCAGGTACCCCAGGAGGGGTCGAGGAGGGGTGAAATGCTTGAAAAGCTTGGGGAGCAGAAAGGGAGCAAAGGGATATCACAACCAGAGGAGGGGAGGGTGGACTGAGCCCAGACTAGCAGTCAGTTGGGTGCTGGTGGTGCCAGGGGCATTGTTCCAATACCCAGAGGTGTGCTCTGGGTGATATTTTATTTATTAAAAAAAGAACCTTTTTCCATTCCCTGCTCCCCTGAAAAAAAAAAAAGAAAAAAAAGAAAAAGTGAGCAAGAGGAAGAAAACCCCTCTCAGGTTCATTAAAGGCAAATGTTCCCTCTTAGGAAAAACTGAGGGGTTTTCACTCGCTGCTTATGAGAAACAACAGATGGCTGGGTTCTCCTCACCCCTTTCCCATCCCCATCCCTATTCCCTCCTCCCCTCCAGGCACCCCTGGTGTGCCCTGTCCCTTGTCCCCGCGCTGATCAGCGAGAGGATCTGGGCAGTTGGGCTGTTCCAGCAGCTCTGGGCTCTGGTACCCACAGGGTGGTGGCAGAGGAAGGTGCTGTGGCCTCTCAGCATCTGCTGTGAGTCTCTGAGTGACAGGGGGGTAGAGGGGCTGATCCATTCCCTGCTTTCCCAGAGCTGGAAGTGGCAGGGGTGGCTCTGCAGGGTGACTGTGTCCCATGGCAGGGACGGGCACGGTCATGCAAGGACCCAAGGATTTGGTTGGGTGTTTCAAAAAAACAACCCCCAAAGAAAGCCTGGCCCAAACTGAACAAATGTCTGTGTTCCCTTTGGGACATGGGAGGAAATGTGGGATGAAATACCCTCTAACATCTGCCTGGCTGGGCTCCCCTTCCCTGGGCAGCTGGACTGCAGTGGAGGCTGAGCATCCCTGCAGCCCAGGGGTGAGGGCTGGGGTTCAGCAGAACCTTTGTGCAGCCTCCATCCACCTGCCAAAGCCCCCAAGAACTGACACTGTGCTGCAGATGGAAACAGAGCTCACAGGGAGCAGGAGGAGTATTGGGAGGGGGAAATCATGAGATCTCAGCTGGCAACAGAGGGGAGTGGACACAGATGAGATCCGAGCTGAGAAAAGGGCTGAGAGGGAAAGAAGCCTCTTGGGAAAGGTCTCTGGAGCATTTGGGAGAGCAGGACACAGCCAGGGAGAGGATGGATGGGTGGATGGAAGGCAAAAGCTGTGGGGTCATTAGAAAGAAATTTACCTCCATGGGGCATGAAAATAAGCTTTGTTTTCAAAAGCAAACAAGAAAACACACGCTCAGCCCAGCTAAATACAACTCTCCAAGTTATTATTTATTATTTCTACGAAGGCAACATTCAGGGGCTTCTTTAAGATTGAAAGGGATCCCTGTGTTCGGCTTTGTAGTGACATGGAGCAAGAGACAGCCCTTGAGCAGGAGATCAGACACAGCAAATCCGAGCAGCAGAAAGGATGAAGGGTGGGAAGCAAAGGAACAATAACAAGGCAGTGTTTTCTCTTGCCAGCTATGTACACATCGAGGGGGTTTGAAGGCTCGATGGTTTAGCAGCTTTGAAACTTTCTTGTAAAGGCAGCTTTGAGCAAAAGTGAAGTGGAAATAAATAAAAACATTTCAATTAATAGAGCTGCACCACTGCTGTGATCCAAGTGCTCCTTGGAAGCAGCAGCAGCTCTGCTGTGGGCTCCATGCTCACATGATAATGGAGCAGCACTGTGAAATCCAGAGCTCACACCACCTCTGAGTTAACATCAAAGTGGGATTACGGTCAGGAAAGATCCTGCAAGAGGAACAGACACATTATCATCATTGGAACAGCTCCTGCTTCCATGCTGCTTCCTCCTCAGTAGCTGTGGATGAGGAGAGCTCTGCTCACAGCCTGGGATGTGAATTCCCTCTCCGTGCCCTGCTCACAGCCTGGGATGTAAATTCCCTCTCCTTGCCCTGCTCACAGCCTGGCATGTTTGCAAATGGCAAGTGCTGTACAAAACTCACAGGAAGAAATACTTGGCCAGGTGAACATCCTGCTAAAGTCAAAGGGCTTTTACTACTGACTTCAGAGGAGCCAGGTTCACACTCAGTGTCTTCTCAGCCTGTTTCACACCCAGAAGGGACCTGCAGGCACTTTGAAGGGCTCAGCTTCCTGCTGGGACAGGTGGTTTTCCCAGTGGGAAGCAACCTGAGCTGCTGGCTCTGGCTCTGGTTGGTTTTAGGGGAGGAGAAAGGAGGGAGCTTCCCTACAGGGTGGGTGGCACAAGGGCAGGGTTTCAGGGGAAGGGGGGCAGTGAGGAGAGGGGAGTACAGGGCACTGCAGGATGGGGAGGAAGGTGGCTGGGAAGGAGAATGAGGACCAGGCTGGAGCCCTGACCATGATGAGGAAAGCAACAGGAAACCAGAGGATTGGCACATGACCCATGAAGTCCTGCCATGTGCTCAGTAGGTCCAACTTTTGCCTGTGATACTGAGTTTTCCTTCTTATCAATGACCTTGGAGCCCCACAGGCCCTCCTTGCCTTTGTTCTCGGGGGAGCAGGAGGTTTGTGCCACCTCAGCCCTTTTTCCAGCGCTCGCCCTCATTCCCTGGGCATCTCCTGCCTCAGCCCCTGGCTGAGCCCCCAGAGCCCCTCAGTGCCAGCCCCAGCTCCCAGGGTGACCCTGCCTGGCCGTGTGCAGCCGAGCTCCCAGGCTGTGTCTGTGCAGGTCTGGCAGGAGCTGTGAGGGATGGAGGGCAGGCTGCTGAGAGCCAGGCGCTGTTACCGACAGCACTTTCCTGGCCCTTTGCTGGGACTGCAGCCAACCATAGCTTTCCTTTCCCTCGCTGCACCCACCTTTCCACTCCCCTCCCAAAGGTGTTTGTCTTCATCTCTCAGCCCCTCCTAGAGCCAAGTCCCCCCATCACTCTCCCAGACAGAAGTGCAGGGTCAGCTCTGCCTCTCCCAACCTGCGATAACCAGCTTTTATCACTCACTGCCTGCAGTTTCAAACCACCCTGTATTTCTTCGCCTTCCATCAGATGCAGAAAGGTTCCCAGACATCTGATGGTGCTTCTTTAGGCCCATCATTCAAGGGCTTCTTGAACCTGAGTGCAGGTCCCTCTGGCCAGGCCTCCCTTTCCCTCTCCTCATCTTTGCCCTCCAGTCTTGCACTTGGAATAATAATAATTAATAATCATGGAATCACACAAGGGTTTGGGTGGGTAGGGACTGTGAAGACCACCTTGTTCCACCCCCTGCCATGGGCAGGGACACCTTCCACCAGCCCAGGTTGCTCCAAGCCCCGTCCAACCTGGCCTTGGACACTTCCAGGGATGGGGCAGCCACAGCTTCTCTGGGCAACCTGTGCCAGGGCCTCCCCACCCTCACAGGGAGGAATTTTTTGCTAATATCTAATCTAAACCTACTCACTTCCAGTTTAAAGCCATTGAATTATGAATAATCATTAATCATAATTTATTAACTATGAGGAATATGAAGGTATCAACCATCCTTTGCTCCAGGCAGCCCTGAGTCAGTATCCCAGTGCTATGATAAAGCAGATGACAACAACAATAATAGTTATTAATACAACATTCTGGGCAACCACAGGGAAAATACAGTGCTTTGGATAAAGGTGAGGGTTTGGGTTTGGGATAACAGCCCCTCAGACACAGCCCAGCAAATGTCCCCTCACTGTTTAACCGGGCAGGCTGTGAGCAATCGCAGCTCTGGTGAGATTTGTTTGCAGCAGCAGCTCCAGCTGGGGGATTTTAACACCTCATGGTGCTGTGTGACAGTGCCCACCCCGTGCCAGAGCTCCAGGCCAGTGCAGGGTGACAGACACGAGGGTTTGGGGTGGTGCAGAGAGCAGATCCTGTCCCCAGGGCAGCTCCTCTGCACCCACAGCCAAGGGCTGGGCACGGGGCAGGGGAAAGGGACCAGCTCTGCATCAGCCTGAAGGGATGTGACAACGGGGAATGGCTTCCCACTGCCATGGGACAGGGTTAGATGGGATATTGGGAACGAATCCCTTTCTGGGAGGGTGGGGAGGCCCTGGCACAGGGTGCCCAGAGAAGCTGTGGTTGCCCCTGGATCCCTGGAAGTGTCCAAGGCCAGATTAGACAGGGCTTGGAGCAACCTGGGCTAGTGGAAGGTGTCCCTGCCCATGGCACGGGGTGGAATGAGATGAACTTGAAGGTTCCTTCCAACCCAAACCAGTCTGTGATTCCGTGATTCTCCAGGCAAAGGCCATTGGAAGGCAGCACATCTGGCAGGGGAGGTTGGTTACCCTGATTTGGGAACCTCCAAGAGCCCATCAGGACAGTTTGCTGGAAAGGTGTCTGTAGACCTGGGGGATGCAGCTTTCTCTTGTGCCTTATCCCACACCTTTATCCCAGCTGAAGTGTTCCAAGGGCATCAGGGGCACCACAGACCCCAGGCTGTGTCCTGTATCCTTGGGCCTAAATTTCTCTCTGTTATCAAATGATTTCACTTGAAGTGGTTTGGCATCTGTCTCCTCCTGCTCTGACCAGCATTTCCACGTGCCCACAGAAGGACCAGCTGCCCTTCCACTCTGCCAACACCCCCTCGCTTCTCCTCATTAATCCAAGGAAGCCTCAATTAAACAGGATTAGTGTTAGCACTGAAAATTGGAGAGGAGGGAGCCTGATGTGCAAACAGAGCCCTAAATCAGCACACACAAATACACACAGAGAGCAGCAGCACCCTGAGATCCTGGGGCTGGAGGAACGTTCCTGTAAATCCATGGGAAAGCTGTGGGAATCAGCACAAGGAACTGGAGGGCAGAGCCTGCTGCTCTCCCTCACTGGGCAGCACCTTGCTCTGTGAGCCACCCCATTGATTCCTCTCTGGAATAAGTGACTGTGGAGTGTGAGGAGTTGCTCCAGCACGAGGCCCTCGGGGCAGGGCTGAGGGAGGAGCCCCAGAGAGGCTGAAACCAGAAGGGTTCTGATCCCCTCCCTCACCTGCAAGTGCAGAGGAAATGTTCTTTTTGAGAGAATAAGACCAACTGCAGCCTCTTGCCTGCTGCACATCCCAGGGCAGCACAGTACATGCACTCTGCACACATCCCAGGGTTTGCCTCCTGGGAGACATTCCCAGTTATCTGCTCGCTCTGCCTGCCCCATTCCTCACAATGGCACTACTTCAGACACTTGCAAACACTGTTCCCAGAGGAAGTCAGAGCATTTTCAGTGGGATATTTCCTCCCCCTGGTTGTAGGGTTGGGCTGACCTCCTGGGTGTTTAGTCCTTTAGTGGTTGAAATTCAGGGGCTCTGCAGAGCACCCACCTCCCCCACCACCAGCTGAAGGTGTCTTTCCATCTCCCTGGAGGAACCAAAAACTCTGTGTAACAGCCCAAAAATAAAGGATCATAACCCACAGCAGAAGCCAGAGAGTACCAGGGGTGTCAGCAGCATCCCAGCCCCTGTGTCATCCCATGGGATCAGGTCCCTCAGGCACAGTTCTGCTCTGGCTTTGTCATTGAGCAACAAGATCACTGATGACTTAGAACATGCTGGAGTTTATTAAATGATAAAGCTGAGTGACTCTCTTTAGCCTGATTGAAGCAAAATATTTACAGAAGGCTTTCCAGTGTTTATAGTAGGAGTTTGGAATTTTTATTTCGTTGGAAATTTGGAGCTGCTGACACTGTTGCTCAAATGTGGGATGAAAGAAGACTCTGAAACAGTGGTGTTTTTGGCTGAAGGGGAATGTTGTGCTGCAGCCAGCTCTAACAGTCTTGTCTTATTTCTCTCCAAACAGAAGATAAATGAGAAACTTTTTAATTTTCCCAAAGAAAGCTAGAACAAAAGCCCTAGCCTAGGTTTTCAGATGCTGTGGGAAGAGAAGGCTCTTCAGGTGACTCCTGAAATCTGCAGTGATTGAAGTGTCTGATGTGATGCTGCAGGTCGGCTACAACCTGGAAAATCAATGTTATCCATGCTGAGCTGCTGCTCCTGAGACCACCATCCACAGGACATTGGTTTAGGAGCAATATAGGGTGTTCCTGATCAGGATTAACTTAATGTGCAGGAATGGCTTCAAGGAATGTAGATTTAGATTAGATATTGGGAAGAAACTCTTCCCTGTGAGGGGGGAAGGCTCTGGCACAGGTTGCCCAGAGAAGCTGTGGCTGCCCCATCCCTGGGAGTGTCCAAGGCCAGGTTGGAGCAGCCTGGACTAGTGGAAGGTGTCCCTGCCCATGGCAGGGGCTTGGAACTGGATGATCTTTAACGTCCCTTCCAACCCAAACCATCCGGTGGCTCCATGAATATCCCTGTTGGCTTGAGGCCTTGCATGTGATGGAATGATTTTTTTAGCTTTGGAAAACTTCATTCACTTTTAAATTTCCCTTCCAACACCTCTTCTCCACTGGTTTTTAGCAGTTACCTGGACTTAATCATTTCAAGGATCTCATTGACTTGCTGTGGAAATCCCAGGTGAGCAGCAGAGATGGGGGCAGCTGGGTGCTCCCTCCCACGGCTCTGACCCNTTTTTTAGCAGTTACCTGGACTCATTGACTTGCTGTGGAAGTCCCAGGTGAGCGGCAGAGACGGGGGGAGCTGGGTGCTCCCTCCTGTGGCTCTGGCCCAGGGAGCTGCTGCCAGGTCCCCCAGCTGTTCCTCCAGATGTGACCCAGCCCTTGGGGTGTCAGGGACTGGGCAACTGCAAGGGATGTCAGTGAGAAATAACACTTCCCTTGCCTTCAGCTGCGGCTCTGCTGTGAGTGCCGGGAGGTGCTGGGAATGCCTGTGAACGCAGGTGGAAGGAGGGAGGCAAAGCCTTACAGTTTCCATTAAAAGGGGATCTGTCTTATTCCAGGTGTGGCAGGAAGATGGAAGGGTTTCTCCTCTCCCTCCAAGGAAATTACAGTCCCAATGAGCTCATGTGTGTCCTCATTTTGGAAGCTGCCCCCACGCCGCTCGTCTCCGTAAATAGAGGCCCGAGCTGAGCTCAGCTCCCGCGGCTCCACGGCTGCTCAATCAATACTGTGCTCCCCAGGTTAATGCAGTCAGCAGCTCAATTAAGGGAAAACCCCGTGGGAATGGGAATAAGTGTGGGTTTTGATGGAGTGAACAGCAGTCCCTGTAGCCCGGGTCGCTGTGCTGGAGAGCTCTCCCGCAGGCAGCTGTGTCTGCAGAGCCCTCAGCACCCACATCCCAGGAAATGGGCTCTGGGAAGGGTCAGCTGGGCCTGCAGCACGTTCCAGGGCTTGGGAATGCTCTGAGAGCAGCAGCAATGGGAGGGGTGGGGAGGGACACAGGAGTCTCTCCGCTGGGGAGTAATGGAGCTGGGAGAAGTCTCCAGCTAAAACAGGGATAATTTTGGCTGTGTTGCCCACAGAGATCTTCGTCTCTCCATGTTGGGTTGACAGAATTAAAAAGGAAGAAAATTAATGCAATCAAAGTAAAGAGGCAGGTTCCTGTCTCTGGACTAGGATGTTTAAAGGGAAGAGAGGAGGACAGAGATGATGTACAAGAGACAGGATCATCTCCCCCCCTCCCTCCTTCCTTTCTCTAATGAATTTTTCCCATTAGCTTGAGGTGATTTTGTAAAATCCACGTTGACTGTGCATGTCACAGTTTCTTTCTCCTTCTGTAAGGACAGGAGAGAGGGGCAGCACTGGAGAGATCCGTGTCTGACACTGTCACCTGAATTCCAGGAGTCTGGACCCAGCAGTGACCTCTCTGAGATACTCCTTTATTTACCAAAGTAAATAAAGTGTGTGAGGGAAGCAGACGCTTCCTGACGAGGGGAGGGAGGAATGTGATACATTATTCCGTTCTGTGATAAGTCCTTGGCTGAGCTGGCAGTTGGAATCAAGAAGATCATTTCTCTAATCCAGATGGCTAATAAATGTGGATTGCTTTGCTAAAACCACTTGACAAAATGCAATTACTGCTGGCTGCAGAGCTTCCAGAAAAGGAGCCAGGCTGGGAGCAGGCTCTGCTCTGGCTGGAAAAGCCTCAGGACTGAGGGGAGCTGCTGTGATCCCTGAGTCCAACCCAGCGAAGGAACCAAGGGGGTTTCCTACACTCTTATTTTTTGGAGCACTTGAGGTGTTCTCCTGCACCTGCATCCTGGTGCTCAGCACAAAATGCTGATGCTGATCCCAGTCACTGCTCTTGGCATGTGATGGCCACGGCTCCCCAGGCTGGGTATAGACCTGGGGGTTCTGGCTGAGGGACAGGATTGTCCCCTCTGCTCTGCCCTGGTGCAGCCTCTCCTCGAGCCCTGGGGGCAGTTTGGGCCACCACAATATAAGAAAGAGATGAAAGGTGCAGGGGTGGATGCGAAGCTGGAGCCCACTGTGAGGTTTTATCCCAGTCTTACACAGCAAACAGTTCTGAGGTTAGAAGCACACTTGTGTTCATTTCTCCATCTTGGCACATCTGCTACTCACTGAAGCTATTTTGGGGCCTCTAATAGTGGCAGTTTTAGAGATATCTAAACAGATCAGCAATTTTATATTTTTTCTGAGTAAAAAACACATTAAACCAGAGATAAGAGACATTTGAAAGAGCTGAGAGAAGTGAGAGGGTTGGGGACACCTGTTGTGTCACCAGGTGAGGCAGATCCAGGAGTGCAAGGGACAAGTGTTCACATTTGGGGCTCCTCCCTTTTCAATCCAGTTCATCCTCTCCTTACACCAACCCTTGGGCAGGTATAGGTGTGATCCTGTAGAATCCAGTATCCTCTAATAAGGGATGCTATTCCAGGTGGATTTTCCTTGACTTACCCTGGTGGGAAGCAACCCAAGGTGAGTCTGTAGTGAGCAGCACCGTCCAGTCTGTGCTCAGAGACAAAGTTCTCCGTGACCACACTCAAACCCCAAGTCCCATCTCCAGGCTGGGCTCCCGGAGCCTCCCCAGCCCCAGGAATGCTCCCTGGTAGCTTTCTAGGTCGAAGAGTTATTTTGTTAGAGGAAACACTTAAAACTAAAACTCTGCAGAATTTCCCCTGAGGTTACAGAGTTTGTTTAGGCTCCTCCAACCAAAGAATCTCAGTCACTGGGAACTGCAAACCTCCCCCATGTCCATCGCACTCCTCTCCAGCACAGCCCAGTTTGAGAGTTTATACAGCAAACAACAACACGAGAGCAGCTCCTGCCCGATATCAACCTCCTGGGAAAGGCAGGGGCTGAGCTACCCAGGGCAGGGACCCCACAGGGGGAGCAGGCACGGGGAGATCACTGGGCTCAATGACCTCAGAGGTCTTTTCCAGCCTAAATGATTCCATGATTCCAAGCCCAGCGCCTTGGCAAGCGCAGGGTCCCCGGGTGAGCTGCCTGGGGGAGGGGGTTACCAGCGGGTCAGGAGGATGATGAGGGGCAGGGATGAGGGAGAGTGCAGGGGGGCAGCTCGGGCCACGTCCTCCTCCCTCAGCAAAGGCAAAACATTGACTCTGACCCCAGAGTTTTCCATCTAAAAATAACACATTATCAGTGCGATGATGGCTCAGCAAACCTCAGTGTAGCACACCAAAGGCAGAGCTGAGGATGTGCATTTGAGGGTGGCAAGGGTCAGCTTTGGACCCTGCTCAGAGATCGTTTGTAAATTATACAAGGGCTTTTGGAGACACAGAGACCCGAGGGTGGGATTTCAACTTGGATTTTGACCCACAGGAGGTTGTCTCGATTCTGAAACCACTCAATGTGTAACGGTTGTGCCAATGCAATTTGCATTTGGGCACCCTTAGTGCCAGCCAAACCCTGTGCCAGTTCTCCACGGGCATCTGCTGGAGGTTCTCCTCCAAAATCCATGGAATCAGCTGTTACACTGGCTGAGGAGTGACCCCACATTTCCAAAGATATTCCTGAATTTCAGTGAATGTCAGCCTGCTCGAGCTGCTGCCTCTTCAGGGATGTTGCTTCCCGAGCTCATCTTCTCAGAGCTGTTATCCCACTGTGGATCTGCCTTTGCAGAGCCGCGACTTTATGGGGATAAAGGAGCTCTGGGTGGAAGGACTGGAGGCAAGTCAGAGCTAGGAAAGCAATCAATTGTTAGTTAATGGCGTTACAGTAAAGATGTTATCCAAAACCACCGTGGCTGCCTAATTATTCATAACATCCCTCTGGAGATTCTCCTTTTGGCAAACTGTGAATCTGCTTCTTTGTTGCCACAATAAAAGCAGTTTCAGGGCTGTAAATGAGAGGGTACAAATAACCATGGAGCCCCTGACAATGTGGCAACTCCCGAGCCTTGGATTACATGGTAATTTCCATGCAATATCCAGGTTATTACATAGTAAGTGCCATGTCATTACAGGCTAAATGAATGATTATTACCACTCCTTGACAAATTCACCTGACAAATTTTCCTCCCTCCTCTGTCTATGGGATGTCTGCAGGCAGGATGCTGTTTCCATGAGGAACAGTGTGGTTGGGGTGGTCTCTGCACCCCCTGGATTTATCCAGGTCCCACCTGGGCTGCACCCACGAAGAGCACCAGGTTGGATGGGACAAACACGTAAGGCTGTGACTCCAGCTCTCTGTGGGCACAGGACCCTGTGTTTCAGACCCAGAATACTGGTAGGAGACCCTAGGAATTTTGGAATATCCATGCCAGTGGAAGCAGCTTGAAAGTTCCCCGAAAGGAGACGAAACCCTCAAGCACAGCTGGAGGAACCATTTAAAACTTCTGAGTTAATACCGACAGAAAATTGTTTACAGTGTTCTCTCAGCTTCATCATTTCTGTCTCTGCACACACTCTTGGAAATGGCTCCAGCTGCTGAGTGCCAGTTTTTTGCTTTGTACAACCTAAGGTTGCTTAAAACTGCCACAGATCTGATCCACAGGTTTCTGATATCTTTAAATTATCTTGCACTAGGCTTGATGGGGTCTCATGGATTTAAGATATGGCCACCATTAAATCATGTCCTCAAGTGCCACATCCACATGATTTTTTAATACTTCTAGGGATGGTGACTCCATTCCAGGCTGGTCATTATTCCTCCCCTGTCCCCCTCCAAGAATGAGTGCCCAGCCCCTCTGCAGAGCAAGAAGTAACTCCTGCCCTGTGAGTCTTTCTAATAATTGCCATGAACAGAATTGCTGCCCCAGCACTTCAGACATCCCAGGGCAGGCTCCACTGGCTCCCCTGGCCACCAGAAGCCGTGGGCTCTTCCTGGTGGTGGAGATGCTGCTGCAGCAGCTCAGAGGGAGAATTAGGCTTCATCAGGCACTGCTGACATTTAGCATCAACCCCCCTCCCATCTTCTGCGTGAATTTCCTTGCTCGCCTTTCAAAGCGAGAAATAAATGGTGCATTAGAGAGAAAGAGAGAGATGAGCCTTATTAGCTGTTTACGGAAGAAATTAAAATTGTTCATTAGTAACCACGGCAGCGACAGTGCCCCCCCTCCCTGGCAGAGCCGCGATGGTTCCACAGGGACCACTCGCCTCGTGTTTATCTGGGCTGGCACCTGCCCGGCGCCTCCCTGCCCTTCTGCAGATGGGCACTGGGGGACTGTGGGGAAATGTCAGCGCTCCGCTCCCTCCCCCGCCGCAGTCTCGCAGCCCGCTCGGCATCACCGGCGGCAGCTCGGGGGGGACACAGCTCGGGGGGGCCGGGGCTGCTTCGGGGAGAGGCTGGAGCGCCAGGGAGGGCACCCGCTGCCGCTCCGGGCTGTGCCACTCCGGGCTGTGCCACTCCAGCCGCGGCAGTGCTTGGGTCTGTCCTTGGGCATGCAGCAGGACGGGCTGTTCAGGGGCGGTGCAGGGCTGGCTCTGCTCCTCCAGCTGCTGTCGCCTCCTGGGCAGGGGGTTGTTTCCACGCTGTCATGTTGTGCCGACAATTGTTCCAACAGAAGGGCTCGTTAAGAGCTGCGTGGAGCCAGCGCTGCCCGTGCCAGCCGGGCGGTGTGTGGCACAGTGACCAGCCTGGGCTCCTCCTCCTCCTCCTGCCGCTCCTTCTCCTCCGTGCATCACTCCCAGCAGCCCTTCCCACCATCTCCATGCCCCTCGTGGCTGCGGCGCTCCGGTGGCACCGGGGCAGCGGGAGGAAGCAGGGCCAGGAGCACTTCAAAGCTCTGTATCTCTTCACGCAGCTGCCATAAAAAACAATCCAGGTTTCCGCTCCCCAGTCCCAGGTTGCCCTCGCAAGGGACATCTCTCAGGGCAAACGGATAAATCTTTCATCTCCTCGGTCTGGGTTTTATTAAATGCCTCGCACATACATGTAAAATGCAGAATGCTGATAAATACGGGCTGGTCACGGGACAGGCAGAGGGAGATTAACTTTTTGTGCTGACTGGAAGGGGGTTCTTTGCACGGAGATGGAGATGGAGAGCTCTGAGAGGTGCTGAGACCAAAAGGCTCATCCCTATGGCACAACCTGGGGAAGTGCTGAGCTGCCTGTGGGAAAGGTGCCTGCTCCTCTCACAACCTCCTGACCCCAGGACTGGTGCAGCAGAAGCTTTGCAAAGCTCAGGACCATGGAAGGGACGTCTGACCTCGGTGCAGGGAGCAGGGAGGCCCCACCCAGAGCAGACACAGCCCAGGTAAGGGGAGGTACAGGGGCTCTGCATCCCCCGGCCCACAGCACCCAAGGTGGGCTTCAGCAACAGCCCTGTTCCCCATCACCCCCTGTCCCTCTGTACAGACATTCCTGGAGGACCCCTGGGAATATAGAGAGGATGTGGGTGAAAGTCATGTCTCCTCACACAGAAACCAGGCATAGCTTTTGTGACTGTCAAACCTGAGAGGGAGCCAGGCACTTGGGGAACGTAAGACTTGCTGCTCAGAGGGAATGTGTCTATTGTTTAGCTTTCCATGAGCTCTTTGGGGAATTTCAAGTCTCAGTGGAAGGGCTGAATGAACTTGTTTAATCAACAGCAGCACAGGCTGGGCACAGACAGGCTCCAGAGGGTGTTCAGATCTCCAAACCTGGGCATCACAAACAAAGAAATAACCTGTTCTCTGTATCTGGGGTGGAGGAAGACAGGAAGTCATGGGGCAAAGCTGTAGTAAAAAAAATTTGGGAGGTTCACAAGGATCAAGGCTTTCTCCAGACTGGGAAGGTGACTCCACACATGGAAGCTCCATCCATAAGATGTCCTGGAGCAGTCTGGACAGCTCTGGAGGGCTGAGATGGGAACAGCCCATCCTGCTGCATGCCCAAGGACAGACCCAGCAAACTTAGAAACCAGTTGGCCCAAGACATGAGATAAAACAAAATTAGGAACAAGAAGCCCAAGAATGAACTTCAAGTGCCCTTTGGGGTAGCCAAGCCCTGGGGGCTTTTCTAATCAGTAACCTCCCATTCCCCGGCCACTGCAACAAGCACTGCTACCAGACAGATTTTCCATTAAGCCTGGAAGAAATGGCAAACTGCCTTAATGAATGTCAGAGTTAATACCCTGTTTGTTATAGGCTGTGACTGCAATGTGATGGGTTTATAAACCCGGCCCTTCATTACCGTTATCAATATTTTTCTGAGTTGATTCCCGTCTGCAGGCCAGACCCACATCCATGTGGAGAGCCTTTGGCTGCAGCTGCTTTCCATGGGAGCTGGCTGCCCGAGGATCTGCCAGCCATCCTGCACCAGTGCATTTTAAAACCAGTAAAAAAGGGAATAAAATAAAATAACTAAGGCAGGTTGAGAGCATAAAGTGTGTGTCTGAGCGAGTGCTTAGTGTGAAGCATCAGTGGAGCGGCCGGGGCTCTGATTGAAACCAGACTCAGGAAAGAAGGGCTGTAAACGTTTTTTCACTGCCTGTCCTAAGAAATTTATGTCTCACCCACTCCATCATATCCTTCAGGGCTGCCTTTTTTTTGCAGCTGTCTTCAGAGACCATCCGCTGAGCCCCCTTATGAAGTCCACTCCATGATGTCACCCGGAACCATAACTCACTCACCTCCCGGCGCTGGGGCTGCACAGAGGTGCCCCATAAATAACAGCCCAGGCTGGGGGGATGCCTGTGAGCAGCCCTGCTCAAGGAAAACCTTCCTGACATCGGAAGGGAAGAAAGAGCAATATGCACATGGGGTGGGGGGACCCAAAGTGGGGTTTGATGAACAAAAACCACAACTGCACAATGGGACGGAAAAACCACTGACGTTGTTTCCAGCAGAACCTGCTCAGGACAGTCCAAGCCAGGCCCCAGCTGCCTGGACACCCATTAAACCCACCAGGGCTTGCTGCCTCCTGCAAGAAACCAGAACCGTGTGCCGAGTGCTCGGGCTCCTGCTCCCCTCTGCTTGCTGCCTCTGATTAAAATGACTCAGCAACTGGGACGGGTTCATCCTTCAGTAGCCCCCAAGTGGTCCTGACTAAAATTTGCTCTGACTTCGGGGGTTTTTTTGGGGCCCACATCCTGGTCAAGTTGCTGCTCAGCCATCAAGTTTCTCGAGAGCAGGTGTCCACATCAGAGAGCGCAAGGCCCCAGCGAGGCCGCGCATCCCCACGGCTGGGAGCCCGCCCTAATTGTTTCATTCTGCCTGATAACATGTGGTTTTGCCATATTTATAATCCAGCGCTATTAAAAGGGGAAAAGAGAGATCAACTCAAAATCCCTCCACCGCAGTTGGCTCTAATTGTCCCTGTCCCACCACTTCCCCCTTTCCCAGTGCTGCTTGTGGGCTGTTTTGGCAGCAGCACCGAAGCGGAATGAGCTGTTGAGATGCAGATTATCCTTCGGTGAGATGGGGAGGAGAGTGCTCTGTGTTTGCCTGGGAAGCCTGGGCTGCATCTGCTCGGGAGAGAGCCCGAGGAGGAGCTGCTCCTGTGCCACCTCCCTGGCACATCTTCACTGCTGTGAGATCTGCACCAAAGGGATGTCGTGACCCACCCCCAGGAATTTCATCAGTTAATGTTGCTCCAGTCAACTGGGCTGGTTCTGGCACCTGGAAAATGCAAGGGCTGAGAAGAAAGGGGTGTTCTCCCATCTCCTGTGTTTCTTCTCTTCCACTCGTGGATTTGCAGAGGTTGAATCTGTGGTCCCAGGACACTTGTTGAACCACGAAGTCCCCTCCCTGTGAGAGCTGTTGCCAGGAAAATAAACAAACAGAAAGACTCCAACAGCATCTGCAGGACATTCCCTGTCCCGAGCCACACATGGGAAGAATAAACCCAGCTTTGGAGGGCAGGAGCAGATCCTGCTCTACTGCGTGGACAATGCTGCCAGTGCCTGGAGCTCCACCACACATCCAGTCTGTCCCACCAAAATGCCCTCAGGGACCAGGAATGCTGGTCAGCCATTCCCCAGGGGCTGTGCATCTGGCAGCTGGCAGTGTATGGGATTTGGTGTCTTTTTCCCTTTCTTCCCAAACTGAGCCAAAAGCCCACCATGGCAGGACTCCCTGAGAGCTGAAGTGTGCTCAGGGTGGCTGCACAGGCCCATGGGATTTTCAAGGTAGCTGATGGATGGACCTTTCTCTGATGCCAAAAGATAATATTCGTGGAAAGGGCTCTCCGTGTGTCCCCAAACCCCCACAGACTTTTCAGGCTTCTCTTTCTCCCTTTTTCTTCCCATTCCAAATAACATTAAAACCCTGGAAACCACTGCAGCAAAGCTTCCCTGTTATCAGTGGGATGGAGAGGAGGGCTGTTGCCATGGCACTGCAGCATCCCCCTTCTTCACAGGCAGCTCCTGGGGGGCTTCACCCCTCGCTACCTGGGCAAGGGCACTGGATCCCCCACCAGGAAGGGCCCTCCCAGGATCCCTGTGGGCTGAACCACCAAGAATTCCAGCAACCTCTCCCTCCAGATGCGTCCCAGTGGTCCTTGTCAGCCCTGTTGCAGCTGCTACTCGGTGATGACAAGCCCCTGGCAGCATTGCTGTTCCCTTCCTGTGGCATGTGAGGGATCCCCAAGGAGGAGCACGGGGCAGGGTTGTTACCCCCCAGCCCTGTCCCCTTCACCCCAGTGCCATCCCTCCCGTGCCTCCCAGCTCCTCTCGGCGTGGCTGCCTCCCGTGCTGGGGTAATGACTGGGACGCTGCCATGGCATTTGGGATCCCGTCTGCGGCACCTCTGGGGTTTCTTGCTCACGCCGCTGGGAGGGCTTTCCAGCACGGATGGGCCGTTCCTTCCCCCCGTGACACATCGGAGACAATGGGATTTGAAAAACGATAACAAAAGGGAGGGAAGTGGCTCGTGTTTAACCTTTTGCAGGCAGCAGGATGAGCCAGCGCTGCTGTTGTCAGGGGGACCGGAGCAGCGCTGCTTCCATGCCCGTGCCCGCTGCCCGTGCCTGCTGCCCGCCGGAGCTGTCAGCTCCCATTACGGCCCTGAATGGAGCCGGCCGTCCTCCGGCACAAGGAGCCTTTATTCCTTTGGATGGGAACCAGAAGAAGTGGGAGAATGAGGCGCTGCGTGGGCTCAGATCCCCCAGCTGGGATGTTTCGGTGTCTGATTTTACAGGCAACCAGCGAGGAGGGCAGGGACCCCCGGATTGGGAACTGCTCTTCCTTCCTCGCGGGTGCTTTTGGGGATAGGAGCGATGGAGAGTTTGTCACCTGGTCCCTGCTGGTGCATGACTCACCGCGCAGGAATTAGAGCATGTAATGGTCCGGTCTGCATCCAGCCACTCTGGGCTCTGAGTGTCGGTGATGGATCCGTCCCTCCGTCCCCCCCGGCTGCGACAGCAGGATGTGATACCTGCGCTCCGTGTGCCGGGGGTGCTGAGCACACCCCGGGCTGGGCTCGGAGTGGGGCTCGCTTTATAGGGTTTGTGGTATCGGTTGTCGAGGAGTTCGTGCCTGACGCAGGGAAAACGCTTCCTGGCAGCTGTGCCGCAGTTTGGGGTTTGCAGCCTGAACGGGGGGGACGCGGAGCCGGGGACTGTCCCCATCTGGGGCAGGCGGGAGAAGAGCTGCCTGTGGATGCTCCCTGCTGGAACACACTGGGGAGCCACGTGTGAGCACAAACCCCTGCAAGTAGCAGGATACTGTCAGATCAAAATACCTTCGGGTGATCTACGGCTGACCAAGGAGTGATGGAAAACCCTTCCCAAGCTATGCTTTAATTTTTCTCTTTCGGGAGAATTTTGGAAACATCTGTGCCTGCCTCTCATATTACTCTTATTTCGGTGTCATCTTTGGCTGCTGATCCATAGGAGGAATTGTGGTTCCCTTTCCCTCACCCACAGAATAAACTGAGTATCCGTGTCTCTACCTTCCCGGGAGCTCACACTTGATTTCCTTCTGAACTCCTGGATAAATACCATCCAGTCCTGGGGATTTACTACACTTTCTCCAGTTGCTCCCTGATTTCCTCCTTGGAGACTCCCCTCCCCGGCAGGGTCATATTCTGATTTCCGAAGCACAACGCCTTTGAAATGGAAATGTTTCCCCTCATTGTCTTCCACAGCAAAGATCAAGAGGAAAAACACACTCCTCCTGGCTTTTCCACCTCCATAATTGTCCTCCTCTCCCCAGTGACCAAACATGTGCCACAGTCCCACACGCCACAGTCACACACAGCATCTCACACGTCAAGTCCTTCAACACGTTCCGGGCTTGTTCTGGCGTCTCTTGGTGTGTTCTTGGACACCATCCCTCCCACCGTGGCTCTCTGATCCACAAAGAAGTTGCTTTCCAATCCATGAAGAACTTTTCCATCATATTTCAAAGGGGGATGTTACGTACCAGCAGTCAGCACAAACTCTGTCCCCATGTCCGGAGTGGATCCTTCCTGTTTTTCCCCTTCAGCCTGACTCAGCTACGAGCACAGCCCTGCTGGGCCCATCCCCAGGGGTCCAAGGGACAGATGATCACGTCCAGCCCAGAGGCCAGAGCAGTCTCCAGGAGGTTGTCACATCTCTCGTGCTCACAAGGCCGTGTCAGGAGAGGAGGATGTTGCCTGAGATGCTCAGCACCCCCAGCACTGCTGGGTTGGACCTGGGCCAGGTGCCTCAGCCTCCAACCCTTCATCTGCAGCTCGGCTCCCGTCTCGCGCCGGGTCCGTGCCAGCAGAACACCACGGAATGCCATTTCCTGATGTTCTGCCTGTTAACAGTTGCCCACAAAGATTTAAAAGTCTCAGATGTGTGTCCAATCTGTTGGCTTTGGTAGAGTGATCAGAAGGGACCCAAAGGACTTGTGACTATCTTGAAATGTTATTAGAAGTTTGCTCGAATCGCTGATATTTTGGAACAATAACCTTCCCAAAGACTTCAAGCCATTCCTTCACAAATTGGATTTAAAATAAAATTAAAATGTGATGGATAGAATTTTTTTATATGCTGAGGGGAGGATTTCTGCTGGAGCTCAGCGAGCAGAGGGTGTGGTAGAAAATGTACAGAATTATTATAGCTGCAGCTTGTTTTTCTCTGTGCCCTTTTTCCCCAATCTTTCCATAACATTTGATCCTTTAGACAAACTTTCAAACCCATAATGTTTGAGTGGGTTTAAAATTAGGAGGTAAGAGTATGTTCCTCCCAAGGAATCACTGAAATGGATTAATAAGAGCTCCTTGTCTTATGCTGGGAAATCCTAAGAAACACCAAGAAACAACTGCAGCCAAAAGAAAATAAGAATTATCAGGTGAAGTGCTGCACTTTGACACACCTGGCTTGAAATCTCATCCCAGGGTGGCATCTGCCCAAAGACACTCTCCAGGTCTCATTAAACTTGTTCCTGGCATAGCCCATCACGGGTGTTCCCCATGAGGAGATGAACCCAGGGACTCACTGGCCATTGCCTTTCATAAGCAATGAAACAGGGAGAAAACTGGTGGCACAGAATTGGCACAAATCATTAAGAGTGTCTGATAATTCTTCAGGTGAAAGCCCAGCTGGGCTCAGCAGCTTTCCCAGATCCATTTCCCTGATTTACAGTCATCACTGTCCTTTGAATTCTCCCCTCCTTCCTTCTCCCCCATCCTGGAGGTTTCACCCTGTAGCCACCGGAGCCTCAAGACGACCCTGCCTCCAACCTCACATCCAGTGAGGTCTCCAGGCTCTACTGGTGGGAACTGGGAAGAGACAGGGGGTGACTTCCTCTGGTGACCCCGATGCTCTCACTGCTGGGAAGGAAAGGGAGCAGCCCCTCGCCCGCTCAGCTCTGCCAAAGGCAACACTTGGCTGAACTGGAAAAGGTCTCCACTCACCCTCCTCAACTGTGTGTTAGTGGAAAATAAAGAAGATCCATGCAGGACAAGAGTTCATTTTGTTTGGGTGGCTTCCAGGTCCTTCTCAAGACAAAGGAAATGCTGACACACACAGAGCCAGGGAGGCACCTGCGGAGCAGTGAGGGAGGATTGGCTGCTTCATCCACACAGTCACTTCTCCACATAATGGGGATTGTGGCTCAGTCCTCACTTTTCCCAGATAATGGTGCTCGTTGGCACATTTCATTTTTCACTATTCCCAGATAATGGGGGTCGTAGTCACCTACATTTTGACTTTTCCTGGATAATGGGGGTTGCTCCTTTACAGACGTGGAGCCCTCCCAGCTCCTGAAACAGTTCCTGGAGGATCTTGTTCCTCCCCAGCACCGAGGGTGTTTATTGAGTGCTGGGAGTGATCCTCTCCTCTGGATCCTCACCTCTGGATGGCAGTGCCAGGTCACAGCAGGGACAAGGTACAGAGATGCCACCTTGCCCTGCACACCCCACGCTGTGACTGCTCTCAGCACTTACTCCCTGCAAGTTTCCCACACCTACTTTCTGGATTATTTGCCAACCAGCTTGAGGGAAGGATGCTTGGCAGGTCCTCTCCATTCGGGAGACCCTTCCCTATAAAAGAGGTGGGAACAGCCAGGAGCACTAAGGGAATATTTATATATTGTTCATTAAGATACCTGAGCTCAGACACGGGTTGTGAGCTGAACCAGCTGCAGGGGCAGAAGAGCAGGAGCCAAGAAACCCCTTCCAGAGCAAGGTCCTGGTGCACAGCTTGCCAAAATATTGTGTCTTTATGGGCCTTCAAGGTGACTCCAGCAGAAAGTGCTGGCTCTGGAAGTCCCTGCCAGGGCCACTCCTGCTGCCTGTGGCCCCACAGCTGCAGGGTTTTGGGCAGACAGGGAGATAATCAAGTTCTTCATCAAAACACAAATTTGGATGAACGTAATTATAAAATGAAATCAGTTTTGTATTTAAAAGTCAGAGGTTTTCTCTTGAAGGAAAAATTGAAATGTCTTAGTTCAGTCTTTTTTTTTCTTTAAGGGCAAGGGAGGTAAAATAAAGAAACAAATACACAAATAGGTGGAACATGCCGTGTTTTTGTTATTTTTGTTGCTGTGACTTTTTTTTTTTCAAATCCAGAAATTTTGCACTGCTCCTACACTGCAGATGGATGTATTTGGCCAACCCTAAGTTCTCCAATATCCGTTTCTAAGCTGTGGCCAAACCTCTAAAACAGCACGTACCTGCTGCATGGTTATTACCAGAGAAGCAGCAAACATGATGCTCCTGGCCACTGGGAAAACAAGAAAAAAGCCTGGAAACACAGAGCTTCCAACCCACCTCCTCTACCCATCGGTGCCCTTTGAGCATCTTTTGTGTTCTCAGTGTTTTCTGTGTTTAAACACAGCCCCAGCCCCCGCTCTGTGCTGCTGCTGCACTTTGTCTGGTTGATATTTCTCCGGGGTTGCTTTTCCATTGTTATTCACTCCTGGCCAAGAGGCAGAATGCATTAAAGCCACCGGGGTGCCAGTGATATTTTAGTCTCTTGGAGTAATTCTTTGAATCAGTTCCCATTTGCTCCCTTCTCCTCCAGTTTGGCCACGTGTGTGGGTGTCCCCGGGGCAGAGGGGGAAGGGGAGGGTCTGGCTGGGCTGAGCCGTGGCCTCACTGAGCTCTATGGCTGAATTTAGATGCCTGGGGTTGAAGTGCAATGGTCCTCACACGTGGGGTTGTCCAGGGAGGTGGGAAAAGCCCTCTGGGGAGGGCTCTTGGAGGGGTCTCACCCCCAGATCCAGGCAGCCCCCACTGTCCTTCCAGCCCCTGGGGACCACCTATTCCCACCCCAGCAGGGTCCCCACACACTCAGTGGCCCCTCCCCTGGGTGGTGCTGGGGGCTCCACTGCTGCCAGACCCCAAATAACCAGGGGCAGGCCAAGCCCTGCCCTGTGCTGGGGGATTTGGTCCCTCCCATTTGTTCTGCTTTCAGTGTACTCTGCAGATGCTCCACTTTAATCAGGGAGACTTGGGGTTTTTCCTCCCCCCATCCCATAAATGGCTGAATTTAGATGCCTGGCACTTTCCACTGAAAATTCCCTCGGGGTCCTCACTGCTGCACAGCCCCTGGTGCCCGGGGCTCAGGGGGTGGGAGCTCTGCATCAGCCCATGGCTGCACGGGCAGCACCAGCTGCTGACACAGGACAGACATCCCTGCTCGAAGATGTTCCCTGAGTTTAAATACCACAGATCAGGGGGAAAACCCTGGCCATGAACACACTCGCTACAGCTCCCAAATCTAGATTAAACCTAAATATCTGTGGAGGGTGGACAGGCCAAGCACCACCCCTGTCTCCAGGGTCTTCCATCCTGGGATGGCCCTTTTCTTGGGGCTGTTGCTGATGCCTCTGCCTTCCCTGCCCTTCAGAGGGTCTCCAGGACCTTCCCTGGTCCAGTTCCAGCTGCATCATCTGAAAATTGTGAACCATAAGGCAGGAGAGGCCTGAGATAGGGCAGTGACAACCTCTGTGCTGGGTCCTTCTCAGCCCCTGGCAGAGCTGCTCCCCCAGCTCCCTCTTCCCCCCAGCAGGGGTTTCTCCTCCCTGCTGGCAGTGGCTTTGCTGTTAGAGCCCAAACCTCCCCCCATCCAGGCCGTGCACGTGCTGGTGCTGCAGTGAGATGTGCCCTGGTGGGAGGCACAGGGTCCCTCGTGCCAGCCGGGCTGCAGAGCCCAGAGAAGGAGCCCCATTTCCCACAAGAAGTGGAGTCCCCAGAGCTGCTGTCACACAGAACACTCCTGTGTGGGGTCACTCAGCCCCACAGACCCCCCAGCCCAGGGGGTGAGCCCCAGCAGGCAGAGGGGTGGGCACTGCAGGGGGGTGGCCATGGCTGGAGGTGCAGAGAGGGGGTGCTGCACCCACCAGAGGACAGGAGATGTCCTGTCCCAGCTGCCCAGCAGGGAGCTGATGGCAGCAGCTGCCTCTGCTGTTGTGTTCTGGGATCTGGAGACAATGTGATATTTATTCCCAGCTTTTGCCCGTCTGCTCTCCCTGGAGCGGGTGATGTATGAACAGTCCCTTGGATGTGCTTCCATCCCCTGGAGCTGCTCTGCCAGCCCCATTCATGCTCCCCACCCTCAGGGGTACCCTGGGGCTTCCTTGGGGTCACGGGGCTACCTCTGGATTTCCTGGATTGTCTGAATTCCTTGTGCAAAGTTGCTACATTTCTTTAATTCTATTTTTGGATAAATGAACATTTGGTAACAATACAAAGCCTGTTTGTAGCCAGTGGGGTGACCCTCCTAATGTATTCCCCATGCCTCCACTCCCCTGTGGGCCAAATTCCCCCCCAGGAAAGCCCTGGAGCCTTTCCCAGGTTTACCCCAGGAATGAAATCAGTTCCATGTCTGACACAGGGAATTTTTTCTTGGTCCACAGGCACGTTCTCTTTTCCCCACCTGCCCTAGAAGGAGAAAGGAAGGAGGGAAAGCAGATGGAGGCAGAGCTGCAGACATGAAGTGTGAGAAAAGGCAGGGGAAGAGGAAACATGAACATCAGGAAATCCTTCCAAGCAGAGAGAGGTGTCAGACGGAGCCATTGCCTTCACGGGAACAGGGACCAGCCCCACGTCTTGGGGGAGAAAAGGGAGATTCAGGTCAGAGCAGACCAAAGCCTGCCAGGCCCTGCACTGGCTCTGAGCACTGGGCTGGGAGGAGCAGCAGCTTGTTCCCCTCCCTGGAGTAAAGGAGGATCCATGGGTTCAGCTCATTTCCCACCTGGAGCCCCTCTGCTCTGCAGCCAGGCTGGGAGAGCTGGGAGTGCTCACCTGGAGAAGAGAAGGCTCTGGGGAGACCTGAAAACCCCTTCCAGGGCCTAAAGGGGCTCCAGGAGAGCTGGAGAGGGACTGGGGACAAGGGATGGAGGGACAGGACACAGGGAATGGCTTCCCAGTGCCAGAGGGCAGGGAGAGATGGGAGATTGGGAAGGAATTCTTCTCTGAGAGGGTGGGGAGGCCCTGGCACAGGTTGCCCAGAGAAGCTGTGGCTGCCCCATCCCTGGAAGCGTCCAAGGCCAGGTTGGACGGGGCTTGGAACAACTTGGGATAGTGGGAGGTGTCCCTGCCTGTGGCAGGGAGTGGAAGGGGATGAGCTCTATGTTCCCTTCCCACCCAAACCAGTCTGGGATTCCATGATTCTCATGGTGCAGAGCCAGGGCTGGACTCTGGCCACCTCCATTGACCCAAGCCCCCAGACCCACCCCCAACTTCCAGCAAGGGTTGTGATGCCAAGGGGGTGGGAATTGCACAGAATATCCCAAGCTCTCCAGGCAGAGCTGGTGCTGTGGCTGTGCTGGTGGTTCCCAGCAGGTCCCTCTGTGTGGGCTGTGCTGAGGTGGCACTTGCAGCCACTGCAGGGTCCCCTCAGCCGACACCGTGAGGGAAGAGCTCGTGCTTTGATGCAAAACGGGAGAAGAAGTCCCCAGTGACCTTTTTTTTTGCCTATTTCATTCCCAAATAATTCTGCTGAGAGAATATTTGTGTAATTGGATTAAGTGTGGGGAACTCATCCTTGTTGACAGATTGTACAGGCACTGAACCAAAATCATGGGGGTTTGTCACTAAATTTTCTTTTGTTGGAAAAAAAGTATGCAAATAGTAATTCAGGTTTTTGGCCAAAACAGATTTTTACAGCCCTGATCCAGAGGATGGATTGTTCCCCATTAGTCCCACAAAAGCCACTGAAAACCCTCTTTTCCTCTAGTTTCATTTCATGGGCAGAAGCAACTCCTACACGGTGTTTCTTTCTGAAAGGGGAACATTTTTTAACAGAAACCCGTGTTTGAGGTAACCGAGCCGCAGCAGATCCGGTGATATATCCACTCTCAAAAGGAAGGGCCATTACAGAGATAAGAGATTGGGAGAACATCCTCTCTGCGGCGTTAAATAGCGGAGGAGGGAGATAACTCGGGAGCTCTGGTAAAGCCACCAAACATTATGTGAATAAAACTGTTAGAGGAATCAATTTTCCTCACTGCAGCGATTGTGTTTTCCTGAGTGTGATGTTTATCCGTTGGCTCCTTTCCCACAGCTCAGACACATTCAGCTCTCACAGGGCCCCATCCAGCACTCGCTGCAGAGCTTGGAGAGGGAGCAGGGGAAGCCTCGCTCAAAACCCACCATCCTGCAAACAAATCACCAGGGCAGGGCCAGGTTGGACACCAGGAGGAATTTCCTCATGGAAAGGGTGGTCAGGCCTTGGCAGGGGCTGCCCAGGGAGGTTTGGAGTCCCCAGCCCTGGAGGTGCCCAAGGAAGGCCTGGCTGTGGCACTCAGTGCTCTGGGCTGGGGACAAGGTGGGGATGGGGCACAGGGGGGATCCCTGGGCTGGGAGGGATTTTCCAGCCTCAGTGGTTCTGTGATCCCATGAGGTTCATCCCAGCCCGTGGCTGCAGCAGCTGCAGAGGCACCACCAGCCCATCACAGGGCTGAGCCAGGGCTGTGGGGCTGGTGTCAGCTTGTCCTGCTTTTCCCTGCACAGTGTCCCAGAGCAAAGCCCAGAGTGTGCAGAGCACACCAGGACACCCCCAGCTCCCCCCCAGCTCAGCCCAGAGCACAGAGCCAGCTCTGCTGACAGTTATTTACAGAGTTCTGTGGGCCACATCCAGCTCTCTTGGATCAGCCTCCAAGCTCTTAATGAGATTACCAAGTTTATTTTAGTTGAGAAAGACACCAATAAAAAGGATTTAAAAACCCCTCGGAGTCCAGCCATACCCCAGAGCGCCCGGCCAGTGGAGAGCTCCCCAAGCTCCTGCGTTTGTTTTCCTTCGAAGCAGCACTGAGGCTGCTGCCTCCTGCATTTCTGTGCATTAGCAGCCTCTTCCCACGATGACCCCATGTATTATGGATGTGCTAAAATCTTCATGTTCTGAATAGAAGCTGCATTATTCATGGCTCTGCTTAGAGTTTGTCTTTAAAAGCCCTGCAGCCTTTTAATGAAATGCTCCGATTTTAACATCAGCTAAGACCAGATATTTTTGTTTAAATTTTTTAAAAGTCATCTCTGTGGATTTTTCTCCCCCATTCTCCCGCTCTCTTTGAAGGCTCAAGGCCACTTGGAAGAGAACAGAGGCAGATGAGTGGAGTGAGGGTTTGGGGAGGGTGGGACCTGCAGCCGAGGCTCCCGTGCCCCTTGCAGCCCCACACGGGGTGTCAGGGGTGCTGAGACACCCAGCTCCCCATGGCAGTGGGTGCTGAGACACCCATCTCCCCATGGTAGTGGGTGCTGAGACACCCATCTCCCCATGGCAGTGGGTGCTGAGACACCCAGCTCCCCATGGCAGTGGGTGCTGAGACACCCAGCTCCCCATGGCAGTGGGTGCTGTGTGGGGATCAGCTCAGGGATGCAGGCACAGGATGCACCAGGTGTGTGTCTTGACACCCCTCCAGCCTTGGGCAATGGTCTTGCTCCTGGGAGGGTTTGGTTTAAGTGACACCAAGGGTTTTTTTGGAATTTTTATACAGGGAGGGAAAGGGTGAAGATGGAGAGAGCAGCATCTCTTGGACCCTATGGGGTGGAGTTGTGGTTAGTGCAGAAGCTGCAGGCAATAGATGGTGGGTGGGATGGAGGGGTGTGGTGAGCCTATGGATGGTCACCTCCACTGAAAATTCCTAAGGCTGGCATGAGGTGGGGCAGAGCCAGTGAGCCCTGTCTGCTCTGTAAGCAGAGAGGGAGCCCCAGAGGCTCTGCCCTGGGTGCAGGAGCACGGCACAGGACGGGCACAGCCCCAGCCTGGGCACAGCCCCAGCCCCTCCATGGGGCTGCCTCTGCTCCACCTGCAGTGAATTTGGCCTAATGACTTAAACACAGATCCTGTTTCCATTCAAACATCCCAAGTGTTCTGTCCCTGGTGGTGGGGAAACTCCTTAAATCAAAGCAGAGCAATCCAATAGCTGGGCCTGCAGTTCTGTGCTTTATTGATCACATCTGGGCTGGGACAGGGCTGGGACGGGGCTGGGACGGGGCTGGGACGGGGCTGGGACAGGGCTGGGATGGAGCTGGGATGGGGCTGGGACGGGGCTGGGACAGGGCTNGGGACAGGGCTGGGATGGGGCTGGGACAGGGCTGGGATGGGGCTGGGACGGGACTGGGACAGGGCTGGGATGGGGCTGGAATGGGACTGGGACAGGGCTGGGATGGGGCTGGGACGGGGCTGGAGGGGGCCTTGGTGAGCTGTGGGTGCATTCCTGGGGACACTCTGCTCTCCTCCCCTGCTCAGAGCCCTGCAATCCCTCACACCGAGCACTGGAAGCACAGAGAAGAATGTTGGAGTCTCTGGCAGCTCGAGCCTTTCTGAACACAATGCCACAGATTCCTTTTGTTTTTTGAGTTCCCAGGAGTTCCTGAGCACATTGAATGTGGTTGTGTTTAGTACAGTTCTGTGCTAATTCCTCGTTACCTCTGAGACTTGGGTATAGAAAGGTTTGAAAAAAGCAGGAGATTTGAGGCATTTCCCTTCCTCTCCCCCCAAATGTGATTAAACACCGATGTTCCCTTGGTGGAGGCAGCGCAGTGCTGGGGTGGCTGGTCAGGCACAGGGGGCTGTGCCATGGCTGGGCAGCCTCCCATGATCCCAGGCTCATTCCCAAGCTTTTCCTAGTAACTCCAGGGCATTAATGGTGTGGAATGTGCTGGCGATGGTGGGGTCCCACCTCCCTGTCTGTCACACCCCAGTCCCTCTCTGGGATGGAGTTCCCTGTCCCGGGGTTTCGGATACATGAGGAGAAGGTTTTGAGGCAGTTACAGGTTATGGACACCAGTGGCTTGTCAGCACCCTGGGAGAGGCAGGGAAGGGCAGGATGAGGGGGGTTGAGAGGGAAAGCAGGGCCAAGCCTGGCTGAGCCAGGGCAGAGTGATCTGTGCCAACCCTGGTGGTTCTGCCCAAACACAGATGCCTCGTGTGGTGCAGCACTGGCAGGACAATGCCAGGATGTCCCAGCCCCTGTCCTGGCACTGTCTGGGGCACAGGGCAGCCCTGGTTTGGGTGCCAGTCCCCGTGTAGCTCAGCAGGGCTGGCACTGTGGCTGCTGCTGGGACCTCCCCACGCCGGGTCCTCCCTCTCTGCACATCAAGAGCCTCCGAGGAGACGTGGCTGTGCAGCCCCTCGGGGAGGCATCACTCATGTGCCATTTGGGAGGCAGGATTCCTCCCATTGCTGTAAGCAGGTCACCTCTCCTTCCATAATATCACATTTCCAGGACAGCAGACCTGCCATTCATGCTCCATTGGAGAGCCACTGCTGCCTGCAAAGAGTGCCCAGATAAGTGATGTCTTAATTCATTGCACATTCTTAAATAAAGGACAGAGAGAGAAAAGGAGCGGCTCAAGGTCAGCACTCATTGCTGAGTGAGATTTCTTCAGCAGATTGTCTAAAATAGCCTGGAAAAAAATAAATAAAAGCAAATTGATGGACACGCTATACTGAGGTAATGGGGGGGTGAAGATGAAAGGAGAAGTGGCAGCTTGATGTGAGAATAAAACCCTCACAAAAATATTCTCAATTGCTATTTTAATGGCTGACCTGAATGCTTAAATATATATATATAATTGCTGAGTTGATTGGTGCAGATGCCAAAGCCATTTGTGCATGGCTAAAGCTGGGAGAATCCTTCAAAAATTATTTAATAATATATCTCTCAAATTCTTGCTGGAGTTGACCAAATTAATTTGAAATCAAAAGATGGACTCTCTATTACTTCCCTGAGCATTGGATCAGGACCCTGAATGTTTTTAGGAGCCTTTTATTTTGCTTTGTGTTCCAAGATTATTGCTGTGAATACTCTGGGGGGATGTTAACTGGAATTGGTGGAGATGGATTTTTCAGGCTGCTGGTGCCATACACTGAACCTTAAAGCTCATCTCATTCCATGGCAGGGACCCCTCCCACCAGCCCAGGTTGCTCCAAGCCCTGTCCAACCTGGCCTTGGACACTTCCAGGGATCCAGGGGCAGCCACAGCTTCTCTGGGCAACCTGTGCCAGGGCCTCCCCACCCTCCCAGGGAAGGATTCCTTCCCAATATCCCATTCCCCCTTGCCCTGTCCCTCCAGGCCCTTGTGCAAAGTCCCTCTCCAGCTCTCTTGGAGCCCTTTCAGGCACTGGAAGGGGCTCTAAGGTCTCCCCAGAGCCTTCTCTTCCCCAGGCTGAACATCCCCAGCCCTCCCAGCCTGGCTCCTTGACAGAGGTGTTTGTGCTGTTTTAATGAGTTGAAATTAATATTTTGTGTCTTTAAAATAAGCATTCAAAAGAAAAGGTATATTTTTAAAAGTATATATTAAAACAATGGCAAAACACTGCTGGGATGGAATTACTCCAGTTGGAATTGCAGTCTGCAGTTGACCCCCCTGGAAATGGAAACTGGAGTAACAATGGTCCCGGGGAGGGTTTGGTTCCCCTTCCCACAGCCCTGGGTCTGGTTTTTCCAGGTGTGAGCAGAGCAGACCCAGGGGGGATGCAGAAGGTACCAGACAGCCCTTGCAGCATCCTCGGAGGTGAATTCCCAGCTGGAAATCTCAGCCCACGTCCCCTCTCTGCTGCTCTGGTTGGTTGTTCCAGTGTGAGGGTGAGACCTCAGGTACTGCCTGTGTGTTGAGTCCCACGTGCCATAAACAGTGTCAGAAACAATCCCCAGAGTGCCCTGTGACAAACATTAGACATTCACTGGGTGTTCCTGCTCGGATGTGACACAGCAGAGGAGTCAGAGCCCCTGCCAGGAGACACAGGGGGTGCAACTGCTGTGCTTTTGTCCAAAACAGGGATTTCTGGTTAGAAAGAAAATACTGCTGAAAGAAATAAAGATGAGTTAAAATGCAGGCAGATGCCTGAGAGGATCTTTCATGCAGGAAGGGATCCCAAGCGTGCTGACAGCTCCCTGGCATGGAGAGCCTCCAAAAGCCAGAACACCTTCAGTGTCTGGGCATGAGAGACCCTGACACACACCCAGGAGCTTCTGACCACTCAGTACCATGGGACCCAAGTGTGGAGGTGTCCTGGGACAGCAGGATGAGCCCAGCTTTGGGGGGCTGGAAGGAGAGCTGAATCATGGAATCACAGAATCATTCAGGTTGGAAAAGCCCTCCCAGCCCAGGGATCCCCCCTGTGCCCCATCCCCACCTTGTCCCCAGCCCAGAGCACTCAGTGCCACATTCAGGCCTTCCTTGGGCACCTCCAGGGCTGGGGACTCCAAACCTCCCTGGGCAGCCCCTGCCAGTGCCTGACCACCCTTTCCAGGGAGAAATTCCTCCTGCTCACACTGGTGGAGGGGTTACACATCTCTCATCACACTGACCAGCCCACAGTCCCACTTTGGCTCCTCACAGCTCAGGGGGGGACATTTGCCACATTCCAGCAATGCAGCAGCCCAGATGAAATCAGGGCTGGAGCTGCTCAGTGCCTCCTCCCAGGCTTCCCTCTGGCTCCTGCTTCTGCCCTACCACTGCCTCCACTCCTCTGCAGCAGGATTATTCCCCCATGGATGGGAGTTCCTGCCAGCTCTCCCACTCATTTTATGAGAGCTGCAGCGCAGATATCACAAGATTAAAGGAATTGGCAATTTTGAGTGCCCAGTTTGAGGCAGTGGATTTTTTTGATGGTACTTGGCCTTTTATATAACAGTGCCTGTTCAAAGCCCAGCTCCTGACGGCTTCCCTCGGAGCCACCGATGTTTAGCACTTCTGAAATCAGCTCCCGTGATCTCAGATTTGAATATTTAAGGCATCAAGAACACAAGATGTTCTGTTCACCAGCAAAATTCACAGCTGGAGAGACCAGGCCTGAGCTGGGGACTGGTTCCCAAAGGGGTGCTCAAGTGCCTAAACCCCAAATCCATCACCCATCCTTCCCTTTCCTGCTTCACAGCCTCCATTCTGACCAGGATACAACATTTTAATGGTAAAGATACAGCAAAATTTGGTGGGTGAACTGTGAGCTGCCCTTGCTCAAGGCTCAGTACATGGCCAAGCCCAGTTGTGTTTTCCAGGCAGGAGGACATGAAGGACAAGTCCAGGTACAAAAACATCCTCCCAGTTTGGAAGTTCCTGCTTACAGAGACCTGATGAACAGCAAGAGCATTGTGAAGAAACTGCTGCCAGAATTAAGCACATTTTTTCCTGAGTTTTGTTCCTGGGAACAGATTAAGCATTTTGGCTGAAACTCCTCAGAGCAATTTTGCTCAAGGCAGACACTGGCACGGAAAATTTCATCTCAAACCATTCAAGTTGGGCAAAGCCGAGAGCAACTGTAAACACAGTCCTGTGGAGTGTGGCACAGGATCAGCTCAGGAGCCAGCACTGCACCCAGCACCCCATTTACTCATCTATTTCTGTAATTATTTGCTTAATCACAGAACACTTTTAATACTGTGGGCATAATTAATGTGTTATTAACAGCCGTGCAGGCCATAAACCTCCTCGTGTCATCAGCAGGATAATTTGCATTTGTGCTCATCTTTTCAGCCAAAGATCTTGAAGCACTTTGCTCAAGTAGAGATCATTAACCCCAGGTTACAGCTGGCGAGGCCCAGGCTGGGGGATGTGATGCCAGTTGCCTCCCTCAGGCTGATGTCCTTGTCTGGCAGAGCAGATCTCTGGAATATGCTCTGGAATGCAGGATCAGGGGGTGCTGCTGCCCTGCTTGAGCTCAAGCACCACCTGCCCCTGGATGTTCATCCTGTGCTCTGCCATGGGAGGGTGACAGTGGCATCCCCCTGATCATGGAGAAGGAGAAGGAAGGCACTGAGCTGGCAGGGGAAGAGCAGAGATGCTGTGTCCAGCGGGATGCCTGGAGCTGGTGTGGCTGTCTGGAGCTCTGCCATCCTTGTGTCCTGCCCAGGGATGAGGCTTGGGCACGTGCAGGGGTGGGAGCACTGAAGGAGACTGCAGCTTCCACCCTTCCAGGTGGCTGAGTGCAGCATCCTGGGAGTCCCACACTCATCAGGAATTTCAGAGGTGAAACGAAAATATTTTGGTTTGGATTGGAATTTATTTGGGAGTGTTTGTGAGAGCAAAGCTGTTACACACGAGCTGCTCCTGAGTACTGGGCAAAACATGTTCCTCACCCCAAGCATCCTCCCAGTGCAGGGGACCCAGCTGCTCCCACGGGCACAGGTGAGCCTGGATCTGGCAAAGGAATCCACAGATCAGGGGACAAACAAATTATTCTCCTCTCTCTATTTCTGCCCCACCTCCCAGATGATAGAGCAGCTTAATAAGCTTCTTTCCTTTCCCTTCCCAGAGGGAGAGGAGCAGAGGAGGGACAGAGACATTGTCTGGCAGTTTGCTCCGGGAAGCCTCTGGAGGCAGGAGCTTCACAGAGCCAGAACAGAGCGATCCTGACATGTAAATCAGGGCAGCTTCCCCCAGGCAGCGCCGGTGCCCGTGCTGAGGGAGCAGGGACAGCAGGACAGCAGGACAGCAGTTCAACATCCCCCCTGAGCCCGGGCTGCAGGAGCTGCTCTGTCCTCCGGGCTCTGGGTGCTCCCCAGTGGCTCAGAGGATGCCTCACTTCAGGGCTGTTTACACAGGTGCTGGTTTGAAAAGCAAATATTGCTGTTTATGAAATACTTTGTAGTCCATTTCCTGAAGAGCAGCAGAGCTGGTCAAGGTGCCAAGCAGCCACCCACTGCCAGCAGCACCAGGTGTCCCAGTGCCCTGTCCTTGGCACATTGTCCCTGCAAGTCCTGCTGTCCCTGGGCTGGGGACGGAGCCAGGTGAAAACAGATCAGCAAAACAGTCGCTGACTCTGCCTTAAAATCCTGCTGGAGAGGAGGGCAGTTTCCCTTTCCAGGTCTTCCTGGGTAGAGACAGTCAGGACTACCTGGAAACAGCAAGACAAATCTTCAGTTCCTCTTGCTGTATCTTCCATGACACCTGGGAGGCTCAGCTTGGGGGTGCACAGTGATTTCAGGCCATTCCCCAAAATATTTCAGAGAATCATAGAATCACAGAATGGTTTATGGTGGAAAGAATCTTAAAGATCATCTAATCCATCCCCTGCTGTGGGCAGGGACACCTTCCCCTAGCCCAGGTTGCTCCCAGCCCGTCCAACCTGTCCTTGGACACTTCCAGGGAAGGGGCAGCCACAGCTTCTCTGGGAAACCTGTTCCAAATTTCTGCACGGGGGAGGCAGAGGGGCAGAGAGCGGTGCCTCTGCTCCCAGGGCTCAGCCTTTCCATGCCTGCCTCTCTGTGCTGTGCTGGGAGCTGTCTCAGGGTCGGGTTGTCTCCCTCAATCTGTCTGGTTTTGATCAGCCTTTCCGTCCCGGAGCTCAGAGACTTCCCCCGATGACAGTCTCGTCAAAACGATTACACTTGGACACAACTCCTTGGGTTTGACAGCTCCACATTTTCTGACAAAACCCAAACCAAAACAAGGCACTCTTGGAAATCTCTCAACCAGCTGCAGCGTAATTCTGATGAGATTGTACATATTTGGGTGAGAAAAGGAATGGGGAACAACTGTGAGCCCTCCTAGTTTGGTTCCCGAGGATTGGATTTCAAAGTGCACACACGTGACAAACCCCGGGCTGACACGGCCAGTGCCACCACCTCACACCACAGGGACCACTCTGGGCAAAGGGGGGCAGTGGTGAGAATTCAGGCAGCAAAAGCAGCAGTTCTGGACATCAGAGCATGTTGAGGAGGTTCACAGTGGGGACACAGCTCCTGTTCCTGGGCCAGGGCAGGAGGTACCAACATGAGCAGCGTGTTCCCATCAGCTCATCGGTGCCATCACCCACCACCCGTCACCTGTGCCACCACAGTCCCTTAGTAATTGGCCAAGTTATTCAAAACTCTTGCTTTTTAATATTTTTCCTCTATAACACCAACTGCTTGCCCATAATTTTAAGATCCTTCAAGGCTGAGCTGTGCTAACTCCACTTTCCAACAGCCAGGACCCTCCTCTGCTCCTTTCTTGCCAGCTCTTCATCTCCTCTTCTCATGCCTCCTGCACCCTTGGTCTGGAAAAAGGGATTAGACTGAAAAAAACCCTCAGACCTGCTTATGTATTACTGATGCAGGTGTTGCTCTGTTTTACAAGCTGCATTGTAAAGAGAAAGAAACAAGAACCCCCCTAATTGTCAGAATGTTATTTTGGTTAAAACAACAAAGGTTATGTTGATAAAACAAACAGTTCTTAGGTTTATTTTTCTTAAACAAGCCCCAAAGTATTTATTGTCTGCCTATTTAACTAGTCAGCCACCAGGATGAGAAAAGGCAGCCTTGGGAGGATGGAGAGAGACCACAAGCAACCAGAATTGAGTCCAGAATCTTCCCCACAAAGGGGCTCTGCTCAGGGAACTTTCTTCAGGTGCTCCTGTGAATGTTAAGGCTGATACAATAAATAGAGTCATGGTGACTCTATTTAATGGATGGTCTATTTACTATTATTTACTGGATGGTTTGGGTTGGAAGGGACCTTACAGCTCATCCTGTTCCATCCCCTGCCATGGGCAGGGACACCTCCCACTAGCCCAGGTTGCTCCAAGCCCCGTCCAACCTGGCCTTGGACACTCCAGGGATGGGGCAGCCACACCCCCAGGACCCTGGACCTGCCCAGTGGATTCAGTGTCTGACCCACGACAGCAGCTCAGTGGCTTCTCCACTTCTTGTTACCTTCCAGCCAGGACCTGCCCCGGGAGCTCTGTGCTCTTCCCACCCAAGCTCTGTGCTTCTACTGCTGATGCCAAAACCACCTCTTCAGGTGCTCTGCTGACTCCCATATCCCAATCCCACCATTCCTGGGGGAGCTGTTGATGCTGCTGTGAGGAGCTGGCAAAAGCCAGGCAGAACTCCTGCCTGGAGCTCGGCTGCCTGGCTGGGACTCGCTGCAGGCACAGCCCTTGTGCTGGGCAGCTGCCTGTGGACCTGAAGGAATTCACCAAAATTAGCCCATGTGCCACCTCCTGAGGGGTTCAAGTGTGCAGCAATTATCTCCCAAACCACCCATCCCACCTTGCACTGGAAATGCCCCGAGGCGCCGCGGCACAGCGAGGGCTAATGAGTGGATTATTGCAGCATTTTAAAACTCAGCTGTTTAGTAAATTGGGATTATCCAGTGCAACCAAGAAGACTTTCAAGAAGGAACAGCCCTTCACCCCCTCCTCCCTCTCTGTAGTCCCCAGATCAGCAGCACAGCCATGGCTAAGGGCTCATTTTTCAAATTCTCTATCTCAAACACTTCCGTCTCAATTAACATCAAGCCTCTTCCTCCTGCTCCACTTCTCCAGTGCCAGGGAACTACACTTATCCCCATCCCCATCTCCTGCTGAAAACATGGCAAATCCAAGCATATCTGAATGGCCAGAAATCCATGAGATTTAAGGTCCCTTCCAACCCAAACCATCCCGTGATTCTAAACTTCTCTGTGTGGCTCCCAGAAACCCCTCAGCCCTTGGCCCCAGTGTCAGAGCAGTGTGAGTGGGGCAGCACTGGGACACCCATGGAGTCTCCCCCCAACAGCCCTGGGCAGGGATGGCAGCTTGCAAAGCACCAGGGAAAAGCAATCCAGTTGTGAGATGTGGGTGGGAGCCTGCTGGAAGAATCTTCCCAGACCCAAAGTATTTTAATGAAATATTTCAGTTTTGATGAACTGGCATTTTCTTTCCAAGCACATTCCCACCCGGCATTAGCTGGAGGAGCCCAGCGTTGGGAGCAAGGCCAGATCCCACAGCCCTCCATCCCCCACGCTGCTCCAACCACCCTCTCCTGTGCACAGAGCTCGGCTGAGCTGTGTCCTCCATCCCCTGCTGTCACCTGGACCGGGCTGGAATGTGTGACCAACAGAATTTAAACTGCTGCAGTGGATCTTTGGACAAAAGCCTTTGTCTGCTCCCAGAATTACCCCAAATGGTTTGATTTACCACCCTTTAAACTGAGATATTCTAAGTATGTTTCCAGGGGAGAATTTCATACACACAAAAGGTACCAGTGGGCTCAGTCACCCCTTCCTGCTCTCAGTAATTCCTCACTTTGAATATTGTGGCAGATATGGTCGCTGCAATTGAAGGAAGATATTGAGCCATCAGAGAGTGTCCAAAGGAGGGCAACGAGAATGATGAAGGGTCCTGAGGGGAAGTCATGTGAGGACACTGAGGGCACTTGGTGTGTTCAGCTGGACAAGAGGAGACTGAGGGGAAACCTCAGTGCAGTTCCACCTCCCTGGGCAGGGGCAGAGGAGGGGCAGGACTGAGCTCTGCTCTGGGGGGACCAGGGACAGCACCCAGGGAAGGGCTGGAGCTGTATCAGGGCAGGGTCAGGTTGGATCTCAGGAAAAGGTTCTTCCCCCAGGGGGTGGCTGGCACTGCCCAGGCTCCCCAGGGCAGTGGGCACAGCCCCAAGGCTGCCAGAGCTCCAGGAGGGTTTGGATGATACTTTCAGGGGCTCTTGAGGATGGCCCTGTGCAGGGCCAGGACTTGGACTCAATGATCCTTGTGGGTCCCTTCCAGCTCGACATATTCAGTAATTCTGCGATTTTTCCTTCTTTCCAAGCAGCAAACAGAGCTGAGCTCGTCCTGTGGTGCTGTGGCACAGGATGACCATCAGCCCAAAGGGAACCTGGTCACAAATCCAACACCAAATTGACCAGTGGGACTGAAACTCATCCACCCTCCCTAGAGCCCCCACTGAGCAGCAGAACAAAGCAGGAAAACAAGGAGATTTCTTTAGAAAGCTGTTTCCATTTTCCGGAGCATTGTTCCGCGGGTATGAAGTGAAGCCATTTCCCCTGGGGTTTAGCCCAGCCAAAAACCAGGCACATCAGCTTTTACCATAATGGGATGTGCCTGTGGACCCCCACGGCACCGAGCAGCCCCAGCCCAGGAAATCCGGGCCTTTGCCAAAGGGAATGGGTTTCCTTGCCCAGGATGGTCCTGGCTTTGCTTTGAGTATCAAGGCAGGAGGAGGTCCCGGGGCAGACAGGGCTCTGACAGGCTTGGCAGCTGGAAAAGGTTTATTTTAAGCAAAGACTTAAAGGCCACAGAAAAACTGAAGCCATTCCTTCAGCTGGGTGCTGAGCACCAGCCCTGGTCCCAGCCAGCACACTCTCTCCTGGTTTTCCAAAGCCTTGTGCCTCCTTGGGTGTCAGTGCCTACGAGTCCTTAAAAATGTTACAGCTCTGGCATCTCTCCTTCACTTCTCTTCTTTCCAGATGCTTCCCAGTGGGGAGGAGGGAAAACCCATGGGGTTGCCCCCGAACACCCCTCCCTGATGTCTCTGCTGTCACATTAGCTCGGTCCCCCCGCGATGCCCAGCGCCGTCGGGAACGGGGTCGCCTTTGGCTGCCTTTCATCCACTCTGTGACATTCACACACTGCCATGAGGGGCAGGGAAGCATTTCCATTTGGAAGCATTTCCATTCTGAAGGATGCCGACGAGCCCCCAGGGACTTGCCATTAAAAAGAAGATGAGGAACGAGGGGAGAAGAAAAAAGGCAAGCCCAGCCCTCTCAGCTCTTTCTTTTCCCTTTTTCCCTCCAAGTCAGAAGTCCCTAATTGGTCTGAGCTCTGTGGGTGTTGTGGGGGCCCCCCCAGACCACCGACCCTGAACAGGACCCCGCTGCCCACCCCAGTGAATCAGCTGTGGAAGGAGAGGCTGGAGCTGCTCATCTTCCCTCCCTGCTCCCAACAGGGATGCTGATTCCTGCAAAGATGTGACAGAAAAATGTGGAATAAATAACAGTAAAGATCTGAAAAAAGGGGGATTTTTTTTGTGGTGGGAAATACATTTGGGGGAAGGGCAAAAAATAAATAAGAGGGAAAGGGTTTGAACTGATGTAGAAAACAGGGTCTTGTCAGAATGTCCCAGAGAGACCCCATTCCCCATTAATGAGGAAAGCAAATTGGAGGCTAATTGCTGGATTTGGGGAGGGGGGTTTACACCATATGAAACAGGATCTGGGTTATGATTCATGTGTTCTGTGCACCAAGTGACCATCAGGAGGGAAGCTGCTTTAGCAATCAGGCATCAGGGGCTTGGAGTGTCAGGGATTTTGGGGCAGAGCATCGCCCTGGCTCCAGGGGGAGTGGGATGGGGCAGCCAGCATCTCCTCCCTCCCGCTGGAGAGGGACCATGTCCCACGGTGGCAGCTGTGAGCCCACCCTGCTCTAGGCTGGGGCCCCTGATGGTCCTGCAGCTTCTCCCAGCACCTCCAGTTCTCCTGGCACCACTTCCCGCCCTTCCTGGGGCAGTGGGATGCTCACAGATGCTTGTCACCCAAAGCTGACCGAATCTCTTCAGCACCCGAGGGTGGCCTGGTGAGGGTGCCAGAGGTGGGATCCCCTGAGCCCAGCCAGATGTCACACTGGAGCCCCTGGAGCAGCGGGCAGCACGCGCGGCGCTGGCGCTGCCGCGGCTGGAGCTGAACTCCCCCACAGCCACCCAGGGAACAGCAGCACACACGGAGGCTGCACAGAGCTGTGTTACACTGTGACGCCAAAATATTTTATGCATCAAAAGTAATATTTTGGCAGGATCCTTCCCAGGCACTTGTAAGTGCTTATCGCGGCGCGGGAGGCTGGATGCTCCAGGCCCTTGGACTCGGATGCTCTTTGTTCTTCTACAACCTGATGTAGGTGCTGCTGCAGAGGGAAAAATAAATACTAAAGTATGAATAAACACCCTGTTGTCTGCTGCACCCACCAACTGTTTCTGTTCTTAAAATAATTGTGTCTGTGTTAAACACTGACTAATTAATGTGCATATATTTAGAGGAGGATTAACATCAATAGTAATCAATGCAGATCTATTATGGCTAATTACGGATGTGGATCTATTGCACAGCTCCTAATCTTCTATAAATATGGTTTTTCTAATCACTTTGTTAGCAGGTATCTAAAGCAATGCAAAGAATTTGCAATACAAGTTAGCTCCTGGCTGTGTTCCAGCTCAGGTAATTACACCCTGGCCTCACTCAATCCCTTTGCAGCTCCCCCAGGAATATTTTTATTTATTTTTAACTTCTTACCCAAAAGCGTCTAATGTCACTGAGAACCATGTGCTGTGTCACACCCCAAAGGGCCCAGAGCATCACAGCAGAGGTGGGACGTGGGCTCTCTCTGGGGTGAACCTCAGAACAGGCTGTGTATGTTTAGCCCATCTCAGCTCCAGATCAGGTTCTTATTAGTCCCCACAGAACATCAGTAACAGCGTTTTAGTCCGGGGCAAGAGGCTGTTAAATAACGAGGAGGATCTGAGAGGCTGGTTGGATGGAGCCCATCACTCCGTGTGTCTGGGTTCATCACCACACTCTGCAGCCACTGTTCTCCTCAGGGCCTCGAATCCTGCTGGAGTCACAGCTCACACTGGGGCACACAGGCAGCCTGGCAGCGGGTGGGCAGCAGTTCCCTGCCACCTCTGCCCAGGCTGCCGAGCTGCTCCGGGGTTTTGGAAGCACCAACCTCTGTTGTCTTTTTTTTTTTTTTTCCTCTTTTGGAACAATGACCCTGGGGAGAGCAGGCTGGGGTGGGAGCTGTCACACACTGTGAATGGGAAGAAACAGCAGCTGCATAAACCTCAGGCTGTCTGGGGGGCTCAGGAAGCAAAAAACAACATCCATGTTTCAGCACAGCCCCAATTACACCAGGGTTAAGTTTGGCACTTCAGTAGTCAAAACATCTTTCAAATGTCTCCTCAGGCTTGACCCCCCCCTCCAAGAGCCACAGAAAGGAGGACGAGTAACCCAATCTGCTGCTCCAGATTATTCAGTGTCCGACCATGTAATTGAGATTAATCACTTCTTCCTCCAATGCCCAGAAATACCATTCATGTCTGGAACACTCTTCCCTGTTCCGAGACACTTGAACTTTGATACTTGTGGAGTGATGGAGATGCATCTCCAGAGGGAGAGGGCAAGGTGGGATCAGTCAGCCAGGGAGTGCTTGCTGAGTGTCCCATGCTGGTCTATAGGATGAGACACCATTCGTGCAGCAGCCTCGTGCAGGAGCTTCTCTGTCTCCATCCTAATACGTTGTGCCTCATCACCCCAAAGGTCCATGTCGTGACAGAGACCTGCCTGGTTCCTTGGCAAACCCATCTCACATGAGCTTCTCAGGTTCTGTGGTAGCACCAAACCAGGTGTTGGTAGTGACATGAAATATGGCAGCGTTGCTTTTAAACCTAAACCTGGGCTCAGCAGTGCTGGATTAACAGCTGGACTTGATGATCTTAAAGGTCTTTTCCAACCTAAACAATTCCATGGTTCTATGAACCACACCTCCTATGTGGGAGACAAAACAATTCCACCAGGCAGCTCTGGGGAGGTAAGGAACCCTCTCAGATGCTGGGTGGGGATAATTCTCCTTCCCTCAGCAGTGGGAGCAAAGCACTGCAGATGTGGGTTTCCTCTTGTAATTCTCTAGGATTTGGTGACATTGCTGTGCAACAGCCTGCAAAGCTGCGGTGGTTTCCCAGCCTGGAAGAGGTGGGAATCTCCCTTTAGTCATCATAAGGAAAGTCTGTGTGACCCTGCTTGCTTCTTCCTTCGTGCTGCTGTCGGTGGGGCTGATGTTTCTGGAGCATGTCCAGCAAGGGGAGCAGAAAGGAAAAGTGCCCAATCCCAGGCAGTCCATGATGGGGGCTGAGAACATTCCAGTCACATGGATGCTGTCACTGCAGGGACACAGTGCATGTCCCAGGGCATGGGATGGGTGCAAGCAGCCTGACCGGGGTGGGATGGGGAGGGGAGCCTGGGTTCCTGCTCCAGAAGGTCCCGGGGGTGCTGGGCTGGGCCGGTGGTGAGGCACACACAGTTTCCTGCTCCAGAAGGTTCCAGGGGTGCTGCGAGCGCAGCAGGATGTGCTGCTGGCACAGCCATGTGTGCAAGCTTTGCTTTTCCATTTTAACCTAAAGACCCCAAAATATTGTGTTCCAGCTGACAACTCATAAAAGCTGTCGTGTCCTGTATCACAGCACACAGCTGCCTGTGGGATGGCTCCCAGTGGGATAAACACTCCGACAGGAGTGCAAGGGCTCTCTGGGGGCTTGGGGAAGGAGAGCAGAGGGAGGAAGAGGAGTGCTTAGGCAGGGCTTCACCCCGACCAGCAGTGCCCCTGAGGGCCTCTGGACCAGCGTGCAGGAAGAGCAGCTTGGGGTGGCGATGGGTCAGAGCCCAGTGAGACTGTCCAAAGAGCAGCAGCATCCCAGCACGGGAGACACGGGACACCCACTCCTGGAAAACTGGAGAAGGAGTCAGCTGAGCTGCTCTGAGACACAGCTCATCCCCTGCCTGGGGTGGCTGCTCTGTTTGGGGTTCTGCTCTCAGGGACAAGTTTGCACATTACCAGGGCTCACTCCAAGCCCAAAGCCCCTTCTTGGCAGGGGCAGCGCTCGGCCAACCCCGGGGGAGGGTTTGTAAGAGCAGAGCCCCACACACTGCGAGGGAGGGGGGGAGGGAGGCACTCAGACCTGAGCCCTGCCACTTCATAGATGAACAGCAGTGAAGCAAACTGCCACCCCCCTCTCCACACCTGGCTGTCCTCCCCAGCTGTCCTGCATGGCCGTGTCAGGGTGTGCCAGACAGCCACGGGGCCAGAGCACCAGGAGAGGGGGCTGGTGGTCAGGCAGGATGCTGCCTCACAGAGGTGGCACAGTGTCTCTGTCCAACTCCGGTGGCACAGTTGATTTGTCCTGTTGTGGTGACACAGTGGTTCTGTCCTACTCCCAAGGAGCACAGCCATGGGACTCACACAGGCCTCCAGCACAATCCCAGCTCCCAGTGCAGTGCAGGGCAGCAGCTGCCATGGATTAAAATCCCAAGTGCCAGTGAGCAGGGGAAAGCCAAAGCGAAGCAGTGTGAGGCAGTGCAGCAACTGTGAGTGAAGGAAATGAGTAAAGACCCTACAGGACTCACTAATGGCTTCCACCGCGTGCCTCTGTCTCGTACGAGGCCTTCACTGCGCGAGTTTGGACACATCCCATTTCCCACAGACCCTCATTATCCTACTTGTGTTCACCACAGTTCTCCATAAATATTTTATGAGCATCCTCTTCGCAAGGCTTTCGTTTGGATTTGCCCAGTGAAACCGTCTGCCTGGCAAGGAGAAGAGAAGAGAGGGGAAATGAATAACAAGAATGATCGTGGAAAAGGGTGGGGGGAGCGCAGGGGGCGTCGGGGGAAGAAGCCTCTCTCTTTCCTTGATAACTAGGTTGTCTTGTTCTGCTGTTGTCTGATAACAGGAGAGCAGCTGTGTCCCTGAAGAAGGTCCTTGCAGAGGGTTGTTTGCAGGAGTGGTGCTCAGCTACCTCTCCTACCAGGGGGACAGACCCCAGCTGTGCCAGTGCTCCCAGGGCAGGGCAAGGGGAGAGGCAGGAGAGGAATCAGCCCCAGGATCACAGGCACTCGTCCACCTGCTGTGCTGTACCTGGCAGGGAGGTTTTCTGGCCATGGGCAGCATCACAGCCCTGACAGATGGGAATGGGAACATTTAAGCACATGGAGCCTGAGCCCCCAGCTGAGCAGGGCAGCTGGTGTGCAGTGCCCAGGTGTGCTCTGACACAGGATCCTCCAAAACCAGCACCTTCCACACACAGCATTCCCCACACACAGCATTCCCCACACACAGCACCCTCCACAGCCTGGACCAGGGCAGGGGCTCAGCATGGCCAGTGTGCACGTGGGGACATCCCTCACCAGTGCCATCTTCTCCTCCACCTGGCTCAGGCACATGGGCCATGGCCCAGGTTTGCCCTTGGGATGTGCTGTCCCTCCTCTCCCAGCCCTGGGTGCTGCAGCCCCAGCCATGGGTTTTCTCTCCTGGGGTTTCTGAGGCTCAGCCCTTTCCACAGCACCTCCTCCAGCATGCCTATCCTTCTGCTTCACGAGCTTCCAGACACAGCTGGCTGGGATGCAAGAATTCCATTTAGAAAAAAAATAAAACACAAAAAGCCAAAAACCCTGAGGTTTGGAAATTGGTTTTCATCATCATTTCGAAGAAGGAGCAAAGTGCTGATGACTACAAGTCAGAAGGAAACCGTCGGCACTGCTCTCCCCCGTTTGTGACCGTGGGTATCAACCCTGCAGTCCTGCATCTCCAGGGATGAAGGACTTGGGCCAGAGCTCAAACCATTCCTGGGCTCTCTCCAGAGAGTTCTGGTTATGGACCCCATAAATCTCTGCTGTCCAGCAGGGTAACCCTCCCACCCCACTGGAGGAGCTGCACTGCAAATTCCTCAGCGCTTCCCAGAGAGGGGCCGAGCAGGGCTGAGCCAGGTGGCAAGGGGTGACAGGGGGCTGGAGCCACACCCTCAAGCCCAGGAAGGGTTTGGGGGTCATTTTGGCCCCCCTGTTGTTGGAAGATGTCTCCAGTGAAGGAGGTGAAGCAAGAGGGGTCTCCCAGAAAAACAACATTATCCGGGACCCTTAGCAAACCCCGCTTCCCTTCTCCCACCATGGTGTCCATGCAGACTCAGAGGTTTGTCAGGAGATGTTTATTTCCCAGATTCTGCTTTATAAGATGCTTTTTTGAGGCATGTGTTTATGAATGAGGAGTCAGGCTTCCACCCTCCCCTTTGCAAAACGTCGGCATTTGCCGCTGGGGAATTTTTCCTGCTGAGGTACATTCCTAAATAAATAAATAAAGCAGTTAAATAATTTCCTGTCTAATTGGAAAGAGGATGAAATAAGTGACCTAATCAGCCTCTTCTGTCTCTCATTTCTGCCTAACTCTGACATTACTCGCCCCAGCTTGGCAGTGCAGGGGGCGGAGTGTGTGTGGTGGAGTTGCTGCCGTTTACCCCGGAGCAGAGGTGGGAAGCATCAGGCTCACGGCCTCTAAGTTTTCCTCGGCTCATTTCAATCCTATCGACCCTCACCCGGAGCTGCAGAGGCCATAAAGGGTCTCTGTGCATCTCAGTTCTCTGTGTGCAGCTGCTGGGAGCAGGCCAGGCTGGAGACTGGTTAAGATGCTCCACAAAGCTATGAAAGCACCGACTTACCCAACACAAACCTGGTCCCCTGTGCCCCACCCCAGCCAGGGGTGGCTGCCAGGGTGTGTGGTCACTGTCCAGTCCTGGCTGGAGCAAGGAAACTGTTCCAGGATTAGTTACTGAGATGGATGAGAAATGAGTAACAGTCCTCTAAGGACTGGGCTGGGTCCCAGCACGCAGAAGCAGAACCAGAATTAGGCTCTGCCTAATTTCTACTCAGGAATTTGGTGTTTCCCAATGGCATTTGCAGCAATGAGCCACCCCTGCTCCCTGTGCTCTCACCCCACAGAGCTGCACCTTGTGTAACTTGAGCTTATCTCCCAGTGCCACAGCATGATGTCTCATCTCTTCATAGAGATGAGTTTCTCACTCCTCTGCCTCTCTCTGTTGGATTATTTCCCTGAAATTTATCACCTGTTTTCCTTTCCTCAATCCCACCTTCCTAACTCCACATTCCTCTACCTTTCTAAATCATTCCCCTCCCTCCTGCTCACTGACACCCTTTAAGCCAGCTGAAGGTCAATTGTATGACACATCTCCCCTGATTTTCTGCCTCCAGCACTCCAACACGAGCAGATTCCAATCTTTAGGCTGTCTCCACAGGATGCCCCACATTATAAAGCTGATTTTCACTCCTGGTTTCACGGTGGGTCTGCCCAGCTCCCAGGTGACAACCAGGAAACAAAAAAGCCATGGGATGAGTTGCTTATTCACCTGGAGTGGAGGGTTCCCTGTGAGGGGCCAATGGTTGTGCTGAGGTGTTGGTCTTGCACAGGTGAGAACATCTGCCACACCACCCAGATGCCCATCCTCTTCTTCCCCCTCTTCCTCCTCCTCTCCAGCCCTCCCTGTGCTCTGCTCTCCCTCTGTTCTCTCTCCCTCGTGCCAAAATCTTCTCCATCACCTTGGTTTTTGGGGTGTGTTCCCCAAGTCCTGGCCAAGCAGGGGCAGCTCTGGCTCTGGGGCAGTCAGGCAGTGAGGGCTCTGTGCTGGGCCAGCTCGAGCTCCAGCACTGCCAGAGCCCTCCAGCCCCCCGGGACACTTGTCCCGTTAATCCCGTTTGGACATCACTAACCCGGGCATCCTCCCCCAGCGCTCCCCCAGACGCTGCCTTATCTACATCCCCTTTGTCATTCGTCCCTCGTCTGTTCGTGCCGCGGGAGACGGGAAAATACAGTCAGCTCTGGCCTCAGGGGACCCGGGGCTCTGAAGGAGAGACCCGCGGCAGGGAGGGATGCGGGGAACTCGGGAACAGCGCTACCGTGGGGCTCTATCCCTGCTTTCCACTGCAGCTCATTCCCACGGCTGTCACGGGCCGGTAGAGGGACAGCAGGTGGATGCAGAGGGAAAAGCCTCTGCCAGCTGCCCTGGGCCACGCTGTGGGTGCCTGCACAACCCGAGCAGCAGCTCCGGAGCAGGGACACGGGGACACGGGGACACTCTGCTCCGAGCCCGATGAGCTCCCCCCCCGCTGCCGCTTCGCTCCGGAGCCGCCGTCTCTCACCAAGATGAATTTCACAGCAGGGACCATTCATCACCCGTTATACCTGTATTTATTTAGGTTTGGTCTTTAAGTGTTTTTGCTTTTGACAATTTGCTTTGCACCGGGGAGGGATGAGAAGGGGGATGAAAGAGCAGAGCCGGGGAGGGACAACCCATCCGTCACCTGCAGAGCCCCACAAGGTGCAGGAGCAGGAAGGATCACAGAATCCTGCAGGATCCTGAGCTGGAAGGGACCCACAGGGGTCACTGAGTGCAACTCCTGGCCCTGCACAGGACACCCCAGCAATCCCACCCAGGTGAACAGACATGCTGCCTCCTGTGAGCCATCCCATCCCATTCCATCTGCCCTCCAAGGGGATGGCTTAGGGCAGCTTCGATCTTATCCTTAATAGGAGAAATTTAAGACTAAGGATGGTTGTGAACTGGAAAACAAATTCCCCAAAAGTAGGGCAGGCCACAAAGCTGAACCAAGCCAGTCACATTGTCTTTTCTCCAAGAAGTTGACATTTTTTCGGTGAAAAACAAAATTAAAGCAAACAAGTTGTGTTTGTTGGGATTCTGTTCTGGCTCTCGTGTGTGTCTGGACGCGCCTGTGCGTGTGTGCATGAGTGGAATTGCTCACTCTAGCTCTTTTCCCAAGGGAAGCCAAAGCAGGGGAAAAAAAACCCTAAAGTGTTTTTTTTTTATCATTGCTGCTCAGAAACTAAACAATTTCAGCTATGCAAGGATCCTCACAGAGGAAGGTAATTGAGATCACAGAGGCTTTTCCTCTCCACAGAGGCTTTTCCTCTCCACAGGCATTTTGATGAGGAGGTTTTGATCCACCAGTTTTAAGGACTTTGTTTTTAAATATGTTTTTTCTAGACAGCAAGAGAGTTTGCCCCAAACCAGCATTTTTTCCCAACCCCCCCTGCCCAGCCCCTCCCCATGGTCAGGGGTGTTCTAACCCAGTGATTTGGGCTCAGCCTGTGCCACAGCCCCACGTCAGGGATGATGTCACCAATTAAGGTGGCATCATGTGGTCAGTGACCCGACTGCACAAGAGAGAAAGAGAGTGAGCTTCTGTTCATGGGACCCAGGCAGGGAAACCTCTGAGCAGCTTCTAATTCACACAGTGCCTAACTCACACCAGGAGCTCATGCCTGAGACACAAGTAACCAGCTCAGCCCCTGGGGGTGACCAAGGCACTGGTGGACACAAAAAGGCCTGGGAGCCTCCAGCCACTGGTGGGACAGTCAAAACCCACTGTGCTGGGGACCTCGTGGGTGCCCACCCCATCCCTGCTCCTGCCTGTGCTCCCTCCACCCACTCTCCTCCAGTCTGGATGAAGATTAATCCACAGGGATTCATTCCCCTATCTGGGGGCTGACTCCCCCCACCTTCCCCATCTCCCAGGATATCCTGCCAGGCAGGGCTGGAACCAGGCCCCTCACAGAAGCAGCAGTGCCCCAATCCACCCCCTCACTCCACTCCCAACACTTTTGTCCATCTCCTGCTGCTGCCGGGCCCAAGCCGCAGCCCCGGGATGTGGGCAGAGATAAGACTCTGCTCACATTACCCAGCACTGCCCCCCTGCCACCTGATAGCATTAATTATGACTTATTCTAACATAAAAGAAACCCTTCAGAACGTTCTCCCCTGCTCTACCTCTATCCCTGTGCCCACTACGGGGACCCCCCACCCCTCCCACCTCCCCTTCCCCAAGCCCACGGGACATCCCAGTTTTCAGCAATATGAGATACAGGAGGTTCTTTGAAAACTCTGCACGCTGGCAGCTTTCCCACCTCAGTTTCAAATCTCACTGGATAATATTCTCCATATTCCTTTATGGAAACCAGAAATTCTGGCTTTTCTGAGCTCTCAGCGTGGCCTCACTCACCACTGAGAGCAGTGGTGGCTGCAGTGACCCAGGTGCCAGCGGGCACAGCCCCTGCCAGCAGGGACACAGAGCACAGAACGGGGAAAAACCCCTCTGACAAATACTTTGGCTGCCCCAAAGCTCAGTCGCAGGTGAACCGTGACACACATGGAGTAGAAATGGTCTTGCACCCCCAAAAAAGGGAAAAAACCCAGATAAAATCAGCGAAGTTGAAGCACTTTGTTATGATGACTTTGGAGAAAAGCTTCCTGAAGTTCTGTGTTTTGCTCTGAAATTATGCTTTCAGGCAAAATTTGCCTGTGTTTAACTCAAATCCACTTAAGAAGCTTAAAAAGGAAAAGCTTGGAGAGCACACGGAATGTTTGCTTGACGGCTGAACCAAACGTTTTGGTTGACTTGAGGCAGGTTTTGCATGGGGGATTTTTTCAGTTTGTTTTTCATTTTGCTGAGCTCAAGTTTGGGTTTTGTCAATGCCTCCCAAGTTTCCTATTACCCCTGTGGAAAGATGGGCTGCCGAGGGCTGGTAGAACCACACACCTCAGTGAGGGGATGGTTATTCAATTCATGTGCTCCCCAGATTGGCCATGGGCCTGCAAACAATCAGCTGTGCTCTCCTGCTCTCCAGCTCCCATGGAACACCAGCCTGGGTTGTAAGGGATTATCCAGAACAGGCACAGTGCTGGGAAGGGCTTCAGTGGGGCAGAGGGAAACACTCCAGGGTTGCCTTGAAATACCCTTAAACCCCTTTGAACCATCATGGCTTGAGTGTGGCTCATGCAGCAGCAGGGAGTGGAAGGATCCTGCCCAAGGGCAGAAGGTGCAGAGCAGCCCCCGGGAAGGAGGGCCCAGGACACTCATCCAACAGGTGCGAGGGGAATGGCAGCTCAGCTGAATGGAAATGTTCCCTCCCAGCCCTCTGAAGTGGAACTGCCAGGCTCCCCACTGCTCTTAATCTGTATCACAGCGAGGAGCTAAATATATTCCCAGCCTCATACAGCAGGGCCTTGCTAATCTGCCCTTCATCCCTCGGACACCCAGCCCCGCTCTCTGCCAGGGTCCAGAGTGGAACATCAGGGGCTCCTCTCACCCAGCCCTCATCCCCCTGGCAGGGGTGACTGGAGCCAGGACACTGGGGAGGATGAGCACCAGTAACAGAAACAGAGCTGCAGTTGTCAGAGGGAATGAGCCGTGGGCTTCCTGCTGCCCTGACCTTGCCCTGTGCCGGTCTGGGAACAAACTGCATTTGTTAATTTGCAAAACAATTCTCTCACCCATTAGGGTGACTCAGGTCCTAATCCCAGGGTGTTTTCAGAGAATCATAGGAGGGTTTGGGTTGGAAGGAACCCTAAAGCTCATCTCATTCCATCCCCTGCCATGGGCAGGGACACCTCCCACTGGCCCAGGTTGCTCCAAGCCCTGTCCAGCCTGGCCTTGGACACTTTGAAGAATGGGGAGTCCACAACCTCTCCAGGCACCCTCTCTGTTTTTCCTTGTGGAACTCAAATCCCCACCCCACGTGCTGGCTCTTTCCTGGCTCCATCCACGTGGGATCAAGGTTGTTTGGGAAATGGTGCTGGACCTTCAGAGTCCATGATGTGACAGCATTTCTGTGCTCATGCCCAGGAAACCACGGGATGCCCATCAGCCACAATGAGTTTGCCAGGAAGGGTGTGCTGCAGGCACACCTTGAACCCACAGATAACTGACTTTATCCAGCAAATCTGGGCAAGAAATGTTCTCCATGCAACCTGGGTGTAGGCTGGTGGCCCACCTTCATTGTGTAGTGGAGAATCCCCTCACTCAGCTCTTTGCTTTGGAGAAGAGCCCCCCCAGCCCTGCTCCCACATCCAGGGGGAAACAGGAGCCAGGGAGGGGGGAGCCACAGTGCTGCCTTATGCTCAGCCACCCATAGCAAGGCAGTCCCATCTCCCTGTGCCTGCATTAGCATTCCCCAAATCCTTTTAGCACAGTGATCTGATAAGGGATCTGCCTGTATTGGATTTTTTTCCCTGTGACACATAACCCAGCTGGCTGGGTGGCACTTCGGGGAGGAATCAAACGTTCAGGAACAAATGAGTAAATCAAGTTACCATTTTACATCTCTTTAAGTTGTTTCCCTCTAAGAGCTCCCCAGATTTTATCTCAGGTAGCTTAATTCGAACAGGAGAGCTGGGGCTCCTCAGAGCACGCTGGCTTTTCCAAGGCAAGGGCAGCCCCCACCAGGTAGGAGGAAGCTTTGCTCAGCAAAGCTAGCTCAAGGCAAGGGGAAAGGCAGGGATAATTTATCCTGTGCTGTGGGAAGTCCAGGGAACAGCCAGGAGCCCCCAGGTCCCTGTGACAGTGAGGGAGACAGCCCGGGAGCAGCCCCAGCCCAGTGCTGGCACTGTGAGGAGGGGCTGCTGCCTTCTGGGGGGAGCTTCACCCCTCAGCACCACCTGCCTGGCACACTCACCTTCAGCAGCTGATTCCATGTGTCCCACAGTGCCCAGGAACTGCTGGAGGCTTTTGTCTGCAGGGTTCAGAGAGGCCACAGGGCGACATCCCCAGGTTTCACTTTACCTGCTTCATCCTCCGACTTTGTTGTTCCCTGGGACCAGCTGCCTCCCCCCCACAGAGCTGTAACACCTGGGGACCTGGGCCTTGGGAAATGAGGAGCTCATCCAGGCAGGAGCTGAGCAATGGCTGCCCCTACCTGAGCCCTGTGGGCACTCGAGGTGCCTCGTCCTGGGCTGCTCCATCCCTCTGAGACCTCGGGGGAAGCCCACATCAGTTCCCCTGGGCTGGGAATCCTGTGCACGTTCCCTCCACCCCAGGACCAGGATGTCTGCTTGGAACTGGTCTGAGTGTGCAGAAACACATCTCCCTCCCGTGGGCAGAGGTGCCTGTTCCACACAGCTCCACACTTGGAGAGCTGGGCAGCTGCTGCTGAGCTTTGCTGTTTTCTTCTCCTGAAGTGTTTCTGTACAGAAACTCACCCAGATTTCCCTAACCTGAGAGATAATAACCTGAGGAATTTCTAGTCAAGCTTCATTGGCCATGGCATTTCACTGCTCTTTTACAAATCCCTGATGTCTTCCTACCCCAAAACACAGCAGAAACAGAAAACAAATCAATCCACATAACAACAGCACCATCAGCTTTTGTCTGGCCCGGGAGAGGGGAGAGAGCAAGGGAGGAGAGGAGAGATGGAGTGATAGGAAGAGAAGGGAGAGAAAGTCCAGGGCTGAGGAGTGGCAGCATTTATGGACTTGTTGGAAACCATCAATCACTGTTAGTGCAAGAGGCTGTTTTGAGCTGGTGAGTATTAAATTCCAGCAGAATTTGATGAATAACAGAAGGAAAAACATTCCCATTGTGGAAGAATAAAAAACAACAGTCCCCTCTTTCCCCTGTGCCAAACACCCCAACCTGAGAGAAAGTCCTGGGAAAGGTTTAGCCTGAGCAAGGGGATGTGGAGGAGCCTCACTGGGAGTTCCAGGAGAGCTGCAGAGCTGAGAGTGCTTCTAACTGGAACCTGAAGCACCTCACTTTCACAACCCAAACCTCCCTCTGGGGTGGGAGGGATGGGGAGTGGCTCATTTTGCCTTAATAATCACCCAGCCCCTGCTAATTATTAGCAACTGGAGTGAGTGTGCTCAGATAAGATCAGACTCTCGAGGCAGTGGAGCGTCAGTGCCGTGTTGGGCTTAGAGCAGTTCCTGCTGCCCAGGGGCTTCCTGATGCTGAACCTGCCATTCCACTGTCTGGGAGATGGTCAGGGCTGCCCTCCTGCCTCTGCTTTGAAAATCCAGACCCTGAAACCATGGGCCCTGGTGATGGAGATTGGCATTTGTTCTTCCCCACGTCGTTCTCCAAAGCAGTCAGCAACAACATCTCTCCTTAATTAGACGGGTTTGTAATGAGGGCTGAGGGCCCCAGAGGCTTGTCTGACATCACCAGGTATTGCTGTCAAACAGACACAGAAAAATGCACTGAGATTCAGCCAGAACATCCCTGGAATTAAGGAATTTGTCCTAAAAATACATGGGCTCGTGCTTTGTCTGTGGTGTCTCTCGGTGATGGGGAGGAAGGAAGGGAGCACCTGAACCTGGGCTGATTCACATCAAACAGTGGCACAGGGGGACTTGGGCTTGTGATGAAGAATTAATTTGGCATCAGCATAAATGTGAAAGGGAAAGGCTGGTACAGCTCAGGTGACCTTTCCTGGAGCCGTGTGGGCTGTCGGGATGACGAATGGGACACCTGAGCACTGGCACAAAGGGGCAGCACTTGAAGGTCACCTCGGTTTGCTAAATGGGGTGGCTGCACTTCAGGGCCAGAGCCTGAATCCGCAGGGAGGTGGGACTGAGGAATCCCCCCATCTGGCCCCATTTATCCCCTCCCTTCTCCCAGAGGACAGGCAGACAGCTGTGCACTGTTCCACCTGGGCAGACAACCCAACATGTCCCTGGTCATGACAACATGAGCATGACAGGAACACGTCATGACAACACAAACGTGGTCATTCCCCGTTGTCACTGAGCACCAGGCTCTGATCCAGCCCCTCTCCTGCCTCCAGAGGTGCAGCTGCTCCTGCAGGAATGGGATGGCCAAGGCAGAGGGTCTCCCTGAAGGAGATTGTGATTCCACTGAGGCACAACCAGAGGGAGAGCGGGGGCAGCGTTGCTGGCCCCTGGCACAGCACCCACCGAGAGGCTGCAGTGATGGGGGCACGGCAAGGGGCTGGAAGTGGAGTCCCCACGGGGCCCTGGCCCTGTGTCCCCCAGGACCTGTCCCTGCCATGTGGCAGCCGGCCCAGGGACCGCTCCGATGGGAGAATGACTCACAGGGACTCCGCAGGGTGTGTTTCCTATTAGGGCCGTTAAAGTCTCCACAATTAGGAATGTAGCTCAACCAGAGTGTGAATCCTTAATAGGAAACATCCCCCAGATGCACATGAGGGCCCCGAGGAAGATGCCAGCCCTGCAAGGGCCCGGGGCTGGTGTGCGAGAGCCGCCGGGATGGCTCCCACATGAGGCGGCATCAAAGGGGAGGCTGCAGTCCCGGGGTCTCCGTGGCCACTTCTGCCAACTTTGATCAGGGTTTGTCTTCTGACTCCGAAGCATTTTTTTCACACTTGTTTCCCAAGTGTGAAGAGCCCAAAGCCATGCTGGAAACTCTGAGACAATTTCAGATTCCTTTGCAACAAAGCCAAGGCCAGGACAATGGGACTTTGATGTTATTGACATATTGGTTCAGAGTTTCCTTGTTTCCATTTCCCAGCACTAGGACAGAGCAGAGGGCTGCTGCTTTGCTCTGTGTAATTAGTTAATGTTTGTACAGTGCTTGGAGAATATAAAGTGCTCAGTGAGTGGAAAGCGTTATCCTTATTACTATGCCTTCCCATATCCACTGGCTGCGTTTGTGGAGCTGCAAAAGCTTTGAAAGAAAAATAAAATAAGGTCAAGTTTATTTTATTTAAATGTAAAATAAAATTTTAGTGCTGAGCAGAGGTAATGGAGTGGCAGAGCCAGGGAGGGAAGGGCTCTGCACATCTCCAGTGCAGGGACGGCACAGACTGTGCCAATCTGAGTCTCCTTGATGTTGTCCCACACTGCCCTGGCACTGTGTGTGCCAAGTGTGGCCTGGAAAAGCCCTCCCAGGGGCAGCAGAGCCCAGTTCAGCTCCCTGTGCCCTGCTGGAACTGCTCCCAGTGGAGCTCAGTGGTGCCAGTCCTCCAGGGCACCCATTTCTCCTGCGGACACGCGGCAGCTGCGGATGGGGCAGCTCGGAGCAGGGACACCATGGCACTGCCAGGCAGAGCTGGCCTTGGAAACTGGGGCCCAACACTTGCACGTGCCCCAGGCAGGTCCTCCCACACTGCCAGCCCACGGCACAGCATCCAGGAGGAGACCAGGGAAGCTTTGGCTCCTGCTGCTGTTGGTCTGTCTCCCATTTCCAGGCGATGAGGTGCTGTGAGAAGTCCTCGAGGATGTTCTGAGCAGCTGAGGTGGAAAACCTCCTGCACTGTCAGTGCTGCCCCACAGCCCAGAGTGATGCTGGGGATGCTCCCACTGAGAACTGCTCCACTTGGGCCCAGGGTTGGGGCTGTCTGAGTCTTCTCACGGCTGTTGTTCCCTTTTTCCTTCCCTTGAGTGATTTCCCCTCATTGTGATTCCTCTCCTTGCTGGTGATAAAACATTTGACGAGTTGCACTGACGGCCCAGACTCAGCAGCCCACCCCAATCCTCCCACCCCAGCCTCTCCCCCACCAAATATGTTTGTATTTTTAACATTTTTAGGCAACAATCTTAAACCAAAGCAGATGTGACAATGAATATTTATCTGCAGCATCTCAGTATGGGATTTTCTCTTAAACTCGATAAAATAAACTGCTCAGGATACAGAACAACGTTTCTCCTAATATACAATACACAAGGGGCAGGAGGGGAATTAGCAGATGAACTCGGCATTAAAGCCATTTAAAATCAAAAGAGCAGCAGCATTTACATGCGAGGAGAACAGTTGGTGCTTTCAGTGAGATCCTGGCGTGTTTTCCTCCTAATTCCTGGAGGCACGAATGCCAGGCAGAAAGGTTGCTGTGACTGCAGGGGCAGGTGAGCAGGGGGCTCTTCCTGCGGGTGGGGAGGGGGCCAGAGCAGCCCCTGTGCCCGAGAGGAGCAGGGCACAACTCTCCACAGGGTGAGATGAGGAGCAGGGTGAGGAGGGGAAGGGGAAGGCAGGCACTGCTCGAGTGCCAGGGAGGTCTCCTCACCCGAGCCCCAGCCTCATCTCTCCCATGGGACAATTGCTGTCCTCGTCCCTCAGGGGGTGCTACAGCAGCTCCACCCCTGCTGACTTCACTGGGGTTCATCTCCATCCAGGGGAGTGGAGTGAAGGGTCCCCACTCCTGATGCTTCTGAGCTTGGGGTGTGTTGGATTGACCTTGCTGGGGCTGATGCACACAGGATGCCCCAGGCTCCCTGGGCTGGGACTCTGGGGCTTCCTGGCTACAATGTGCCTTTGCTGGTCCTTTGGCAGCTCCCTGTGGACTGGAGGGTGGGATGCTGTGGGGTCCCTTGTGCCCAGAGGTGGGTTGAGCTCCTGTCCCGTGGGGTAGCTGGATCCCAACACAGTGCAGTCCCACAGGACCCAAACCTCTGCTTGGTCTGGCACTGACAGCTCCTTCCCCCCCCACTCTGCTCACCCTCAGGGCCTTAGTTTTGGGATTTGAAGCAAAGGGTGAATAAAAACTGCTGACATGTTTGGATGAACAGTGTCAGCTTGTCCCCCCACCCTGCTGGACGCAGTGGGTGCTGCTGCTGGGCACTGCAGCCGTGCTGGAGGCAGCACATTCTCCTGGAGCTGGGGGGCATTGCCAACCTTGCCACGTTCTGCTCCAAGAGCCAGGCACGCTTCTCCAACCTGCTGTCTCTGACGCAAATCCAGAACAATATGCAGATTAAAAATAACAACCACAACAAAAAAGCTCAAGCACCATGCCAGAGAGCCCCCCCCACACGTGACCCTCCCCAGAGCCAGAGCAGGAGGGAGCCCCTGTGCCTGGGGCACAAGTGGGAGGCTGGAGGGGGCAGCAGGAGGATCCTGAGGGTCAGTGCCATCCTGTGTCCAGGTCTGAGAGGTCAATAAAATCCCTCCTGCTTATTCACTCCCCCACAGCTCCACAAAGGGAGTGACTGAGCCTGACCAGGGAGGGTTGTGCCATGGTGGTCACCCTTTGTGACAGGTCCCAGGTGAGCAGAGCCAGTGACCACAGCACCACGCACTGTAACACCTTGGTTCTCTTTGGTTTAGGGCCATCTACACTCCTCCTTTCCTCCCAGAGCAGGATCTGGGTCTCTGGCTCCTGAGGGACCCCTGAAAAACAAGTCAAAGGGACAAGGACTCCTTTGGTCTGCAGACACTGCAAATAGGAGCCAAAAAACTGCTGACTGAAAGGGCTCAGCAGCTTCCCGAGGGGAATGGCCACAGCTGGTGGCACTCACAGTGTCAGGAATGGGATGGTGAGTGTTCAGCCCAGGGGGAACATTTCCCGTGCTGAGAGAGCAGAGCCCAGGCCAGTCTAACACAGGAGATGCTGCAGGACACCAGCAGATGCCCTTGGGCAGTGAGGGGATGGAGGGTTTTGGAGTCCCTGTGCTTCCTGGTGCTTCCTGCGCTTCCAAAGCACGGGGAGGGTCCCAGAGGGTCCCTGCACCATCCCCTGCCAAGGAGGATCCGCTCAGGACTTCATGGTCCCGTTCCTCCCAGAGAGCAGCAGGTGGATCCTGCCCTGCCAGCCCCCTGCCAGCCCCTGCCCTGAGCACACGGGACACTCACCCCTTGTGCTTCACCCCAGGGCTTGGCCATGCCCGGGCTGCCCCCGTGCCTTCCCAGGGTGTGGAGGAGGAAGGTTTTGATTTCCTGAGGAAGCACTGGGGGGAGCAGAGTGACATCACCAGCCACGAGCTGCCCAACATCCCGAGGCAGGTGCCTTTCACTCCCCAAACTGCACTGGAGTGTCCTGACGTGGTGCTGGAGCCGCACAACGTTGCTGCTCGAGGCAGTGGAGCGTCAGTGCCGTGTTGGTACCACCACACCCAGCACTCGGGTTCAGCAGCCTGCACCAGGCAGAGGGAGGCAGCGGGTTCCTCTTCAGGTTTTCGGTTGCTGTGTTTGTAAAAGATTCATTTTTCTTGGTGTTTCTATCCTTGCATTTTAGAACCCAAACATTTGGAGGACAGGGGAGCCGTGGCCGCTCCGGCACCGGGCTCGGCGTGTGCAAGGCATGTTGATGGGCCCCCAGCACCCCCTTCCAGCCAGCCCTTCACTCTGCCTAAAGATCAGACACTATTGAAATGCAGTCTCCAGGGGTGGAGAGGGTGGTATGAGGCATTGAAAGAGCTGTGAGAATGAAAAAAAAAAGGAAAAGAAAAAAGAAAAGGGAGAAAAAAAAGCAAAGCAGTGGCGTATAAATGAATAAATAATAGTAATAAAAAAGATCATTGGGAAGCAAAGACATTCTTTATGGTGCATTAATGTGTTTTCTCAGCTGCTCTCTTGACTCTCCACCAGCTCTTGCAGTTCCTGTCCTCGGGACACTCTGCTGTGAGTGGTGGGTGCAGGAAGGTTTGTTCTGGCTGCTCTGCCCCCATCCCACTGCCCCAGGAGCTGCTGGCACCCCCTGCCTTGTGGAGGAGCACAGAGCCCTCATGTCTCCCTTTCCCCACGGCCTTCATGCCCATCTCTGTCTCATGGCACTCAGCTCTTTGGACAACCCGCCTCTTGCTCCAGAACAGGTGGGAAATGCCACAGGAACACAGTGTTTTGTCCCCTTGGTGTGTCCCCCAGTGCTACCCCCCCTGCTCTCCCCAGGTTCCCTGAGCTGCTGTTTTCTTCCTCCCCCTGTCTCCAGCAGGTTGCTGGGGAAGGGATCCAGCCCAGATGCCCGTGGTGGGACATCAGTGGTACGAGGCACCGGCGCTTATCTGCGGGCTGCCAGCACTGTCACCACGCTGTGTGAGTGATGTGCCGAGCTCCCCCCGCTCCCAGCGCTGATCACGGGGTGCTGCTGCTGCTATAGAAACACCCAAGTTCTTACAGTCACCTCCTTTTTTGTTTCTCTCTTTTCTCTTTCCCTTTAGACCCTCAAAGACGCTTCTGAATTCCCTCACGATTCAAAAGAAGATCCAACAGGCTCCTCACCACAGTGTGAACCTGCCAAGGCACAGTGTCCTGGCTGGGACACAGTGTGGTGATCCAGCCCCACCTTACAGAGGGGAAACTCCTGAGTCACAATCTTCTTTCCAGGGGCTGAGCCCTCTCCTGCTCGTGACAGGGTCCCAGGGTTCACCCCCGTGTTGGCACTGCTCTGTGAGCTCCAGGAGCTTATCAGCTGCTCCAGCAAAGCCCAGCAAAGAGCTCCAGTGGGTTTATTTTGCTGGCTGCTCATCACCATCTGCTTATTTTCCTGAGCTTTCCCCCTGTGAACCCACTCAGACACCTGCAACTGCGCTGACGAGTTACTTTAGAGCTGAGCTAAGTCTGCAAATCCCCTCCATGCGTGACCGTGGGGGGAGCAGGTGCTCCTCACTTCCCCATGGCTGCAGAGTCACGCAGCAGGGGGGCAGGATCCTTCCCACGCCTCATTTGCAAAGCAGAGACACCCACATGGAAAACCAGAGTGTCCTGGAGTCGTGCAATCACAGATTGGTTTGGGTGGGAAGGGACCTTAAAGCCCAACTCATTCCACCCGCTGCCATGGGCAGGGACACCTTCCATTAGCCCAGGTTGCTCCAAGTCCCATCCCACCTGGCCTTGGACACTTCCAGGGGTGGGACAGCCACAGTTTCTCTGGGCAGCCTAAGCCACAGGAGTCTGGGCCCATCTGGTATCACCGTGATGGATCCAGCACATCCCTTCCAGGCTCCCTGTCCTTGCTGGGCTCAGCTGACAGTGGCCTGTGTGTGTCACTTTGGCCAGTCCCTGGGTGCATTCTGCAAACTAAATCAGCTCAATGTAAGATCCAAGGAGAAGTTTATTAAGAGGATTTGGGCTGAAATTCAACTCTTTCTGAAAAAAAAAATAAAATACTTCAAACTAAAAGGTTCTAAACAAACCTGACTGGAGAGTCATTTAATACCCTGTCAGCTTCCCTTCCCACTGTTCCTGGCTCCAAGTGCCAGGGAGGTGAGTTGTGTCCCTGGGGTCAGGATCCTGCTCTGCTGTGTCTGCTTGGAAGCTGCAAACAAACCCTAAAGGGCAGATCCCAGAGCTGCTTACCCAGAAATATCCTTCTGGAGCCCAGCTTTGGCTTGAGCCTTGGTGGAAGGGCAGGACAGGTCATTGTCCAGAACCCCCGCTTTGATTTCCACTCTCTCCGCTGTGATTCCCACTTCCCACCGGAGCAGTGGAGCACTTCTGCATTCCAGAGGCATTTCAGGGGCTCGGGGTGCCTGGCCTGGGTGAGAGGCAGGAATGGTGAAGGCCATCAAAGCACAACAGACTTTCCAGTTCTGAGACCTGTAAACGCCAGGCTGGCACAGCCATCCGTGTTTCTCCTGCCCCACAGCTCCTGGCTGACCATTCCATTCCATTCCCTTTCCCATTCCCATTCCCATTCCCGCTCCCAACCCAGCTCTCCTTAGCCGCGCTCTCCCCCTGGTGCCAGCTCTCGGTACTGACCGTGCCCGGTGCCCCCGCCCCTTCCCGGATCCCTGCCCGGACCCCCGGGATGCTCCATCAGCGATTCCATCCCCACAACCCGCAGCGACCGCGGGGCTGTGGAGGAGAAGGAGCCCGGAGGGTCCCCCCCGGCACGAACCCCCCCGGCCCCGGCGGTGACATCGGTGACAGCTGCCGGGGAACCGCTGCCTGATGGAATCTTTGCTCTTTCCTAGAGCAGGGGGCTCTCACCAGTGACTTCCAGTCACGAAAATGCACCTTCCAACAACGCCCCGTTCAGTCCCACCCCCCACACCCCCGGCCCTGGGGCTGGTGGTCTCGAGGAGCATCCTCCCTGGAGACCAAGGGAAGAGAGAAGGAGGGAAGGGGAAAGGAAGAGAGATGGAAACAGAAAGAATTAAACCCCCTGCTTTAAATGATGGAAAATATCCCAGCAGTGTTCCCTTTCAAGCCTTATTTTGCTATTCAGGAGCTTGAAAGGCACCGAGCTCCCCAGCCCTCGCAAAGCAAGCAGAGATTTCACGTTATAAAATATGAATACCCTGGGTTTATGAATAAACCTGGGTTTTACTGCTCAGTCCAAGTCATCACAACCTCCTTGGTTCTCTCTGGGGTGATTTGGTACAAAGAACCCACAACACCAACGTGATAAACCTGAACTTCCCAGGTGAGGTGAGTGCCCAGGTGTGGGGTCAGCAGGGGGAGGCAATGGGAACCACTGGGGAGCAGCTGGAGGCACCGATTCCCATCCCCTCCTGGGGCTGTGAGGGGACAGAGGCACTGCTGGGTGATGCCAGGGCTGGGAGATGTCCTCAGATCCAGGGCTGGGAGCAGTCCCCAGTACTCAGGCACGTGGCAGGGAGGGAGATGCTCAGGGTGCTCGATGGCTGAGGCTGCAGGTGCTGGAGCATCAGCCCCCAGGAGAGCAAGTGAGAGACCCAAAACCTTCCTGTGAGTCCTGTGAGGTCCCACAGCCCTGACAGAGGGAAGCACAGCGAGCTCAGAGGAAGGAAGGCTGTGCTCTCCCTCCCCAGGGGGACAAAGGCAGCAGGGATGTTGTGCCAGGGAGGATCCCATCTGCTCCCACTTGGGCTCGGGCACAGGCCCTGCCAGGGGACCTGGGGCTGCTGCTCCACAGCTCACATTTTCCTTCCTGGAGAGGAGGAGGGGGCTGGCAAGGGCATCCCCCAGCCCCTGCCCACCTCTGGGCACAAAGCCAGGGTACAGACCCCCCTGGATCCCTCCCTGGCCCTGCTGCTGCTGGGGGGAGGAACGACCTGCACAGGGAGTGATGAAGACATTAAAAGTGCTTTGGGGGGAAAGGAAGGACAAAGAGAAACTGGGAAGAGGCCGTTCCCAGTCCCTTGATGCACTTCAAGAGAAAACAGTCTTGTCTTTTTATTTTTTCTTTCCCAGACCCTGTTTTCCATTTCAAATCAGCCTTGACACTTTGGTTATCTTTTTTTAATAAGCCAGGTTTGGTCTGTTAAAATCCATTCATCTATGTGGCACAGCCAGGCTCAAAGATAAATAACACCTGGGGAGGAGGAAGCCCCCCCCAGTGCTTCAGTGCCCACCAGTCTGCACCAGGACAGAGGCCAGGGAGGCACAGGAGGACACCCAGGCCCTGTGTCACCCCTTGGCCCTCTGACAGGGACCTGTGAGCCCCAGGGGACACGTGGCTCAGGGATCTTCTCCACAGCCATCCCTCTCCTGCCCGAGGTTTTGGGATGGAGCAAAGTCCATTGTCAGGGCTGGGGACCACTCCTGGTGAAGGGTGCAGGGAACCAGCTGCACATTTGGGGCGTCTTCACCCTCCCTCACTCCTCCTTGCTCCCTCCTGGCAGAGCTGCTGGAGCACACCCACTCTCTGGGGCACTGCCAGGGGATTTCCAGCTCCTCCCACCTGACCCAGTGCAGAATCCCCTCGGCAATGCTGGCAGAGCTTCCCAAAATCCCGTCCCTGGAGCTCTTCCCTGCTGGAGCCTGGCTCAGCCTCTGCCCACAGCCCATCCCGCTCCGAGCTCGCGCCCCTCATTCCCTGAGAGGCTGGAGAGGGGGGAAGGCAGATGGAGATCTGGAGGAGAAGGCGGCTTGAAGGAGGAAAGTAGCAACCAGAAACATGGAGAAAGGGATGAAATGTTAGAGAAAAGTTGGCCTGAGGGAAATAACAGAGCTAAAAATAACCTGCCAAAGGCTGCAACGGGAGAGAGGAAAAGGGCTGATCCGGAGGAGAAATAGGGTTGCCCTGCAGCCTGTCCCTCCCTGCTCCTGCTGAGCCCACAGCCTTTTTGGGGTGCCCCAGAGCTGGGGGGATACGGGGGCAGAGCCCCCAAACAGGTGCCACAACCAGGCCATGTGCCACAGGCCAGTGCTGTCCCAGGAGCAGGGACATCCCCTGGTTCCCACCCAGCCGTGCCCACCCAGCCCTGCGGGTCTGTCGCCTTGATTACAGTTCTGCTTCCTCCCCCAGCCGAGCACAGGAAGCTGCTTTGCCATCCATTTACCCAGGGACTTCACTGGTATTTAATAAACTCGATTAAGCAAGTGCCTTAATTTGCTTTGGTAATGAAAACATAATTGTTTCTGCAGCTCCAGTGCAGGGACTCTCCACTGCGAGTGGCGGGTGCAGGGGGTGGGATAATAAAGCAGAAGAGCCCAGACCTGGGGAAGTTGTTTGTTCTCCCCTGAGGAAATAAGCAGGTTATCCCCTGGGAGGGAAGGGCTGGGGCAGGGGAAGGGCAGGGAGCAGGAGCTGCTGCCATGGAGAGCTGGGCTGGCTGAGGGGGGGATCATGATTTCTCAGCTTCAGTCCTTCCCCACAAAACCCACAGCCAGAGGGCACGGGGGACTCTCCATATTCACTCACCTTTGCAGCTCCACCTGCACCCTGTGCAGGATGCACCTATCCTATGCTGTGTGATCCCATGCAGGGGTGCAGGTCCGATAAGGCAGGAGCTTCCCAGGCACTAGTTCACACCAGTGCACTCAGGACTGCCAGGCTATGGATAATCTGGAATTCTGTCCATGGATGTGTGCATAGCCCTTAGCACTTGACTCGCAAAAGGAGCAGATGATCCCACTGGGGTCCCTTCCAACCTTACCCCTCGTGGGATTCAGTGAGCTGAGCACACCAGTGCCCAGGAACACATCTCACAGTCCAAATAAATGGGAAGAAAGTTCCTTGTAATGGCAACCCCCCAGATGAGCAGCCAGTTATGTCTGTGTGGGCTGTGTGACACAGGACGTCTCTGCAGCAAAGCCCTGCTCAGTTTATACCATTTATGTGGGATATTTCCCAAGACTGATGATTTAGAAAACACTGCAACCTCTGCAAAGGTGAGGACAGCCCAGAGGCCACCAAGGCCAGCGGGAGTGGGGACACAGGGCCCAGTGGTGCTCCCTGGGGAACACTCTGGGGAAGGAGGGCCCTGCATGTGCGTTGAGCAGCAGCACGACTTGTGCAGAGAAGGAGAACGGGAGGAGGAACAGACAGATGGTCCCATTTTGTATGAAAAGGCAGAGAGGGAAGATGTAACTTGGGAATCTCCCCAGAACAAGCCATCTGTGAGGTGTAAGGCCTGAGCTGCTGCTGGTGCAGCCAAAATCCTGGAGCAGCAGAGGATGCTGCGCCCGGCCCAAAGCTGCATTTCATCACCTCCTCCCTGTTATTTGTGACTCGGAGGTCACAGGTGGTGAAAGCAAGGATTTAGTCCTTTGGTTTTTTTACTTTCTTCTGCTTTACCAGGTTTGTGTTTTTCCTCACCCCTATCTGATGCCAGCCAGGAGCTCTGGGAGCTCTTGTGAGCCTCAGGCAATTCCCTCCACAGATTGAAGGAACCCAAATAAATAAGTGTTGTGAACAAATGCTTTAAATATTAGAAACTGAGAGCTGGTCTGGAAACCCCACAAGCCAGATTGGCTTTCCCATTGCAGCTCCAGTATTCCATGTAGGAGCTGCTGGCAGAAAGGAGCACTCAACCTCCCCTTCCCAGCAGGGGGAAGGTCCTGGCCTGTCTGAGGCTCCAGAGAGTTGTCACACTGGGAAGGGAGATGTGGGACAAGGTAAACTCTGGGTTATCTCTTCTAGACACTTCATTTCCCTCTGGAGGGACAGAGCAGCTCTGTCCCTTCTGCAGTGAGACCCATGGCAAGGGACCACCCCTCACAGGGCTTTCCACCTCCAGGTGTATCCAGGCCGGAGATAACCCATTCCTGGGAACACTGGGTGTGCCATCCCCAGGCTGTGCCCCATTCCCAGGCTCTGCCCTCTGCACAGGGACCTGCAAGTGAGAGTGTCTGTCCCCTGGCAGTGACTCTCAAACCTCCTCCCACCCTCCCCACACATGGGTTCCAATGCTGACAGATAAACAGGGGCATAAATCTGGGCAGGGTGGTGTTCCAGCCGAGAGCCCACCCATGCTGAGGAATGCAGAGGCAGCAGGATAATGGGCTGCCTCGCCATGGGCACTGCCCAGTATCCCATGTCACCCTGTCTGGTCGGTGGAGCTGTGAACTGGAGGAGCCCCAGCACTGGGATTGGGCTGGGAGATGTCCCAGTGCCACTGGGCTGGGTCCTTGCACAGTGCTGGGCTCTGCCCTCGTGCACAGGGATGGGGATGAGCTGGCAGCTCCCTGCTCTGGGGGGATGGAGCTGCTGGGGAGCAGCAAGGCAGGGATCTGGGATTTTTTGGAGGGGTGGGCAGGAGGGCGAATGACAAAGCCTAAAAAATAAAGACACTGGCCCTGTAAATCACTAATATTAAAAGGCATGAAAGGGCCAGGGTCTTTAGACACAAATAAGCCCTGGGTGGGAGAGCAGCAGGCAGTGCTGGCCCCGCCGTTGGACTCCACAAATATCCATCAGCTCTTCCTGACACATCGTTATTAGCTTTCCTACGCTGAATTGCACAGGGATAAACTTGGGGCTGGGAGAAAAACCGCAGAGATTATTGTCAGCCCGAGCGCTGCCACGCGCTGTGCTTTTCCTCCTTCCCCCCTCCGCCTTTTCCAAGCAGGAACACAAAGGAAATTCATGGCATTTCTCCGGTTAATACTGCAGGAAGCGTTGGTGGGCTTGAAAGAGGAGAAAGAATTAGGGGCTCATCCAGACAGGGGGATGTGGGGGGCGAAGGAGGGGGCAGCAAAGGGGGGGCTGTCAGAGGAGGCCGAGAGCAGCTGATCTCAGTAAAGTGATAGTTTGATGCATTGGGCGGGGGGAAAAAGAAACTTCAATAAAACAAATTGAATTTAAATCCTTCAGTAAGGCCGGTTCCCAGTGAGTGAGCACCGGGAATGGCCTTGGGTTGCCCCGGGACAGCCGTGTGGCCCCTCACTGCACGAGGGTGTGGGGTTTGGGGGGGCTGAGGGGGCTGCCCTGGGCTGGGAGAGCTGAGGGGCAGCGAGGGGCCAACATCCCCCCACTTCCCATCCCCACTGACTGCGTGTCTCTGTTCCCCTTCCTCACTGTGGAGGAACCCCAGGGCGCTGCCAGGCAGTGAGTCCATCCTTCTGCCCAGCTCCTGCATGAACCCCCAGAACTCTGGGACCCCACCCAAAACCCTGGGTGTGTCCCCCCTCAATTCCACTTAATCCCATCCCACTGGACCCCCTGTGCCCCTCCCAGAATCCCAGCCCTCGCTCTGCCTGCCTGTGTTGGTGTTGATGGAGCAGCTTGCTCCCGCTGCAGGAATGACAAAAACAAACCCTTGGGAAGGGGCAGTGGGCTCGGGGGGCTCAGGGGCTGCCCCTTCTGCAGCACTCACCCACCTCAGAGCCATCCTGGAGGAGCTGTCCTGCTTGGAAGGCCTCAGTGGCCCTCCCTGGGCACGGGTGCCATCCCCAGGCTGCCCATGGGCACAGTTACGGGATGATCCATGGAGGGCAGTGGACCAAGAGGAGGATCCACCGTGGTTTCCACGCTCCCTGAGCAGGGTTGAATGTCACATCCCCAGAGGGGTGAAGCCCCTGAAATTAACTCCCCTCTGCCAAGTTAACTGCCCAGAACATTGTCGATACAATCAGCAATAAAGCCTAAAAATAGCCCAGAGCAGTTGTCAGCAGTGTAAATAAAGATTACTGAGTGTCGTGGAGCAGGATAAATACCAGGGATTCATGGATCATCTCCCTTGCGTGGGCAGACGGCCTGACCTATGGGTTATCTCAGAGCATCTGTGACTTCAGGAGCTGCCGAGGGACCTGGGCTCTGCCAGCCCCTGGGGGGCACGAGGTGGCATTTCTACAGCAGCTCCATTTGGGTGAATAACCAGGTGATTCCGGTCAGTGACAGCCTGTCCAGGGATTGCTCGGGGCTCCTTCCTGGATGCAGAAGGCCCCCACTGTGCTGGAGGCCCCCAGGCTTCAGGGGGTGCTTACTCCTGCAGGAGGGACCCCAGGAGAGCACCCAGCACCCCTCTGCCGTGGCACTGGGAGCAATCTGGAAGTTATTGCACCACTGTGTCCTGCAGGGAACGCCGGGCCCAGTTCATTTCCTTTAAGGAAACACAACCCGAGGGGATAATTAGAGCTTCTTTGCGTACACAATCCCATACTGTTTATCCAACACAAATTAAAAAACGTGGTCCTCAGGAACACAGAGCAGAGGAGATAAAGGAGCTCCCAGACGGGTTTCATTACTGCCCCGGCACACCGGGCCCCCAAAACCATTTGGTGTTCCAGGACAATGGCAGGAAAGTTGGGATGTTCAGAGCAGGGACCCAGGGTGCTGTAAATAAACCTGTGTGGGAAATGGGATGAATCTTTGTGCCAGCATCCATCTCTCTCTCGTGCTTTTGTGCCTCTTGTTTAAAATATTCAGGTCTTGGGTGCACACGAACCACGTGAAAGCCTGCTTGGAAATGAGAGTCATGGAATCAGGGGATCACACCATGGTTGGGGTTGGAAGGGGCCTTTAACATCACTGAGGACTTCAGGAGGTGCTGAGGGTCAGGCAAACAGGGTGGTTTGTGCTCACCCCCTGCTCTCCAGAAGGCAGGAGTAGAGGGGCCCTGCCAGGGCTGGGGGCTATCCCAGCACCAGCAGTTAAGGGGGAGCTTCAGTGGACCCCGGACATGAGAAAGGAGGTGAAGAGTGAGTGGGGAAAAGCCCCTGGAGTGGAGCCCCAGCTCAGTTGCAGCAGGTCTGGCTCCGTCACTGCTGCGGGCAGGCAGAGCAGGGAAAAAATGCCATCTGGGGTCTCACTTGAAAGAGGTTTTACAAGCAGTGGGTTTTTATTACAAGCAGTTGAGTAATGGTGTGATTTCTGCCTTGCTCCATGGTGGAAGGGCAGGGTTGGGAGCAGGGCTGCCCTCAGCACCTGGGGAGGCACCAAGAGCATCCCTGGGGCAGAGCCACCACAGCCCCACCACTGACACGGGAGAAAATCCTTTGCCCTTTTAGAAATGTGTTGTGAAAGATTCATCCCAGAGGGACACAGGCTGGATTTGAACACTGTGTCCTGTGGTAAAACAATGGGAATGTGAGAGGCCAACCCATCTGGAGACAAACAGGAAGATGCTGGTGGCATCCCCCAGCACCCGTGGACCACTCTGTGGGGCTCAGGGGAATCTCCACCTGGGAAGGGGCCCTGGGCACTGCCAGATTTCAGGGTCGGGGCCCTTGCCCCAAAGCCCACAGCACATGGCATCGGTGGCAGCCTGTTCCAATCCGCCTCCTCCCCTCAAGCCGGAGCTCATTAGGGCAACGCTGTTTGTTTGTTTTGTTAATTGACACCAAGAGGCCCCATCTGGGCTCTGCAGAGCCCCTCTCTGTCCCTGACAGCACGTAAGGCAAAGCCAATTTTCCAGTGAATTTTCTGTGGCCTGGGAATGTATTTCAGGATCCTCATTTGGAGATCTTGATCAAGCTCTTCCCTGCCCCTCCTTGCTCTCTGTCGCTGCTCCCCCCGTGCTGCCTGTGACTGAATCTCTCCCCTCGGCCCAGCCCACACCGTGTCCCCTCACAGCCCCTCCTGGGCCCTGTCACCAGGGGAGGACGGGGGGACCTCACTGGGAGCACAGAGCATCCCTGGGCGTGCCCAGGATGGGCACCTGCTGGAGGTGCCAACCAGAGCTGGGCTGTCACCCACCTCCACAGCATCTCCTGCTCTGGTGAGGTGAGAAAAGGCTTCCCTGGAACACAGTGCACAGTCTCACCTGGAGGGCTGCAAGAGCTGTGTGGATGTGGCACTTGGGGACATGGGTCAGTGGTGGCCTTGGCAGTGCTGGGGAATGGTTGGACTGGATGATCTCAGAGGGCTTTTCCACCCTAAATGGTTCTGTGACTCTGTGACCTCAGCCACCACAGTGATTGATTTCTCAGAACTCCCTGTGGCTCAGGGCAGTGTTGGGAGCAGCAGCTGGGTACCAGCAAACGGGGAAGCAGTTCCCATCCTGAGACCTCCTGGAGACACCAGAGGAGAGGACACCTTGGATGGTGACTCTGCTGCCTTTGGGGCACTTTGGACCCATCAGACTCTGTGATGAGGCAACACAGACAAACCAGAACACAACGTGCCAAAGCCAACCTGCACAGTGTGGGCAGGGACATGGCAGGGACTGGGCAGGGACATGGCAGGGACATGGCAGGGACATGGCAGGGACACAAACAGGGACACAAACAGGGACACAAACAGGGACACCAACAGGGACACCAACAAGGACACAAACAGGGACACCAACGGGGGCGTTGCAGAGACAAAGTCAGGGACTCCTCTCCCCTGGGAAGTTGTCACACTGGCAGCTGAGTGTGGATGTGACAAAGGCCCATGTGACAAGTATTTGCCAGGGTGAGGCAGCAGTGGAGCCAAGCTGGGCTGGTCCCACCTCCATCCTTCCCTTCCTACCCCCATAACACCTCCTGCTTTTTGCTGGCACAAATGTTTCTGTAGCCAAGTGAGGAAGAGCTCTGGCTGGAAAAAGCCACATTTCAAAGCAAAGCCACCCCTTGGACTGGTGTCAGCTGCTTTCAGACATGCCCCGAGCGAGGCTGGTCCTTCTGGCCGTGCCTCCCACAGCCCCACGCTCCTCCACGTGCGGATGCTGTGGGAAGGAGAACAAAAGCCAGTGAAATCTATCAGGTGAGAAAACCTTTTTGGAGGATGAGAATGGAAAGAAAAAGCTTTTCTCAGCCTCCCCTCGGCCTCCCTCCCCACGCACAGCCGAGGGAGCATCTGTCCTGCTCCGTATGATTTAGCGAGTGAGACGGCGAGGAGCGAACGTGCCACCTGAAGGAAGGAAAGCTGTTGGTGTGTTTGGCATTCCTTCCTTCCTAATGACTGTGGAGGCATCAGAGACACAGGTAAATGGACACAGGGGTCTCGAACTGGCTGCCAACCCAGTGGGAGCCACCAGTGACCCCAGACCCCTGTGACAGGGAGCTCCAAAGCGCCAGGATGGTCGTGCCCTGGCTGCACTGCTCCCCATCAGGTGAAGAAGAGGATGAATCTCATCACAGGAGGTTCACAGACCCCAGCACTCCTTCCCGTTGTCTCCCAAGGCTCCGTGGAGCTTGGCTCCCCCTTCCCCTCCCTGGGCTCGGGGAACATGTGTCTAGCAGATTTTTATTAACTGTGCAGCTTTCCCTTGCTCGCTTTCTGTCTCTTTTTTTCTGCTCCCTGCTTGCTTGACAGAATTTAGATTAGACAAAACAGGAGATCATTCCTGCCTGCACAAAAAGGAAACAGAAGAAGAGAAGGAATTGGCTCTCACTGCTGCACCCCCTTCCCACCTCACCCCAGCATCTCCACCTGCCCCAGCCGCATCCCTCTCCCCCAGCCAGCAGATTTTTGACATTCCAGACATGATGAAGATCCAGGGCAGACCTGCTGCTCATCACCACCTCATCCTCACAACCTCCTCAGACCCTGTGCCCAAGGTTTGCTCTCCCCAGCCCCGATGGCTTCACACTCCACATTGCTCGGAGCCGGCGCAGCCGCCTGGAATCCTTCCTGGAGGGATGTCCTGCAGGGCAGAGCCTCTGCCAGCTCCAGGAGACCATGGCAAGGGGGCACTGCTGTGGATATGGGTTTCCCCCTCACTGCTGCTCCCCTTTCCAGGGAGGAATCTGCAGCTAGTTTTATGGACACCTGGAGGAGCTGGAAAAATGATCTAACATCTCCCAGGGCTTTGCAGAAATGGAGGGAGGTGTGAGAGGGGGAGGAAGGCAGCTCTGTAGCCATGAGCCATGTGGGCAGCTGGGAGGTGGGAGGATTTTCCATTTCTCGGTTTCCAGAGAAACTTGCCTCTGGGTAGAGAAGAGATGGTCCAGCATCAGAGCCCAAACTGCTGGGAATATTGAGATCATGATACCATGGTTAGGCTGTGCCCATCCCTGTGAGCCCTCTGGGGTGTCCCCACATGGGTGACCCAGAGCATCACCTTCTCTTTATACCCCCAGTCCCATTCACACCTCCTGCTGCAGCCCCTGTCCCATGGAAGGGCAAGGAAGGGCAAAGAAATCCAGACCTTCCTTCCTTCCTTCCTTCCTGTGACACACACACATTCTCACACACACACATGTTCTCTCTCACACACATGTTCACACACACACAGATCTCTCCCTAAACCTGTGGGTATCTGGGAGAATCTCTCACATCCCTGGGCATGGCAAAGGATGTATCTGCAGATCTCACAGCCTCTCTTGTTTCTCTCCCATTTCCTTTTCTCTCCCTGACCTTCCTCTTGGACAGGACACCTGGATGAGTGACTGGAATTTAATGATGACAATTGAACAAATAAACTCCTGCCCAGACAGCAGCAGTGACATCAGCCCATCCCACAGCCGTGCCTCCGGAGTGCCGGGTTCCAAGGACTGCATCCCAATGCTGTGAGGAGACAAGAGCACTGCAGGATCATGAACGGAGGAGCTCGCAGCCTTTGCAGCCTTGAAGTTTGCTGAGACACATCTGATCCCTCGTGGGTCCTATTTCCAGGTGATCTCAGGCAGAGGAAATCCAGAGGTGGCCCAGCTGCACCAAGGGAGGAGCTCCCGAGGGAGTAGGGAGGCCCCAGGTTGGGTTAAATGAGTTTATTTAATAACACCCAATTGACTACCTGAGAGATTGGAAGTCAAGACCAACCCAAAAATAGTTTGAGAGAAATCTTAATGTGTAACTCAGGAGATGGAGCGAGGCTGAGGGGGTTCTCCTGCCTGTCAAGGTGCTCTGGGGGAATCTTGCTGCTGCTTCTCAAGTTTTCTTTCCACAGGATGTTTTTAAACAAAATCTTCATTTCAACCTTGCTTTGCCAGGACTTGGAGCCTTAAAAAACAAAGAATAACATGCAGACATGACGTGAACACAGTCCTGACTGTCCTTGAGCCTCCTGTGCATCCCACAGATCTCTCATGAGGTGGCACATCAGCCCTGGGCAAGCAGAGGCTGCTCTAAACCCCCAGTTCCCACCCCAAATCCCCTTCATCCTGGGAAGTATCCTCACCCCAAGGACGAAGCAGTCCCAGAGGAGTGGGTGGGACGTGTGGCTCAGGTTGGGGCACAGCTCCATGAGTCCCTGATGTCACAGCCCAGAGATGTGCCAGGAGGCTGGTGCATCATCTCCCCAATATAGCAACGTGGGCTGTTCACAAGAGCAGAACATCTTGAATCCTGAATTTCCAATGCACTCCAGTCCTTTGGAAGCCCAGTGAAATGTCATCTGCTCGCTGGCAATGGTGATGGGAAGCGAGCCCAACCCTGGTGCCAGCTGGTGGATCCATCCCACCGCCGGTGCCGGGGAGGACGCAGCGGCAGCGGGAGGTGTTCGGCAAAGAGGCGGCATGTGCTGAGTGTTGGCTTGGTGGAGAAGGAAAAGCAATCCCAATGATTTCCAAAGCACCAGATCCAGCTGGAAGACAACTGTAACACCCTGTGGAGCAGTGCCCCCCTTCCCTGGCCTCCCTCCTGGCTGTGGGATCCCTCTACAGAGAGGCAGCAGGGGATGAGCAGAGAGCTCCCCAAGCTTTCCCTGGGGTATTTTACCTCCACCTCCCTGCTGGGCTCCTGTGTCTTGGTGTGCCCTGATGGAAGGGAAGGAGAAGGTCCCCCCTGCCCCAAACAGCAGGACAAACCCAGCCCTTGGGGGTGGTATGGCCCCCTCACTACAACCAGAGACCAGTTCCCCCATAAATCCCCTGGAGGCTTTGCTACTTCCAGAGCCTTGAAATCTGTTTACTTCTGGCTGTTCATTTCCCCTCACCCCACGTTTTCCAGCTGGGCATCCATCCTGCCTGTGCCCATGTCCCCCCACGTGGTCCCCGTGTTCCATCCCCGTGTTTTTTGGGACGGGGGGGCCCACGAGCTCCGGAGGCGCTCACCAGCCTCCTATTACAGCTTGTTAGAGGGCTATTATAGCCTCCCTCATTTAGAGAATTACTCATTTTTTAGGCCTTTCAGGAACTTTAATGAGTTGTTTTAAACACATGCAGCAGATGTGGCCTTGGGATGAGCTCCTTTGAAACCCTCCCTCCCCCAGCACACAGCCGGGAGCGCCCCCAGCTCCAGAGGGAGCAAGTCGGGGTCCCTCTGTGATGGTCCTTGTGCCCCCAGCCCTGAGCATCCCCAGCCCTGCTGAGGGGCAAAACCAGACACCCCAGAACAGCCCAGCACTGCCTCTCTGCTTGTGATCTCCACATTTTCTGGGTGGAGGGATCCCAGAGGATGCAGAAGAGGGGAAAACCACAGGGAAAATGGAAAGAGAGGGTAGGACAGGTGTGCTGAGGCCAGCCTGGGGTCTGCCTAAGGGACCTGCTTTTAGGAAGGGAAACAAGTGTCTTCTGGTAGTCAGGATCAAGCATCAAGCCCTGCTCCAGGGAAGCCAGGAAGGCTGGAAAGCAGCGGGACTTCATCGTGCCAGTTGGTTGATGAGGGGTGCAAAAATCTCACATGGCTCCTTATTCCCAGCCCTCAGCCCTTCCCAAAGCCACCACAGAGGACTGAGCTGTGGTTTGCTGAGCTGGTGGCTGATGTGAGACCCTGCCCTGGGACAACACAGCCTGGGAACACATGGATACACAGCCCTGACCTGCCTCTTCCCAGGAATATCCACAGAGTTTGTGTTCCTTTTTTCTCTTTCGGATATTCATCAATGTGTTTGCAAAACCTGGACCAAATTATAGCCAGGACCCAGTGCAGCCTGTTCCAAGTCCCTCCCCCTGCAACCAGTGACAGGGATCCAGCTCCCATCCCAGCTGGGAGCCAGTGGCCACTCCCAGCCCACCACAGGTTCCTCTCCCCTCCCTCAGGCCATGTGGGATGCCTTGTGCCCTGAGGGAACCAGGCTGGAGTTCAACAAGGGAAAAAAGGAGGGGAAAGGAGAAAGGAGAAGGAAAGCAAAGGCTTTGGGGAAGCTTCAGTCCGTGCTGGAATGCAGATTCTAACTGGAATTTGTGTAAACCCACCCGGATCACAGGTTGCACATGCAGAGAGATTGCAGGTGCAGGATGTGGTCCCTCAAGGGAGCACAGCAGAGGTGGGGATGGGGCAGCAGCAGTTCCCCCCCTGCTGACTGAGGGCAGGGATGGGATGGAGCCCTCTGAGCCCTGTGCTCACACCATGCTGGGTGTGGTGCTTCCTCGGGCAGGGGGATGGATGATGTTGGCCACTCCCAAAGACAGCCACATGTCACTGCTGGCAGGGATCACTGTGTCCTCTTGTTCTTTATTGGTTTTTTACCTGTCACCGTGAGGCCACTGGAGCTGAGGGCAGGTTGAATGACACCTACCAGCGCTGCTGCATGAGGGAATTTCGGGAGACAAAACACAAGGACCAAACCAGAGCTGTGGAGAGCGGGAGGTCTCTCAGGGCTGCTGGGAAGGAAGGGAGGTGTCACTGCAAATCACACCGACAAGAAGTTGCCTTTGGTGCTTCCCTGCTGAACCTGCTCTGGTTCAGCTGCAGCCCAGAGAGCGTGGAAGGGACTGGGTAATGGAGCTAAGTGTTTCCATCTATCCCAGGGAACTGCTGTGCCCTGTGCTCACCAGCAGCACCCGTGTCGGGACTGCAGTGCCTGGAAAGGTGCAGGAGTTAAATAATCCCAGTGATCCCTGGTGTGCCAAGGTTGGCTCATGGGGCAGCGGGGAGAGGCACCCTGTGAGCCAGATGCTGCCAGGCTGGGAGAGACATGGACTCCATCTGGGATTGCAGCATAATTTGTCTTTGCACTGGGATGCTGTGACCTGGTAAAACATGAGGGTGAAGGAGGGAGATGGGGCGGGTGCCACTCAGTCGGTGCCGCACTCCGAAAGTGAGCGGAGAGATGAGTGTTTTGCACCAAATCTCATTTTTGGAAGAGCTCTGCTTCACCTGCTTTCTGTGGCTCCAGCCACAGCACTGGCTTGGCCAGTCAGCACTAAAAATACCTGTCCCATTAACCCGGTTCCATCCCAGCAGGGGGAGGCAGCAGCAATTCCCCTGAGCCCCTCCAGCAGCTCTGCTTCCCCTGACCCCCAGACCCACCTCCCCAGCAGCCCCCATACAGTGAACACTCAGCATTCCAGGAAAACTGCCAGGAAAACTGCCAGGAAAACACCACCCGACGTAAAGCCGGCTGCTCCCGAAAGCACAGCTTACCCTGGTTTCTCCTACATCCCCTCTGCTCTGCCTTCACTTGGCTTTGCCCCCTCCAAGCAGCAGCACACCACTCTGCTGGCACTTTGGAAACTGTCCTGGTGGGAGCTGAAGGGTCTGATGGGGATCTGTGCATCGTGCCCACCACCTGACCTCAGGGCAGGAGAGAGGAGACAGAGACCTCCAGGACTGCAGGGTCCAAAACATGACCTGTGGTGGAGTGGGTGCTCCCTGCACCCAGCACGTCCCAGCAATGAGTGGGAAAATAAATGGATTCCAGGAGGGGAGCCACCCCTGAGAGCTCTCTGATGCCATCCTGGCTCCTGCTCCCCAGTCCTGCATCCCACATGTGCATTTTTGCAGAGCCCCCACTCCTTCCCCACTGCCACAGCTTGTCAGGCCTCAGCAAGAGGGAGCAGAGATGGAAGGAGAACTGAAGGACACCAGGAGAATGTCAGCAGGGAGCAGGGAGGGAACCAGGGCTGTGGAGGGGCACATGTGTGCCCAGGCTGTGCCAGCGTGTCTGGACCCCAGCACTGCTAAGTCACCTCATTGCATCGAGGACCTGGCAAGGCAGGGAGGGACTTACCATGCCCATGGAACTGCCCAGCAAATACCAAATGCTCAATCAATTGGCAGCATCTTCCCTTGGCCCAGGGGAGCCAAGCTGGAGTTCCCAACCAGTGTGAGGGAAGAAAGGCTGTGGGTCCCTTCCCTCCCCTCCCTCCTGGCGGAGCTGGCAGCCCTCCTGCCTCTCTTATCTCTCACCAAACAGAGCAGAGAATGACGTTTTGCAGCAAGAGCTGCAGCTGGAGCTCTGTGTGTAAATAATAAACACAGAGCCAGCCAAGAGCCAAAGCGTGTGGCCAGGGAAGGGACCTGCCTGCGACACCGAGCGGGTGCCCAGTGATGCCAGGGGGGAAGGGCTCTGTTTCAGCAGAACACAAATCAAGAGAGTGATAGGAACAGCGAAGGGGTCTCACTGTTTGCCTCTCCCGGGGCTGACTTTCCCCCAGGAGGGTCTGTGCTGAGCTCTGGGACATGGCACAGCCCCCACATGCTGGGGGATCCCTCTGCTCCTCCCCGGAGTCTCGGGTGTCAGTGCCCAGGTCCTGATTTGTGGCCATGGCTCCAGTTCAGAAGAGCCTTTGTTTTCCTGCTGTCGTTTCCAGCAGATGAGACTTACGATGAGTCTTATTTTATATCAATGACTGTAGAGATATCATCCTTTCTTAATGCAATAAACTAATAAAAGTTGACAAGAGCATCTGTTCCCAGGGTTTAATCTGCATATAGATCAGGAATGTGGTGATTCCAGAAGGAGGAAACAAGAGTTTGATAAAAGGAGATAAGATAGAAAAAATACCATCTGGAAAACAAAGGAAGGAAAGGCTGAGGCCATGACAGTAATGGGAGATTTAAAACATGACAGACTGTAAATCAGATCAATCTGGGATCGTACCTGGGCTCCCTGCCCACCTCATGGGATGCAGAGTTGGCTCGTGCTGCTTGGAGGGGGGTCCCAGCCTGGGCTGTGCCCACCCTCACTCTGCTCCAGCCTGTGCTCCCAGTGAGTGCTGAGGGATGGGGAGGACAGTCTGGTTTGGACTGGCTCCAGCTTTGGGGCTTTTCTACTTCTGAGAAGCAAGTTGAGAGTGTGATGTGATGTTGGACAGCCTGTCTGGCACTTGGGATGGGGACACCAGAGAATGGCTGGTTCCAGTGGTGCCAGGAGGGAAGGAGGAGCAGAGGGCACAAGAGCTCTGCAGCAGGAACTGACTGAGAAAGTACCTCAGCACCTACAGCTCAGATGGTCCTGCACCAGGCAATCTTGTGAGATGCTTCTGTATTTATTCATCCCAGAATGGTTTGAATCCTTAAAAAGGCAGGGTTGGAATTTTCCCAGGAAGCACTTTCTGCCAGTCCTTGCAGTGCAGATTCCCTGTGGGAATGCCTGGGTTGGTGGAACTGGCTGACCCATTGTACATCAGACACCTTGGCCTCCCAGGAGGGTTCAGTGGGACAAGGGTTGGGAAGGACACGTTGCTACAGCTGGTGGGTGCTGTGGGAATATCTGGGAATGGTGGCATGGTTTAGCCAGAACATCAGTGGAACTGGGAAGGCTTGCAGTAAAGCAGACTCACTGATCTGCCCAGTGAGACCCATGTCCCTCTTTCCTAAAAGCTGTCACAGGCTTTAAACCCATTTCCACACGTTGTGCTGTGCAGGACAAAGCCTCCAGCAGAGCCTCCCAGCCCGGAGTCCAAGACCAACCCTTGGTACGAGACCTGGAGCCACTCCAGCTCTAAAGGCAGCGATGGGACTGCTGCACTCTTTGGTTTGGCAGAGCAGAGTGTTTGTGGTGATAAATTACTGCTCTCTCAGAGAAGTCCCTCCCCATCCTTCTCTCCTCACGCAGGGCCCTGACCTCCCTCTGCTGCTTTTGTCCCGGGCTCCCCAGGAAGCCTCTGCCCGGATAAAGGCTGTTCTTAAACAGCATTTCCCGGGGGGTGAGGATGCTCCTGCTGAGGGTTCTGCACCAGTTACAGCCCTGGCAGTCGCCCCTGTGCTGGGGAGCAGGAAAGCTCAGGGCGGCTGGGCTGGGAGGGGTGGAGCAGCCTGGGAAGCAAAGAGCTGGGGTGCCCGTGCCAGCCCTGCAGCGCTGCCCTAGGGAGCTGCCAGAGCCTCGCTGCCCACCCCGGCTCCCCAGACACCCTCGTGGGGCCGCTGGCACCGCCACGAGGAGGAAATGACCTCACGGGAGGGCAGCAGGATTCTGCCAGGTGATGGATGCACAAACATCGCGGCCATTCTCATGCAAATGGGGGAGGCAGGAGGGGGGAGAGGGAGCCCGGAGAAATCTGATGTGTCGGCAGAATTGTTTCTATACAGAATATTTTTCAAAGACTTCAATAAGGCAAGAGCAGCGTTTGCAAAGGGAGTGCGAACAAAGAAAACACAGCTGCATCTTGGGGCTGAAAGGAAGAGGCTGGGGGTGGCTGTGATCAGCTGGGGGGGCGAGAATCGGACGGATCGGGCACAGAATGGGTGCATTTTTCTGCAAATATTTGACGGTTTGGATGAGTTTGCTTTAGTGCTTCTTCCCCCTTCTGTGCTCCCACTCCACAAACATTAGCACTATCAACTTTTACTGGCAGGAGAGCTCTCAGTGGGAGATCTCCGCAGCTGATTCATTGAGGGCTCGCAGGAAATGGAATTTTAAAGGGAAATTTGCATTGTAAGTGCTTTGCACGTTCTGCTAATCAAGGCGAACATCAACGCCATGAGGCTTCTATGGCCAATTACTGCAGAGCTCAAATATTGGCGATGGAGCCAAGGGTGAGACGTTCTCCAGCAGACGTTCCCGGGAGATGAGAGCCATGGATGGGATGTGTTCCGGGGCCGGGGGGTGGTGAGGGCTCACGGGGGCTGTTCCTGGCTGTCGGGGTGTGCACTGCTGAGAACAGGAGCACAGACAATCCCAAAGTGTGGGAGTGGGGAGCCGGAGCTCATCCATGTCCTACGAGCAGAGATCTCCACGGCAGAGTTCAGGAATGCTGACAGCTGGATTGGAGAAGTGCTGACTAGAGAGAAGCTAAAATTTTTGGCGCAGCATCCAGCAGTTCCGATCTCTAGCCTTGAACCCTTTTGATCCTGAACTCACTCTGAAACTATTGCCCAGGAGTTCTCCCATGATGTTTGCACCCCATGGTGATTTTCATTGGATTTGTAGACCCCAGGAATTGTTCCTGGCTTTCCCAGCTCAGGGTTTTCATTTCTCATTCTGGCCCAAGCCTGAAGGAACAAAGAGGCCTGGGGGAAGAATATTAAAAAGGATCTACAGACTTCTAAAACTGTCCTCGAATGGCAGTTCGTGACCTGTGCAATGGCTCAGTTAAGGCCTGGGGAGGGATTTCTGAATCTGGCTGTAACTTTCTCTCCTTTTTCCTTCACTTTCTGGCTTGTGTCCCCAGGCAGGGAAAAGCCTGCAATATTTGCTTGTAGTATTTCTGGGGAACCACTCCATGTACTGCCCAGGGAAGGAGCTGGGCCATGGGGACAGTGAGGTTCGAGCCAGGTCTGCTGCTCCTTTTTGTCCTCCCAAGTCTTGCTTAAACCTTCTGCTTTTCTGCTCCTTTGTCTTCCTTTGTCTTCTTTATTTGTCCCAAATTTTCCTTCTTTGGAGCTATTTCCGACTGAGTTCCAAGGGGTCTGTACCATTTCTTTCAATTAACCTTCATATCAAAGAGATTGCACTGTGTTCAGCAAGTGTTTTTGGAATAAATGCTAAAAAAAACCCCCACACTATCCTGATTTTTCTTTCTTTTCTGTTATGCCTGGTGGCATCAACACCTGCCCATCACAGCACTTTCATTCCTGGAGCAGCTCCATCTCTAAAATGTATTTCTTTTTTTTAATATTTTTTATTTTAATTTTATTGTGCAGCCACTTACATTTTCAAGCCTCCTTGTTCCGATTTCTTCAGTATATTTTCTCTTTCTAACTTCCCACCCAATGGCAGCAGGCTCCTGCCTGTGCTCAGGGGATGCTCTATTGAATTCCTCTCTGTTGCTCCGAGAGCAGCGCTCGCTTTGAAGCTGCAGCAAAAATTCGGGTAGAACCTGTGAAATAGTTTCTTCTCTAAGAGAATTTAGTGCTGTGGTGTTTAACTCCCACACAGCAGCACAGAGTGCATCCCTCAGGCCCCTCTGGAGTGAGGAAGAACTGTGGGACCCGTGGCAGGAGGGATGGAGCTGTATGTGCAGCCAGCATGAGGAGGGGGTGATGGAAGTGGAGGAGGGCAGAATCATGGAATGGTTTGGGTGGGAGGGCACATTTAAAGCCCGTTCAGTTCCACCCCCTGCCATGTGCAGGGACACCTTCCACTAGACCACATTCCTCCAACCCCTGCCCAACCTGGCCTGGGGGGCACAGGGGCAGCTCTGGTCCCACAGGACAGGGCAGTGTGTCCCCTCAGTTCCTGCTCCCACACTGGTGGCTCACTTCAGGGATTGCCACGAAAATAAAAATGAAGAGAGGGAAAGAGGAAAGAGAAAGGGGGAAAAAAAGGGAAAATTAAGGGAAAAAAGAAAGAGAGTAAAGAAAAAAGAAAACAAAATAGGAAAAGGAAAAGGTGGAAAAAGGAAAAGGGAAAAATAAAAAGGAAAAAGAAAATAGGAAAAGGTCGAAGATCCTGATAAGGAACTGAGGCCCAACCAGCCTGAAAATGCCCAGTGTTCAAATGGGCTTTGCTGGCTCCCCTGGAAGGTGATGAGCACCCAGCCCCTGCTGTCCCTGCCTGCCCAGGGCCATCCCCAGGGACCCTCAGCCTTGGGTTCCATGTCCAGAGTGCCACGAGTGGCTGCGGGAGCTCAGCATCTCCCCAGGGAAAACACACAAATCCAGGGATCTGTGACCCCACCCTGAGCTCTGGCACACGTGGGGGCCGAGGCAGCTCTGGAGAGTGATCACTTTGATTGGGGTAGAAGGCACATGGGGAAATCCCAACCAGCCAGGGAAACATTCCCACTGGTGTGGGAGACCCCCCCTCACACAGAGCCCATCGTGGCCGCAGTGTTTGCAGCTCTGCTCCAGCACTTGTGGGAGTTGCTGGCTGCAGGTTTGGAAATGCAATTATGGGCTTTGCCAGGTAATCTTGGGTTTATTTCCCACCGCGTTTGCTGCTGCTCTGCGGAGAGCAGAGGCTTTAGTTAAAGCTCATGTAACACAGATGTACCTACTACTTGTTTGCTTTTCCTAGAAAGTTTTTGCCACCCCTCTGTGGCCATGGGATGTTTTCCTCTGGCTCAACACAAATAAATGTCCGGGTCCTCCCTGGCTGGGGCTGGAGACACGATACAGGTTCCAGCTCCAGGTGGTTTCCTGACATCCAGAGCAGCTCAGCTGGGAGCAGAGGCTGGTGCAGTCTGGCAGCTCCTCAGGGGCCAGTGATGGCTCGAGGTGCCTTGGGGGGCTGAGCCACAATCCCCGCAGATGGGGCTGCCTTCCACACACCCCTGGCAGCACCCCTGATGTCTGAGGGATGCTCAGAGCAGCTGGCAGCACTGGTGGGGCTGAGCTCAGCGGTGCCCACTGCATTCAGACAGCCATGGAATTATCCCTCCCTTGGAAGTGGACCCATGTCACTCCATCCCTTGTCCAGAGTCCCTCTCCAGCTCCCTTGGAGCCCCTTTAGGCCCTGGAAGGGGCTCTAAGATCTCCCCAGAGCTCCTCCAAGCTGAACACTCCCAGCTCTCCCAGCCTGTTTTCAGAGCAGAGGGGATCCAGCCCTCAGAGCATCTTTGTGGACTCCTCTGCATAATTTCCAAAAGTCCATGTCTTTCCTGTGCTGAGGACTCACGTGCTGGATGCAGAAGAGCTCTGGGGAGGGCTGCTCTATGCAGCACAGCCCTGCACACAGGGACACCCTGATAACCCATTCCCCACCCCGCACACCTCTCCTTTCCTTCCCGGGAGAGCAGTCGCCCCATTCCCACACCTGGCTGGTGTTTCCCCATCAATCCCACCTCATTATCCTGCCACATTCACTGCTGGCACAGCTTCCCACAGCTCCTGCTGACCGGCAGGTACTTTGTGCTGGACTAATCATGCATTTCCCCAGCAGTAATTCGTGATGGGATTGAACATGTCAGAGCCCGGGGAGCCATCGGGAGCTTGGCAACTTCATCATGAGGCTCCCTGAGAGCAGTGACAGGGGCTGGATGGGAAAACATTTCCCTTGTTGGTTGTGTGCTGCTGCACCCTCATCCAGATGGACACCCTGGAGGGGCCAGGAGCACGGCACGGCTCCGGCGGGATGGAGCCACTGATCAAAGGTCATGCTTGTCTTAAAGGGAGAACTTGAGCTTCTTTAATTAAATCTTTATTTTTAATACAGTAATTTTTATCTTTCTTTAGTGTACCAAGCAGTTCCTCAGGTTTGGAAAAAGCAAAAAAAAACCAAACAAAAAACCAACGAAACAAAGAAACCCACACCAGAAAAGAAGAGACCAGTGATGGGAACAGGGCTCGGCGTTCCCTTCCACCCTCAGAAGATGCTCCAGCACTGGATGCTCTGCAAAAAGCAGAAGATCTCATTAAACAGACCCTGCCATGTCTTGCCCTTCAGATCCAGAAAAACCCCAAGGTTGGTCCCAGCTGGTAGGAAAATTCTGCATTTTCTGGGAGAGGAGGAAGGTGCAAGCCCAGGTGCCCCCATTCCCAACCCTGGGCACAGAGGCACAGCCCGGTCCCACCTGCCCCTCACACCACTCAGCTCCACGGGGCTGTGCCAACATTCCAGCTGGATGCCAGAGGAGTGAATTACATGGAGAGAAGGGAATCCTTGGGAGAGTGAGACGGGAAACACAACCCCTTTGCAGCTGATTAAACATCGCAGCATTCACGGGGGGAACTGGAGCGGAGCCGCCTCAGCCCCGACAGGGAGAGGCTGCAGGAGGAGCGTCCTTGGAGGGGCTGGGACCTTCCTGCTCGGGGAGGTTGGCAGCTGGGTGCTCCTGCAGGCTGATCTTGTCCAGGCAGTAAGGGTTACCCATGGCCAGTAGGGTCATCCATTGGCAGGGCAACACCAACAAGAGAACGGTCCATACAGACCCGACCCATTGTCAGGACAAACCCAAGCAGACGAGAATATTTAACTTTCGAGCATTAGAGCAACAAAATGGTAATATCTGGTTTTGACACACTAGAAAACTGTAAAAGCAGCCATTTCCTTGCTCAGGACTTTGCTCTTCCCTCCTGGTGCTGTTCCCTGGGCTCAGGCTGGAGGACCCCACAGAGGGTGCACTGAGAGTGAGGGAACGAGGGTCCCTGTGGCAGCTTTGAGCTTTGGCAAAGAACAGGTATCTGGGGAATGTGGTAGCAACACATAACAAGGTACAGCATGTAACAATGGGTGACAACATGCAAAAGATTTATATATCTGTAACGTATAAATAATAAAATAAACAATATATACATGATAAAATATACTAATATAAAATTATTATATAGAATAATTAATATCTATAATAATGAGTATGCATTTTATATAAATAAATCTATTTAATACAGTGATTTCTTTGTTTGTTTTTTTTTAATCTAATGCCTAAAGACCCAGCAGAGCTGGTGCTCCTGGGTGTGCCTGTGCTGTAGTCCTTGGTGGGGATGCCCCAGGTTGCCCCCAGGGCACAGAGAGCCACACGTGCCCGTTTCGGGTGGAAGGGACAAAGCTCTGAAGAGCCAGGAGCACTTCACACTGAATGGCCTCTTTCTCTTCTGCTTCCCAATATTTCTCCAGCCAGGACACCATTTCAGCCAGGGGGTGTTGGTTCAAAGGCTCCTTCTTTCCTCCTCTGCTGCTTAAAACACCCCAGTCAATGTATCCCCACTCCCAGTAATAATGAGAATGCGGCTGCTGGAGAAATGCAGCCTCCAGATGAACCCAAGGCACAGACAATCAGCTGGAACTCAGGGGTAATTTTGGTTTCTGATCAATCTAAAACCATTTTGACCCAAGGTATAATTTAAAATGTTCCTGCCTCGGTTATTGTAGCCCCAGGGCACTCTGGGTTGCTTTGGCGCGTTCGCCTGCTTGTTCTCTCTCTCTGCTTATAAGATCCCAGGAACAGTTTAATGAAAAATGAGTGTGTGGCTGGAGGGGTCAATGGTGAGTCGTTTTGGATCCTCTAAAACAAATCAGGCAGGGTTTGGTTGTGTTCTTTTAAACAGGGGTTTTCACACTGGAGAAGATTTGTGGGAAGAGAAAAGCATTTATCCCCTGGTCAGCTCTTCTGCCTGCCTTCCCCTGCTCTGATCTGCTCTCTTTTCCTAGAACCATGGAATCACAGAAAAGGCTGGAAAAGCCCACTGAGACCATGGAGCCCATCCATTAACCCATCTCTGCCCAGGCCACCACTAACACATGTCCCCAGGTGCCACATCCACATGGCTTTTCCTTCCCTCCAGGTGAGACGAGGCTTCACACTGTGCTCCAGGAAGCCTTTTCTCAGCCCATCAGAGCAAGAACCATGTCACCCAAAGTGACACCTTGGCCAGGGCACCTTGGCTTCACTTGGGGGTGGTGCAGACCTGGGGTTCCCTGGGCAAAGGTGCTGCAGCTTCTTGTGAGCAACAGCCAACGCCCCGGGGTCTTCCCCAAGGAGCAACATCTCCCCTTTCCCCCCTACTCCAGCAGCCTGGCCTGTCTGGGGGCCTCTCTCCTGACAGGAATGCCATTCCCGTTGGGAAATGGAAGGAAAAGGTAAATCAAGGATGTGGCAGAGAGCAGCCAATAAAACCTGAATCAGCACAAAGCCAGGGCGGGCGGGGCGGGAGGATGGAGGGTGCTCCGCGGAGGCACCCGTGGTTTGAGGATGGCAGTGAGCAGTTGGCAGGATAATTATTGCAGGCAGAAAACAAAGGAGAGTGACAATTTTCCTGTGGCTGGATTCAGCCCTTGCGCTTCTTAATTCCCGTGGAACAAAGAGCTATAATTGTTCTCAATAGCGAGGAGGGGAAGAACCTAATTTCCAATGTGAGTCAGAGAAGCTTTCAAGCAGAGGGTGGGTGGAAACTATTTATAAAGGACCATTAGGGAAAATCAGATTTCTACGCACAGTAAACAGAACACAGAAATAAAAATTCTATTTATATTTGAGTGTGGAAAGCTTGTCCCGAGCAGCACAGGGCCCCTGTGACACCCAGGGTCACCCCGGGGGGCTGCGGAGGGTTGTGGTGGGTTCCTGATGGAACAATGCCTTCCTCCAGGCAGGCAAATAAAGCCTGTTCCATCCTTCCTGTGCTGCCTTTAGAGAAAAAAAAAAATAATTGAACAATTGGCTTTGTTTGGCCAAAAATTTGCAGAAAGCAAACACCCAAGCACTGTGCCAAAGTAATTGTGGGAGATGAGCTCCCAGTTTGCTGAGCGCTTGTGTGCCCAGGTAAACTGGCATCCTGCTGCACATGGAACATTTACAGTGCTTTATTGCCACATGGAAAAAAGCCCCTATAAATAAATAAAACATAAACCCAAGTTGTGGTGATGCTGCAGGATAGTGAGACTGCAGGCAGTGGTGGGAGGGGAGGCTGTAAGCCCTGCAGAATGATTTCCTGGGAAGTCCAGCTCCCTGGACACACGTGTTAAAAGCATCTTACTGGAGCTGCAGGAGCCCCACAGCCTAAGGGAATCTCCTCCAGGCAAGGCAGAGGGACCTGTGAGATCCCTTCTGCCATGAAAGGAGCCTTCCATGGTGGGAAGGGACCAACCCAGGGTGTTTATCTGGGCCAGGACTCCGCAAGCCCAGCTCAGCCCCGGGAGCACAGTTCGGGGTTAGGAAGGGAAAGTATCACTGCAGCCACTCAATGAAAATGAAATGTAAGCAAGAAAAACCCTTATGTCACACATGAGCAATGTGGGCTCCCTCCTCCCAAGTCTCCATGTGGGAATTGCCTCCCTGAGCCTAAATCCAGGCTGAGCAAGGGCCTTGGCCAGGATAACAAGGATAACAAGGACATGAAACAATCTGAGTGATAATCTGCTGATTAGCACTGGTTTAGTGTAATCTGTTGAGTATCAACTTCACAGATATCTGGCACTTTTCCTCCACTATTTTTGGAGTACAAAACTGGGTTAGTGGATTTATTTATTATTTTTTTTAGTGGCTTTATTCCTATTTTATGGGCTGGTAAATGGAAACCTGTGAGCAGAGGTGCCCAGAGCCCTGCCCTTCCTTCTACCTTTCCTTCAGCAGTGACTGGATGACACGGGCTCTGCCTGTGGAGCAAAGCCCAGTTTATGGGATGTCTGCCCTCACCACCGAGTTTGTGCTCCCAGGCTTGGACCGTGAAGGAGAGCTGTTCCCAATGTGATGCACTCTGTGTGCACACAGGCCTGATTTATATCTCTTCCAACAAGCTGTTCCCTGCTATCGTGAGCCAACAGGACCCATAGGGTGTTACAAGACATATTACACGCAGCCAAGAGCTTTAATCCCCTTGGGGGAGTGATTACAAACAACTACACACGTCCCAGAGTTGCTTAATCACTGTTAAGAAATTTCTTTATAATCTGAGTAAATTACTTTAATTACTTGCAACTACCAATTAGCGTTTGAATGCTTCCACTGAGAAGTTTGCAGGCATTAATCTGCTCCCTTGGAATGTTAAATCAGCGGCTGGAAGATGGCTTTGGTCTGTGCAGCAGGCAGCAATCTGGCAGGACGAGGAGGCAGCCAGCCCCTGCCCAGCAGCCCCTCCACAGCCGCCTGCCCTCCGCTCTGATTTATTTAGGAGCTTGAAAGGAGAGCTCAGTGCTTCCACGAGCTTTAGCAGCTGGATAATATTGCTGGATCCTGGGAAGGGGAGGTCCTGCTTGAACCCTGTGGTGGGTGTGGAGGCTCTGCCTTCTGTGCCTGGACAAAGCAAACGGTCCAAAAACCTCCCTACCTGGGAGATTCCATACTCAGACACATTGAACAGCCTCTCTGCTTCCCTCCCTGCCTGTGCAGCCCCAGTCACCCCCTAATCCACAGCACTCCACAGCACAGACATGCAGTTTCCCAAACCCCTGAACTGGATGGGGTGGGTTCTGCCAACTACCAGGTCTGAGCTGAGCTTCACCTTCACCTGTGAGAGCTGGTGAGGTCTGGGCAAGCACAGCTCCACTCCCCATTTTCCCACTAGCCCGCACTGACAGTAACTCTCAAACCTTGAAATGTCAGGATCAAGGTCTGGACTTGCTTTTCTGGCCGCTTTTGAGGCCTGGATCGGGTTCAAACCTCCTTTTTGCTTTGATATTTAGGCCCAGGGTGGCTGCACTCGTCCTTTTATTTGCTCGTCATTAGGAGTGTGCTGGTGTGAGGAGTCTGGGCACCAGCCCAGAATGCCCTGGCCTGTGCTGAGGCAGAGCAGCTGCCACGGTGGTGGGAGGCTGGTCCATGGGCAGGGATGTTGGGAGCAGTGATCCTGAGCCTTTGCCAAAAACCCCCCTCCAGCACTCTCATGGGTCATGGCTGGGCCACTGTCTGTCCTCGAGTCCAGGCACTGGCTGGGGCTGGGGGCAGGAGCTGTGGGCCCCTGTTCACAGGCCACATCCAAAGGGATGAGCACTGCCCCTTCCACATCCCCCCGGAGGCATGGGGGTACATCAGACTTGTCACCCTCCCTAGTGCAACAAGCACAACTCTCCAAAAATGATGGAGTCACTGTTACAAGGTCCTTTCCCATGGCACTGGCACTGTCTTGGCTGTCCCTGACTCTGCAAGAAGCCCACAGAGGTTTATTTTGCCCAAGAACTGCTCGGCTGAAGGAACCTGTCCCCTGCCCTCGTGCAGGGAGTGGGACCAGGGAGGCTCTGGCTGGGGAGAAGTGTTTGTGAGCAGGTGTGGTGCTGGCTCACTCAGCCCCACGTTACGGTCTCTGGTTTTGGTAGCGGTCCTGCCACGATCCAGTCCTTTGGTGTCTACCAGGGGCTGGAGTGTGGCCAACCCACCTCCCCAGGGCCACACCAGCCCAAGATCGCTGGCAAACCATGCCTGAGTCAGGCAAAGGCTGAGCTGCTCCTCCCATCCAGGGTGGATGTGGCTCAGGCTTTGCCAACCTCTCCCAGACCATGTTTGTGCCCTGTGATACTTTCACATGAGAAACAAATAGCAGCTGATGGTATCTCCTGCAAGAAAAAAACAAGGTTACTCCCCTGACCTGATTAATGCAAATAAACTGAACGGAGTCCTGTTGCCCGGGGCTTGCAAATTTAATATCTGTTCCCCTGACTCATTTCATGCTGGTTTAGCCTCTCGCCCTGTGACTGCAATTACCTCTGTGGCTCTCGCCGGGCGTCGGGACCGGCTTCCCCCCGCGCCGCACGTGATGCAGGTTGGGCTGGGTCTGTTCGCTTTGGTGTTTGGGTTTTGTTCTTCTTGTGGTTTAATTTCCTTTGAGTTTATTAATTGTGGCTGGGGGTGGGGGCCAGGAATGTTTGGCTGATGCTTCCTCTTTCCATAGTGCAGAGCTTCAGCCCTGTAATTCCCCCTTTATTGGATGCCCCGGGATGGGTCAGGGAAGCAGAGCCCAGTCAGGGAAGCAGAGCCAGGCCTGGCTGCAGGGAACCAGGGGGTGGGACCCTCTTTTCCCCCTTTCCTGCCTGTGAGCCCTGTGCCCAGCTCCCTGTGTCGCTCCCTGCATCTCTCCCACACTCTGGCCCTGTGTTCCCCACTGTCTTCACTTGCAAGAAGTGACCACTTCTCAGGAGGCTCAGAAGTGTGTTTTGAACCATTTAATGGGGGCATTCTGTTAGTGTGCCTTGTGCTGGATCCCTGGCAAAGCAGGCAAAGCCGACCACATCCCCCAAACCTGGGTAAGCCTGTGTCCTGGCTGCTGCTGCCCTTGTTGCCTGGGAAAAGCAATCCCAAGCAGCACCCTGCACCCTGTGCCACATTCTGCACCACTGCACTGCACCAGGGTGAGTCTGTGTCCTGGGGCAGAGCCAGATGCTGGTGCCCTCTGGAATACTGGTGCTGTGCCAGGTGGAGGGTGCACTGGGGAGGCTGCAGCCCCTTCACCTGTGCCATACCTGTGCCCAGGATAAGCAGAGGCTCTGTGGCCTTTCAGCAGCACAGAACTCAGTTTAAAGGGAATAAAAGCAGGTCTGTGAATGGCCCTTTACAGTTCCTGGGCAGGACTGCGAGTGGGGGCTCCCATCCTTCTGTTTGCTTACATCTTACTTCAAATTGGGAGCTGTCAGGGAGGTGAGAATGAAGGATGGTGACTTCCCAAGTGTGCCTGGCCCCACGTGAGCGAGTTCACACACCCTCCATACACCCCCCTGGTTGTTCTGCAGCTCTTGTTTAGCTTCAGGCCCCGGAGCTGCCAATCTCCGGGTGTTTTCAGTGCCTCTGTGCGAGTCTGTCATGATGCCTTAATGGCTGTATCACCTTGTGAGGCTCTCAGACATCCTCCCTCCTTTCATCAGCGGTGGGAAACCTGCCAGGCTCTGACAGGTTCTCCCAAACAAGCGCAGAGCAGGAGCTGTGACCGGCGCTCTGGCCCCGTGCCCGCGGTGCCGCAGCCTGTCCCTGCAGCAGTGCCCAGCCCGTGCTGGGCTCCATGCTCAGCCCCCACTGTCAGCCCCTCGAGCTGGCCCCAGCACCCCCTCCCAGGCTGCCAGTCCTTGCAGGGTGTCCCTGGGCCACTGACCTGCTGTGCCTGGCAGTGCCCACCCTGCCCGTCACCGCTGCCCCCAGCCCAGCACCGGCACCAGGACACCCAGAGCCCTGGTCCTTGCCACAGCCCTCTGCAACTCTGCAGTCCTGCTCTACAAAGGGCTCCAGAGGTGTTTTGCCAAGCTGGTTTGGGTGCTTAGGTTTGCCTGGAATCCATTTTGGAAGGGGCTGCCCAGGGAGGTGGTGGAGAACCCACCCCCGGAGGTGTCCAGGGAAGGACTGGCCCTGGCACTCAGTGCTCTGGGCTGGGGGACAAGGTGGGGATGGGTCAAAGATTGGACTCAAGGGTCTTGGATTATCAATGATCTTTTCCAGCCTCAGTGGTTCTGTGATTCCAGGAGACCAGGCTCTCCAGAGCTGTTCTGGTGTTTCCTGGGCATTCTTGTCCCAGCTGTGTGCCCCTCCAAACCTCATCCCGGGGCTGGGGCTGTGCACTGCACTCAGAGCAGGTCAGCACTGCTTAGGACTCGGATCCCCAGCAGCATCCAGGGCTGGTGGGACCCTCCTTCCAGCACCAATCCCTCTGCAAGAGCCTGCCAGGGGCAGGAGCAGCAGAGAGCAAACAGAGAGCTTCTGCAAACAGAAAGGACAGAGCATTTCATCATTTTGGGGCCCAGACTGTCTCTGCTGCACCAACAAGGGAACTATTTGTGTGGTTCAAAGACTTATTCATTCTGTTGTGGGTTTCTTTTCCAAACCACCCACTTTAAGTTTTGGGTGAAGGTTCAGTTCCATTTTTCTTATTCCCACCTCATTTGCCCATCCCTAAAACAAACATAGTGGAGCAAGCATTTGTGGGGAGGAGGGAGCATTAATCAAACCAGAGGGGAGGTGAACATAACGCAAACAGGGAACGACAATGCACAGGGCATTTGCATAATCCAGGAAGAAAGCTTTCCTGCTCAAAAGCCAAAACTACTGGCATGGAAAAGCTAAGGTCTGAACAGGAACTGCAGTCCTGAACAGTGACAGACACTGGGGGTAACAAATCAGGGATCTGGGTACAGACATAGCGGTTCCAGCGCGCTCCCCAGACTTTGCATCCCGTGCCTTTGCAAGAGGGCCAGTCCTGCCTGCTTTGAAGCCCATGGCCAAAGTGCTTGGAGAGCAGCAGGAACAAGCCCAGGCCTGAGGAGCAGGTGCTCAGGTGGAGACCAAACCCCTCAGCAATGAGCACTGGCTTCACACAGACACTTCCCGAGGAGGTGGAGGGTGTTTTGCCAGCTGATACAGCCAGAACAGAGCCCCAAGCACTGGGAGAGGGTAATGAATGCAATTCCAGGGCTAAGAAGTCCAGGGATTAAATAGCTGTTGGCATTTGACAAAGAAAACAGCTTTGTGGAGGTGTCTATGAAAGCGTGGGGTTTTTGGGAATGTGCTGGCTGAACTTCCCACACTTTTGGATGACCTTGAACAAGGTGCTTCACCTTTCTGTGCCTGGTTTTCTGCTGGGCTGCTTCCTCAGTGGGATAATTGTCCCTGCTCCAGAGATGTGATGGGGCTGCATTTGTTGGTGCTGGTGAAGAGATTGACAACCCTTAATGGAATATCTCAGAGGAAGAGAAGGAGAATAAAGATCCCACTGGGATCCTGCCCTGGCAGAAGGTGCAGGGGTGGCAAGGACCTTTCCAGGTTGAGTTCCCACCTGTGCCAGTGGCTGCTGTGGTGAGGAGGACACAGGTAGTGACAAGGAGGGAGCAGGGAGAGCCTTTGGAGGCCTCAGAACTGAAAAGCTTTGAGACTGTTTAGCCTGGAGAGGACAGATCTGAGGGGCATGAGATGGTGGTTCAAGAAAAGAAGGTTCAAGGCCAGGTTGGAAAGGGCTTTGAACAACCTGGTCTAGCGGAAGGTGCTCTACCCATGGCAGGGGGTGGCAGGAGAGGAGCTCTAAGATCCCTCCCAAGCCAAACCATTCTGTGATTCTGTGATCATGGACATGGAAACAATTGGCTTTAGTAGCAGCAAGAGAACACCAGGTAGACAGTGGGGAAGGCCAGAAGGGTGGCACAGCACAGAGGTGACTGCCAGGGGACAGGTTTCCAGCCTGCAAACGTAGGCAGGGCTGTACCCAAGGATAACCTCGGGGCAGCCCCCAGCCCGTGCACCCACAGACTGAGGGACCAGGGAGCCCCAGGACAGCCAGAGAGGTGGCTCTGCTCTGCAGCAGGTGGGTGGCACCTGCACTTGTCCCTCTGGGTGTCACTCCCAGGTGTCCCTCCCACGCTCCAGCCCAGCACACACCCAGCACCAGGAGCCCAGCCCTGCCCAGCACACACGGGGCACACGTGGGAGATGCCATATGTTTCCTTCCCCTGCAATTTTATGGCTGAAGGTATTTGATCAGACCAGTCGTTCAGGAACCATCTGTCCCCCGCACAAACACAGCTGATTGCTGTTACAACTCTCTGATGGCAGATGTCCTTCCCAGCGCTCCAGGACCATGCTCAGGTTAGAGGTGTTCCAGCCCCCTCGGAAAATGCATCTCCTGGAAGAGCTGGGGCTGCCAAGCATTCCCAGGAATGGCAGTGGAAGGATATTTAAAGCCTGTTCTGCAAATCAGTGCATTGGATACTAATATAAGTAACTTTAAAAAAACAGAGAGAAAGGCGAGTGAGGAGATAAAACCCTGTCATTTCCATTTCTAAGGGATATGAAATGGTGCTTTTGAAAAAAAGCAATTTGTAAACTTTAGATAGCAGCAAATTCCTTGTTTTTCGGATACAATACCAGCTTTGCATATGCACTGAAAGAAAGAGGGAGAGAAAATAACCCCGAAGCATCCTGCCCACTGCATTAGCTTTTAAAATAAAACCCATTTATATATAAATGTTGGCTTTTTTCCCAGTCTCTGTAGAAAAGCTTTTCTATATTAAATGCTACAATGAATTAAATTAACCATAATGATTTCTTTGTGAATGGAAACCCTTTTTCCTGTGTGACATGTTTTTGATCCTTTTTTTTCCCAGCTACAACAACCTCTGCTCCTATCAAGTTGAGGATTTTGTTTGTTCTGCTATTTGCACATTGCAATGCAATTACTACGTGCACTCCTTGTTCTGAAGCAAAATAAACCACGGATATTCCGGTGCCATCTCTGGGTGCCGATGGGTGGGAGCCTTGGCCAACCCCGTGCTCGAGGTCAGGACAGCCCTGTCACCTCCCACGTGCAGGGACAAGGACAAAGAGCTCTGGCATGACCTGGAAATCGCCTCCCCTTGGCTCTCCCAACAGCAGAGCCAACAGCCCAAGTCACTTTGGAGAACAGCAACAGGACAAGGGGGAATGGCTTCCCCTGCCAGAGGGCAGGGTTAGATGGAATATGGGGAAGGAATTCCTCCCCGAGAGGGGGGTGAGCCCCTGGCACAGGGTGCCCAGAGAAACTGTGGCTGCCCCATCCCTGGAAGTGTCCAAGGCCGGGTTGGAGTGACCCACAGCCCCCTCTGCCCTGGACTTGCCCTGAAGGGACTCAGCATAATTCACTGCGGGTCCCTTTGGCCATGTGCCCCCCAGGAGCCACCCCACTCCCCCAGCACTGGGTGCTGCACAGCTGGGGCTGGGGGCACTGGGGGGTCCCAGGGTCAGTGCCCAGGCAGCTGGGGCTGAGCAGGGAGCTCGTGCTGGGGGGAGGCAGTCAGCACATCACTGGAAAGGAAAATTAGGTCACATTTCTGGTTTGAAGAGTCTGGATGGCGTCCCGTTTATTTTGGATTTCTCCTACTGAGTGATGAGCTTCTGTTTCCCTCCAACCCCATTTCCTTGTCTAGTTTTTTTAAAAGCATTTCTCCTTTTGCCTGCCTCTTTTTCCTAGAAAACAGAAACTGAGCCATGCTGAGCCAAGCCAAGCCACAGGGACATGCCCAGGGACACCAGAGCCACTCGAGATCCCAAACAGGGTCTGGGCTTTAACCAGCCCAGCCTGAACCCTCTGTTAAATCATTCCCTATTGTCCAAGGCAGCCCGTGGCACACTTTGTCCCCGACCTATTTGGGAAACTATTCCAGTACAACAAGAAGCATCAGAAGCATTTTTTTACTTTTTTTTCTCCTGACATTCATTCCTAATTTTCTTTTGCTGGATTCAGTTCCACCACTCCTCTCCAAGCCCCTTGAGCAACCCCCCCTCCTCTCTCAGTCGGTGTCATCAGATGTTCTTGGGTAACTGCAAAGCCCTTGTCCCCCTGTTTGCCCTCCACAGCAGCTCTTCCCAGCCAAGAGACCCCCGGGGACCCCCATCTCCTGCTGCTCAGCACCCCCAAGGCTCAGAACCCATAAATCAAACCGTGTAGTACAAACTAAGCAAAAAAACACTCAAAGCTGGGGGGATTCAATATGGGGGGGGTTGTGAAGTGGAGAACCCGGAGTCTCAGAGGTGTTGTCACCTCCACGTGCGTTGGGGGGAAAGAAGGGGGTGCCCAGGCCCTGCGTGAACCCCCACATGAGCCCCCAGTTCTCCCTGAAACCTGAGAGTCAACGCCTGGGATGTCACTGCAAAACCCGTGTTTCCTTGGTAATACCTTATCTCTCATCTCAGCGATCAGCATAATGAACGTCTCTGTTCCTGCATAAATAGCACCTGAACAGCCCATGGAGCAGGGATTGTCAAATTGAAGGAAAATGCCTGAAATGGAGAATCCCCTCAGGATTTTCCCTCAGGATGGGGATTGTTCCTGAAAGGACTGGCTCTCGCGCTTTTCCAGGGGTAATGAGGTAATTGGGGAATGAGTAAGGAATGGTTGCATCAGTTCCTTGTGGGAACTGTGGATTCCAGAGATGGGAACAGTCTCAGGTTAGGGTCAGAGTTTGGGCTGCCATTCCCCAAGCCTGTGTGACCAGTCAGAAGTATGGCTGGTCCCTCAGTGAGGGAAATAAACACTGCTGGATTTGAAAAACATATAAAGAAGGGGGAGATTCGACATTATTGACATTATTTCTCACCTCCCTGCCAGGGAGGGATGGGTCTGCAATGCTGGAGGAAGACGCAGCCAGAGGCCTCCAGAGCAGAGTGTTCTGATGTCTGTATCTCCAGGGGACTGTTTGGGGAGTTTAGAGAATGTTTTGGGTTGGAAGGGACCTTAATGATAATCCTGTTCCACCCCCTTCCACGGGCAGGGACACTTTCCACCAGCCCAGGTTGCTCCAAGCCCCATCCAGACTGGCCTTGGACACTTCCAGGGATGGGGCAGCCACAGCTTCTCTGGGCAACCTGTGCCAGGGCCTCAGCACTCTCATTGTAAAAAACTCCTTCCTTATATCCGACCTAAATCGACCTTTTAGTTTATAACCATCACCCTTTGCCCTAGAAATGAGTCCCTGCCCAAATCCATCAGGGCTGAAGGAAAAGCTATGGTGCTGTGATTATTTGCTCTGAGGCCCTGGCACTTCGCAGTTCTCAGAGCTTTAATTTAGATAATTTAGAGTTCTTTTATTTAGTTTGTGCCCATTTGCAATTACAAAGAGGCTGCGAACCGGGACACCTGGCTCGGTGCTTATCGATGGCTCTGAGAACAAAAGTGCCTTAATGTCTCATTGGGCTCTGCAGGCACACGTGGCTGTGGGGGCAGAGGGGACATTCTCAGCTCACCGGGGAGCAAACAGAGCCAAGAGCTGGGGGAGGCACGAAACTGGGGAGAAAACCACTTTTCCATGTGCCCCAGACATGGGAATCCAAGACGCTTTTTAAGCAGAGCCCCGTGCTGGCAAAGGAACCCTGTGGAAACCTGGATGGGCAGCATGGAAAGGCCCAGGGGGCTTGGGCAGTGGGTACCCTGGGGGTGCCAGGGAAGGTGGTGGGGACAGTGGGAGCCAGCTGGCCAGGGCTCCACTCCCCTTCAGCCCTCCGAGGGGGAGCAGAAGGGGAGACAGGTAGGGAGTGGGCTGGGGAGATGAAAGCACAGGGAAGGGGTGGGGAGCTCCAGGTGCGCTGGGACCTGACCTGGAAACAGGCAGGGAGGAATCTGAGCATCAGCAAACAGGTAAAAATAACCCTGCACCTAAGGAATGCCTGAGCAGGAGGAATGCCACGTGCTCCACGTGGGGAGAGGAGAGGCAAAAATACCAACACAAGCAAGTGAGTTCCATTATTCTCCCCTCCAGACCTTAACAGCACCCCTGAGACTGTAATTAATTCCCTTCCTTTGGGAACTGGCTGCTCCAAGGCTGGGTTCTGTAAGTAGACAGGATACAGTGGGAAGCTGGAGGCTCTGCTGTCTTCAGCCATCCCAGAGTCAGCCGTTCTTCCAGGTAAGGGAAAGACAGGACAAGAGGAAAGGGCTTCAAGTTGCACCAGGGGAGGTGTAGTTGGATATCAGGGAAAACTTCTCATGGAAAGGGTTGTTCAGCCCTGGCACAGGCTGCCCATCCCTGAGGGGATTTAACAGACGTGTGCATGTGGCACCTGGGGATGTGGGTTAGTGGTGGCAGTGGCAGTGCTGAGGGAGAGGTTGGAGTCGATGGTCTTAGAGGCCTTTTCCAACCTTGATGTCCCTGTGATTCCAAAGGTGTGTCCACGACCCACCGCGGCAGCGCTGCAGGGCTCAGCGATGGGAAGTGCTGGACTCAGCAGCACCACAGCCTTATCTGCCTCCTGCTGAAACCTCCCTGGTGGTTATCCCGGGTTTATGCAATAGCAGGAGCTTTTTGCTAAGTAGGATCAAATGCACCAGATTCTGGCACCCCCAGCCCGGCATCAGCCCCGTCAGCAGCAGGGCAGGGCACGGGTGGCCTCGTCACCCCCACCATCCAGAGGGGAGATACACTGACAGGTAGCACACAAGGAGCTGCTGGTGTTGTTGCTCTGGGTTTCCTCTGGGTTTTTTTTTCCTTACCATCTTCCAGATGCTGCAGAATCCCCAGATGCAGCCGCAACAAAGTTCTTGCATTTTTAACTTTAAAAAACATAATTGGGTAACTGAGAATAATGACTAAACAGCGCAATAAATCATGTCTACACCTGGGCTGGAATCGGGGGGAGGGCTTGAGGAGACGTGTTTCTTCCCCTGTTAATGAACAGAGCTGAGACTTCGGCACAAAGCGCTCCCAGAGTCAGCAAATCTGTTCCAGCCCTCACAGGTCCTGTGCTCCTGCCCAGGGAACCCAGGGACAGGAACCCCCTCCCTGCGAGAGGGGCCTCGTGAACCTCAAAGGTTTGCCCCAGAGACAACTGAAGCAAATGTCCCTGCTGTAATGGCTGCAGACATTGGTGTGTCCCGGCAGGAATTGTTGCCTGTGCAGTGCCACTCACCTGTTCTCACCTGTCCTGTGTGTAGACGCAGGAATTGTGGCTGTGCCCAAGCCCCAGGAGCTGTCGGGGGCAGGGAACAGTGACAACTGCCCTGGATCTGTTTATGTTCCCCTCGTTTGCTCCATGACCCAGCCGGGCTGTCCCCCAGCCCCGCAGTGCAGGACCTGCTGAGGGTCACAGGGCTGGAGGGCAGCAGAGCCCCAGCAATGCCAGGGTTTCCCTCTCTGTCCATGCTCTGTTCCCAGGCCTTGGCCAGGGGCTCAGCAGCCCACCCCTCCCCACCCCAGGGCTCCTGCTCTGTCCCAGGGCAGGGCAAAGGGAAGGATTTTTTGGTTGTTCCCCCAGCAGCTTTCAGAAGGAGATGGGGGAGGGTTGTGGACCCTCTGCAGCAGGATTAGTGCTCTGCTGGCTGAGGAGATCCCAGACTGAGCAGCTCCACATAGAGAGGGAAGCCAGGGAGATCATGGAATAGAATCATTGAATCATTAAGGCTGGAAAAGACCTTTAAAATCAAGTCTAACCATCAACCCAGCACCACCATGTTCACCACTAAACTGTGTCCTCAAGTGCTGCATCCATGTGGTTTCTAAACACTTCCAGGGATGGGGGCTCCACCACTTCCCTGGACAGCCTGTTCCAAAGCTTTACAACCCCTCCTGTAAAGGAATTCTTCCTAATATCCAACCTAAACCTCCCCTGGCACAACTTGAGGCCATTTCACTGTCATTTGCTCCCAGATATGACTTTTACACACAGAGCACTCCTGGGAGAGAGGAGGAGGCAGCAGCCAGAGGAGGGACAGGACAGGACAGGACAGAGCCATGACCCCTTGTGGTGCTCCATCCAGGGGAAGGGCTGGGAATGAGGACAGGGCACGAGGGGAGGTGGCTTGCACAGGTCACTGGCACAGGGCTCTGGGGACAGCCCTTCTCCAAGGAACCATCTGCACACTCAGGCTCCAGTCAGGCTCACTCTGATGCTCTGGCAATAGATTCCTCCAAGCTGGCAGCTTTATCTGCTGTTTCAAGGCTGATGTTTATCTGCCTGAGCCTCTTCAAGCTGATAGTTGCTCTTATCTCTGCTGCTCTCTAAGGGCTGTGAGGCTGGGGGGTTGTGGCATAGATTCATGGAAAAGTTTCAAATTTGGAATCTGAAACCTGGGAGTGATTTCTGGATTTTTATCACTCATTGTTCGTTGTTCAACCCTGAGCCTCAGAGGGACCTGTGGCTGTTGCTGTGCTGCAGGGACATGGGAGCAGAGCCTCCTCCAGCAGCCTTTGCCCATCATGGACACAGCCACACACACCCCAGCCGGGCAGAGAAGTGTCCCATGGGCACACAAAGGCCATAAAGAGGTTGGCACAGTGGTGCCAACAAGAAACTGGACTGAAAAACTGCAGTGAAAGCTCAAAGTTTGGCTGATGGTCACCTAAAGGCCTGGTCATCCACCCTTGCAATTAAATGTTTTGTTCTTTGTCCGCTGTGACCTCAGTCAAAGCTCTCCAGCCTCTGTGGCTTGGTCTCCTGACCTGCTCCGTGCTCCCAGGAGCAGCACCGGGCGCCTGTGCCCACGGGCAATTCCCAAAAGCTGCAAGGAAAACATAAACATAATTGAGAAAAAGTAATTGAAACTTGTAAGAGCTGATGAGAGCGTTCTCTCCTTGGCCGGCCATTAGTCGTCAGGAAATAAATACCTTTATGGTCACTGTAATTAAGGCCTAAGTACAACTGAGGCAAAATTTCTATCATTAAAAGTCTCCTCAAAGATCTCATGCCTCCACCTGCTTCCCTCCAATGCCGCTTTCCCAGAGTTCAGCCACGCAGAAACACTTTTCCAGACACAAACGTCACCTCTGGCCTCAGCAAAGTTGAAATTTTCCTCGATCCTCAGCAGTTTTTCCCCATTAAATCCACCTTGTCCGGCGGCGCTGCCCTGACGCACCCCCATGTCAGGGCAGGGCCTGTCCCCACCCCCGGTGTGACCTGGGCACCTGAGTGTCCCCCTCACTCCCTGAGCCACTGCCCAGGCACGGGGGCTGCTCTGGGACACAGGGACTGCCCACCCCTACAGTGCCCCAGGCCAGGCTGGACCAGGCTTGGAGCAACCTGGGCTGGGGAAAGGTGTCCCTGCCCATGGCAGGGGGTGGAACTGGATGGGCTTTTTCCAAGCCAAACCATTCCATGATTTTCTGATGCTGGCAGGAGGAGGGGGTTTAGTGGCACACTCCCAAGCACTGTGTCTTGCCCAGCTCCTGGCACAGGTGGCAGAGGGGCCACTCCGCCCTCAGCATGGCCAGAACCACGGCTAATTCCACGTGTTCTGGAGTGGCTGGAGACCCCTGGGCATCCTGGCGCTCCGAGAGCAACGTGTTGCTGTATCTATTGTATTTATAAGCCTGTTAGTTGATTAACCACACTCGAACACTGGCAGCCCGAGTGCTTCGCTGAGGGGCTTCAGTGGGAGCCTGGAACAATGCAATGACACAGACAAAGGGTTTAATGGATAATTAATTGTTCCAGCGTGTGAAGTTTCTGTGCAGAGACCCTGGTGAATCAGAGTTTCCGATTTCCACCCCCTTTACAACAGGACTAAACAGTAACACAGAAATTGTGGAATGGATTGGAAGCTTTAGTAGAAGAAAAGGGCCTGAAATGAGGCTCATTTGGCACGGGGTGTCCTGGCACTGGCCACTGCAGCTCTGTAACCATCTCCTAATCCAACAGCAGGCTCAGGGCATCTTCCACATGCAGAGAAGGTGCCTCCTCAAGGAAGACTAATACAGCAAAAGGGGGAAAGAGAAGGGACAGTCAGGGCTGCTCTTCCCTGCAGAGGACATGCTGCCAGAGTTGTTAAGGAGCAGAGGGGCTGGACACCTTCACTGTCCCACCAAGCTGCCCTGGCACCCTGGGCTTGTCACCAGTGCTGCCTGTAAGGACCTGGCATGGCAGAATCCCTGTCAGCAGATCCACAGGGACAGAGCACAGGAGCCCCAAACCATGCTGGCACACACTGAACACCAAACACACCTGCCTCGTGCTCACCTCCCTGTGTTCCTCTGCAGAGCCCTGGTCCCACACTGAATTGTTTGCCTTTTCCCTGTGTTTGCTGGGTGCATTTTGACACCTGCCAAAGGCCCAGTGCCAACCCCTGTCCGTGCACCCCGAGGCTGAGGCACACACAGCACAGCACAGCACTGTGCACACGCTCACACCCGCACACACACGCTAAGCACACGCATGTTAATGGCTTTCCCTGCCTGTGTCCCACTCCCTCATTGCTGAGCTGTGCCGAGAGCCAGGCAGAGGAGCTGCTCCCAGCCCAGGCCCAGCACAAAGCTGGGCTCAGTGGGGCTGGGTACAATGGCAGATTACATTAGAGGGAACAGCCAGACGTGTCCTTGTCATCCCAGGTTAATATGACTATGGATTAATGCTGTAGCTGCTGATTGTTATGGAAATCCCCCCATTTAGCTCCTTCCCAAAGCATTGACAGTTCTAGCCTTGAATTCTGAGCAGGGGTGGAACTTGTTAATGGATTTCATTTTCCTGCAGGAAGCCAAAGCATTTAGAGGGAGAGGGAGTGCCAGTGTGCTGACTTTCTGGAAGGGTTCCAGTCTGCATTGAGGCACCGTGGACTGTTAATCCCTTGCTCGGATGCAAAGTGATGCAAAGAGCCATGTTGGCCCTGCCTCTCTAGGAAAAAGGAGGAATTTAGGCTTGGGGAAGTGAGTGTTCCTGAGGTTGTTTCCTCTGAAAAGCTCTCCTGACCTGGGTACAGGGTGTCTGAGGCACATCCCACTCATCCCACGTGCGTGGCACTGCACCTGCAGCAGGGATGGCTCTGCCAGTGATGGCTGCCTGATGGCAGCTCGGGGGCTGGAGCTGCTGCCATCCCTCTGCTTTGTTGTCATCCTGTGGCTGCTGGGTGTGTTCCCTGATCTCCCCTGGCTGGTGGGAAGGTCCCATGTCCCCACAGTCAGCTCAGCTGTGCTGCTCTCTCCCTGCACAGCTCCCTCCTCTTCCATCACTTTGTCCCTGCCCCCTGAGCAATAGGAAAATATCCAATTGTTCCCAAGCAAACCCAGAATCTCTCTGTACATCCCTAACCCCAACCCTACCCCAATGAATTATTTAGGATTCAGATGATGACTCAAGGGGCAGCTCTCCAAAAGGCTGAGCAAAGAAGGGCTCTGATGGCAGCATGTGGAGCAGAGGGACCACTGGGGCACAGACACCCTGAATTAAGGTTTCCTTCATAGGTTTTTCTGTTATGTTTAACACCAGTGTCCTCTCCTCCTTCCCTCCTGCTCGCTCTCACCAGGAGGGTTCATTAGTCCTTGCAAGGTCCAAGGAGCAGAAAGTTGCTGCCTGGCACTTTCAGCCTGACTTTTGCTGGGGAAGTTCAGGGATATTTTAATCCCTCACTCAAAGACCACTGCTGCCTGTGAGAAAGGATGAAATCCCATCCATCGCATCCCAGTTTCACAGCAGCAAACCAAACCAAATAGAAGTCTCAAGATATGCCATGCACTTTTTCCATAGTGCAGAGGGTCCATTCCCAAGCTGACACTCACACTGGAACATGGTACTCACCAGGGTCGGAGCGGTGGGAGGTGGGTGACCCCCAAAGCAAAGAGATACTGGGGTCCTCCCCACTTACTGGAACACCCATCTCTTAGGGAAATCGACTGTAAAGTTGAATTTCCAGAAGCAGGGCCCATATTTGACAGCAGTTTTACACACTCCCAGCACACAGGATACCTGATCTTAACGGGAGCTTTGGGATGCTGCTGCAGCACACGCCGTGCATAGTAATAACGCTAATGAATCCCCGTCCCTAATTGTCCCGGGCCCGGGGGTGACATGTGCTCCCTGCCCAAGTCCTGCTCGGGGGAGCGGGGGTTGCTGTGGAGATGCCTTGGGGGGTCTCACACTTTGGAGCTTGACTTCAGGTGCAGGAAAAGCAGCAGGAACAGTCCCGAGAGACAAAGCTGCCCTTCTCATGGAAATGCCTCTGGTGGTGCCGGGAAGGGAGGGAGGGAAGCCGTGGGGCTCTAGCCATGGAGATGCTGCATTGTTTCCCAGTAATTAGCATGTTTTCCAAAGCTTTCCATGAGTCGTCAGCGGCTTTTTAAGGAGGTTTTGCCAAGGAGCATTTAAATGGAAATCCCCGGAGATACAGATCCTCTGTGCAGGGTCTCACTGGAAGGCAGCGGCTTCCCAGGAGAAGCCAGCCCCCATCTCCCTGGCTGATGTGTGGGTTTGTGTGGATGTCGGATCAGGAGAGGGTGGGGGGCAATTTTCCTGTGCTCCATTATGGGGACGGCATTCCCAGCCACAGCCCCTTTCCTGTGGTGTTACTCCTCAGCCCCAGGTCCTGCTCCTGCGTGGATACAGGGTGGGTCACAGCTGCTCCCTTCCTCCTGCTTGGATCCACACTCTGCCCTGCCCAGGGTGGGTTCCCTGCGTGGGCACAGGCACACACAGTCACTTCCCAGGGGAGCAAAATCATGGAATCATGGCATGGTCGGACTAGATGGTTTTTGGAGGTTCCTTCCAACCCAAAGCCTTCTGTGATTCTGTGTGTGGCAGCAGCACTGTCCCACGGTGGCTGCAGAGAGCCCAGGGGGCTGTGCCAGTCACTGGGTGGGTGGCTGGGGGTCATCACAGTGCTGCTCATCGGGTGAGCCTCAAGGAGATGTCTGGAAGACTTGCAGGCTGCAGCCATCCACCAGCATTTGGTAGTCCACATGATTAAAACCAGGTCCCTAAAACAGCATTTGGAGACAGAAATCAGGTCACCTGATGGTCAGAGGTGACCGAGACCCTGTGGCACCACCCCACCATTCCTGCATCCGGGTCCAGGTGCAGGTCCAGGTGCAGGTCCAGGTGCAGGCAGACACCTGCCCATGGGCAGCCCTGGGAAGTTTGGGCAGTGACTGCAGGTCCCAGCGCTGCTCTCGGGGTGACCAGGTCAGATGCTCCTTCACTGGATGAGGATCGTTCTGGAGTCTTGCTCTGCCCTTCAACACTGTCTTTTCCACCCCTGTGGCAAGTCACAAAAATTTCAAAAACCATTGTGACTTTCCCAGAGGAAGTTCTTGATGACCAGACTGATGGATCCAACTCGAACCCCACATTTCCACGGACACAGAAAGCTGCAATTCTGCCACTTTCCCCAAGGACAAGGAATCTCAGCCCGGTTTATTGTGCAGGCATGTGCCTGGGAGAGTTTCATGGCCCTGTGATTTATGCCAGAGTCTGAGTTATAACTCCCATTTCTGTTCAAAAGCTAAACACTCTAATAGTGGGGGCTATTACTGTCAGCACGTCCCAGCTCCGGAGATCCAATCGAGCCGGAGCCGATATCATCTGGGTGTTCGTCTGCCTGATGGAGCTGCCTTTCTTCTCCCTCTCTCACATACTGCTGTCTCAAGGACTGTTTTTCAAGCAACAATTCATGTCTCCTTCAGTCATCAGCAAAAACAATCAAGCTCAATTTTATTTTTGGCAGAAATCAAATGCTAAATGAGACTTCGGAATCATAAACAAGACTGATGTAGACAAATCAGAGGGAATTCAGGGAAGAATGGCATAGATGATGAAGGGGCAGGAGGGACTGCTGATGGGGAAAGATTAAAATAAGGAAATACAGCCAGGCCAGGAGAAGACTAATAGGGAACATAATGGCTGTCTAGGAATATCCAAAGGGTGTAAACACTGAAAAGGAAGAAATATTGTCCCAAATGGCCCAAAAAGCAGTGGAGCTATGAATAAAGGTGATGAAACCCAACACAGGGAAATTCAGCCTCCACCCCAGCATAGATTTTCTCCCTTAATGCCAACATGCAGTGCCATGGCCTTTCCCAGGGAAAACAGGATAAACACTGGGCTGGAGTGCTGTGAGCCCGCTGAGGAGAACATCCCTTCCATAAATAATTGGTGCTGAAACATTTTCAGCTTTCTGCTCTCTTTCCTCTAACCAGCCGAGATGGATGAATAATCCATGATGGAGAGTTTACTCAGAGAATTCAGCTGTGGACATCACTCACAGTTCGCCAGTGAATGGATCACACTTGCCTTCAATTCATCTCATATTCGAGTTACACAACCCATTTTTTTTGGCAAAGGGTTGTACTCCATGGTCTGAGTGCCCTTGGAGAGCTCACTGTGCCAGTCAGCAGCGGTGGGTCCTGTCCATCACCCCCTGCTCCGGGTTGAGGTGACCTCTCTGATGGCATCAGACACCTCTGAGCAGGGGGACTGGAATGAGGCCAGAAGGGGTTTGACTGTTGGGAAGAGAACAGTTTAGTGAATGAAATAATGAGCTCTGGTGAGGTGTCCAGTCTCCATCCTGCTTTGCCAGGAGGTCACACCACACCTACACAGTCTGCCTGTGATGGCCCCTCATTTCCTGAGTCATTGGAAGTGGATAATTGGTTGGCAGCACAATTTCCATCCCGAGATCTGTAACGGGTCCTTCTCTGCCTTGTTTGCCCTGATCTCTGTGAGGACTCTGGAACAGTTTTTTCAGCAGTGACACTGGCACAGGTTGACAGAGAAGCTGTGGCTGCCCCAGCCCTGGAAATGTCCAAGGCCAGGGTGGACAGGCCTTGGATCAATCCAGTCTAGTGGAAGGTGTCCCTGCCCATGGCAGGGGAGTGGAAGGAAATGGACTTTAAGGGCTCCTCCAACCCAAACCATTCTGGGATTCCATGACTCTTTTAGGGCCCAAGGCATTGCCCAGGCACTGTCTTCATCAGCTGATCCCAACTTCCTCCTCCTTCCTCCCACTTTGCTCCTCTGCTCCTTCTCCTGTTTGTGGGAGGAGAAGGGCAGGGGTGGGGGAGGCAGAGCTGCAAACAGTCCAGCAGGAACCGCTCCAAGCTCGGCTCTAAAACCTCCTGGAGAAGTGCCTGTGCAGCACTTTTCACCAGAGCATGAGGGAACCGTGAGCTGCTGAGCTGTGGAAAGGCACTGCCTGAGAGGACAGGTGGTGATGGACTCCCCAGGCACAGCTGTAAATCTGAGCACCCCTCTGAGGCTGACAGGGCTCGTTGGGGTTCAGTGCAGTGTGACAGTGAGTGGGACATGGCCCCAGCACTCGCCCTACCGACATGCAAGGTCACTCACACTGGCAGAACAGGGGGATTCTCCACCAAGCTGCCAGCTTTCTATAGAAAAGGGAAAAGTCCCCTGCACCGACACTGCTTCCCCTGGCAGGGTGCCCGTAGTGAGGTGGTTTAGCTTTTCCCTCTGACCCTATTTAAAGATGAGAATGAGAGGACACCTCTCCTTTTCCTGAGAGGTCCTGCTCTTTTTCCCTGTGCTGGTTGGGAAGGTTGTCTGAGTGTTCTTCAGCCACCCCTGACCCAGCAGTGGTCCAGGGGGGACACAGTTCCACGTTCTGACCTTAAAAAAGAGACAAGAAGTTCTAGGAGCTACAGGGAAATGAACCATCCAGCACTCAAGGGGCTGGGACACTCCTGCCCTTGGGATGTGGGGACACAGGCAGCTCCCAGTGGGAACATCCTTGTGCCCCCAGAGGTGACAGTCCCCCAACACCCTTCTCCAGAGTCCCAGGTGTCCCAGTGGGAGGAGGGCTCCAGCCCTGCAGATCCCACCACAGGCTCACCCAGGCTGCTCTGCAGGGAAAGCCAGAACAGCCCAAATAGGAAACACATTGGGGATTAGTGGGAGAGATAATTCCAGCAGACAGGGCAGGGCTGGCCTTGATTACTGCAAATCACAGCGATCGCTGCTGGTTGCAGTCCCAGCAGAAGCAATCCCTTTTTATTGTGCTTTCTTCCTGATTGTGTTTTGGGTTTTCCTCCCTCTGTTGTGGAGTTGAAGGGACCTTGACGTGTAGTTTAGGATCAGATCTGGACCTATGAGGGAATTGCCATAATCTGATTACACAGGAATGTCCCCCGGATCCGAGGCGAGTGACGGCTCTAATTGCACTTGGACTGTCCTAAAACTCTGTTTGTTATATTGAACAAAGAGAAATATTTCAGTTTAACGCACTCAGATGGTCACTTACAGCGATACCTCACTATTATTAGTGAGGTTGGTGCCCTGGTCCTGCTTGGCACTGGGAGTTTCTGGCAGCTGAAGGCACTTAAATAAAACCACCCTCAGGTGTGGCAGTGATTGTGCCCAGGTGGAAGCACAGGTGGGCAGTTTGGGCAGCCATAGCAGCAGGGTGGCAGCTGTGGCAGAACACACAGCTGCTCTGGTCGGTTGTGCTGATGGGTCCATTGTGCCCAGGGATGGCTCTGCCAGGCTGGAGCTGGACCACAGTGCAGTGTCCAGGTGATGCTGTGAGGAGAGGCTGCAGCAGCTCCCAGCCTTTCCCTCTGCTCTCCCCCCACACTCCTGCCTGTGCTCCGGCTTCCAGGGTCTTCAGAGCAAGCACTAACCATCACCTGGGGGTTCTGGTGATTTCTCAAAGGAGCCAAAAACCCTCCAAGCAATTAAGCTGACTCTGGCACAACCTGGTGCTCGCTGTGGGGACTCCCTGGGACTGGTGCCAGGCCAGCAGCTCCACTCTGGGCAGATTGAGGGCAGCAGCACAAGTGTTCAGAGAGCCACCGTGGGCTCTTTGCTTTGGCAGAGAGTTGGCAGGGAGGGCTGGGGGTGCCAGCTGGGCTGGGGGTGCCAGCTGGGCTGGTGACCCCAATGCAGCGGCGTCACTTACGAACATACCAAAGTATCCCAAGAGGGTGAGGGTAGGGTGTTCCTTCATTTAATTGCAGGATGGTTTCTTTATCTAAAAGTAGGAATAACGAGCACTGTCTTCCTGGACGAGACAGCCCTTCAGTGGGCATGAGAGAGGGCCCTGGGCAGGAGTTCAGTCCCTTTCCTCACTGCCTCGCTGACCTTCCCTTTGTCCATCTTGATCTATTTAGGATTATTCATTCACCTCTACACTGCTCTCCCCCACTCGCTGCCTGTCAGATTTCACTCTCCCTTTATACCTGGGAAGATGGAATGGAAAGGTTTTGAGAAGCACTTTTGGAGACAGCCCTCACCCTTTTTTCCTCCCATGGCATCTGGTGATAATAACAACGCAGCAGCCCCAGACCTCCTGGCTTCAATTACTTTACAGGATCAGCTAATCCCAGTTAAAATTACCTTTGTAACTGAAGGATAATTGTAAATCAGGGTCTCTCCTGCACTGTGTGCTGAAAAATCGTTGCTGAGTTGCTCCCTGTGCCAAGGCTGCAGAGATCAGTGGATGAGGAACAGGCTCTGGGAGATGCTGTCCCAGAAGATTGGTTTTCCTTTTCAAAGCAAACTCCAAACAGATGGGCCCTTTTTCCCTATGGCTCTGCAGAGTGGATGGGATTGAAGTAACAGAGGGAAGAGGAGACACTTCATAAGTTTATTTGCCTGGGTAGAGCTCCAAGGACTGAACCTCTCCCAGGATTGCTCCAGCCTGGCAGACTTGCCATGAGGAGGCTGATGCAGAGACTGGCTCAGGAGAGCTCTGCCAGTGCCATCCTGCCTCAGGATGCTCAGAGCACTGTCCCCAGGGCTGCTGTGCCACTCCCCTGGTCCAGTGGGACAAAACCAGCACAGAGTCCCAGGTCCAGGTAAACACCACGAGAGGCTGAGGATGGGGTTGGTTTTGTCCATCATCAATCTTATCTCCCTTTGTTGTTCTCAGACATGATAGGAACAGGGAAAGAAATTCATTGGAACCTCTAAATAAATAAAGACATCCCATTTCTGCACATGCAATGAGAGGGCCCAGTCTGGCACCTCCAGGAGATCAGACAGCACCAGTAATGATAGTTTTAGATTACATACATATTTTTAAATGGGGGTGGGGAGGCCCTGGCACAGGGTGCCCAGAAAGCTGTGGCTGCCCCGTCCCTGGAAGTGTCCAAGGCCAGGTTGGACAGGGTTTGGAGCAACCTTGGCTAGTGGAAGGTGTCCCTGCCCATGGCAGGGGGTGGAGTGAGATGATCTTTAAGGTCCTTCCCAACCCAAAACATTCTAGGATTCCATGATCTCTTCTCTTGCTGGGGCCTCCCTGGGCTTTCCACCCACTTTGCAGTCTCAGGACATCTCTCTGGTACTTCCAGAGCAAACCTGCCATCTGCCATGACCAGACACAATTCTTCTTTGGAGGGCAGATAAATCTCTGCTGAACTGCTTTATCAAACCACTGTGTTCTGCTTTATCATTTTGACCTTATAGTAACTTCCAGGCAATTTCTGCAAATTGTTCCTTTTATATCTGAGATTCCCTGGCTGTAACCCAGCTCTCACTGTGGTTACCTCCTCACTGCCCACCCCTGCTGCCAGTCTTGACCTGGCATCCATGGTTATCTCACCACCTCCCTCTGAGCAGCAAATCTATTTTCTCTGGCAGTTTAGTTTTAAGCCCTGATGAAGGATCAGACAGACTCTGACGCCTCAAAGATTCAATAAACTTTATTAACTCCATAACAGGCTTAACACACTCATCACAGACTCCAATACAGCCCCAGGTTTTGGGCTTGGTGCATCCCACAGAAATCCCCAGTCTGGCATGGTTTGGCAAAACTTGTCCACAACTGCAGATCAGATCTCTAAAAAAATAATAGAGGAGTCAGGTGTATTCCAAGATAAATCATCTGTTCAGGTGCTGCCAAGAACAGCACGGATTCAATGCTGAGCACTGCACAGAGCTCTTCCAGTGGCCTTACTGGGGCCCCCAGCCTGGGGACAGAGAACATTCCAGTGTGCCAGACTGTGCCCTGTGGGGTGGATGTGTTCAGCCCCACAATTGCACCAGTTCTCCCACTGAGGGCGTGGGGCTGTTCTGCAGTGCATGCAGGGTGGGCAGCAGAGCTCCCCCACCATGTTCCCATGGGTCACCTCCCCTCTGGGGCTGCCTGAGGCCATTCCTGTTTGGATTGGCAGCTCAGGGTCTCTGGGTATCACCAGTGCTCCGTGTCCTCTGGCCATCCCAGTACACACTGTGTCCAGTGACCTTCTCCAGGGCAGGGCTTCCTCCATGGTGTTACAACCCCTCTGTGATGGGTCCCACTGCTGGGGCAGAAGGGTTTTGGGGGGCTGGGTCCTGGTTTTGCTCAGAAAGCAGCACCCAGTCCCTCGTCACCAATGTAACACAAGAGGAGAGCACCTCTCCCTGTGTGTGGGAGATGCTCCCTTCTCACTCCAACCCAAGGGTTTGCCAGTGCAGAGGAGGGGGGAGAGGGGACCTGCCCAGGCAATTTCCATAATTAGAGCAGGGGATATCTCCAAACAGCACAAGCCACTGGAAATGCAAAGAGCAGCCATGCCATGTGAAGCCTCTAATTGCACCGTGGCTCCAATAAAGGTCCGCGATGTCTGGAGTCAGCTGAGAACTTTCCCAAGGAAAGATGAAAATGGGGAAATAGTGGCATGATCAATGTTGCTATTTGGAACTCCTCAAATTGTTTTTCTTCTGTAAGTGTAGCCCAGCACTGCTGGTGCCATTAGGACTCTCCCCTATTTTTCAGTCTGGTTTATGAAAGCTATTGATCTCCCAGCTGCTCGAGGATCCGTCAGCCCCGGCCGGGGCGGCTCATCCGAGCCCATTACAGGCTGCACACTGTGGTGCCGGGATCAATATGGTCCTGGGCACACTCACACACCAGCCCAAGTGTGGCTTTATTGATCTGTGGGCTCAGAGGTCCCTGGGGACACTGGCAGAGGGACGGGGGGGCTGAGGGAACTGCTGGGATCTCTCAGCAAAGCGCCGCTCCAGCAGCAGCGTCCTGCTCTCCACTGCTGGACTCGCCTTAATGATCTTTGACTTGTCTCTTACAGCACATAAACAATTGAGTAAGGCCAGGAACCTGCTCAGGGGGAGGATGAGAGGGAAGGCAGAGGCATTTTCCAATTTCCAGTCACAAACTCGTGATGTTCCACAGAGGAGCAAGGCAGTGTTTGTATTGGGGACCCTCTACCCTCACCCGTCCTGCTCCCTCAGCACCCACCACCTGAGGTGTGCAGGTAACTGGTGGGGGGACAGGGAAGATTAAGATTTTCACAAGTTATCTGGGATGGATTGTTATGAGTTTGTTTTAGACATAAACCCAGGGTGCCCCATGGCTGCTGTGTGAGCCCTGGCAGAGGCAGCTTTCCATAGTCCCAGGGCTCAGGGACCAGCCACCTACCCAGGGGTTTTTTGTTCTCTGGTTTGAATTACATCACCAAAGCAGAAAGCTGTTCATGGGCAATTTTCAGTTGAAACCAAGCAGAATTATTCTATTAACTAGGTTACTATGAATAATGCCACCCTGCTCCAGAGGTGGAGGGGGCAGCTCTTACAAATATCAGGAGGGTTTTGCTAAAGGGTGAAAGTTTGGGTGATGGTGGGTGCAGAGCACCTGGGGTCCCTGACCTGGAGCCACTGCTGGTGTCAAGCAAAATGTTTTCCCTCCACTGCTTTCAGAGATCAGATTCTACAGCTACAGCAGCCAATTGTCCCCATCTCCATCTTCCTGCCCATGGCATCAGAGCTGGTGAGGAATGTCCCCATCCACCCCGGCACAGCAGCCAGGCTTGCCCAGCCCGGGAGAACCTCATTTCACAAGGTGGCAATTAAAATTTTATGCTCTGAGTTTTCCCTGAATGATTTTAAACCATCTTTTCCCATGACTTCCTAGTAGCAAGTTGAGTAAATTAGAATCTGAATGCAATCAACATCCTTAATTCCAACGCCAGCCCGGGCGCTGGGGAGGCTGCGTTGGAGCAGCTCTGCCTGACGCAGAAGGTCGAGGGCTGGGTGTCCTTGGAGGCTTTGCCCTTGGAGTATTGCCAGGGAGGGAAAGAAACACCAGAAAGTAGGACACAGTCCCCTAAGTAGCACAGAAATCCCACCCTCCTCAGCAAACTTTACTTATTTCCCTCATCTGTGTGTTTTCTGTCACGTCTCAGAGCTGTGACTTTGATGATATATGAATAAAGGAGCAGCAGCAGAACCAGCGCCTTCCCCTCTGCAGGGCCTGGGAGGAGGGAGAGGGGACATGCTCAGCACCCACTGCTGGGGCCAGGGGTGCTCTCAGCTCACTCCTGGCAGTGGTCTGGCATGGAGACCTGGTTCCTTGAGTCTGCTCAGTCTCCCCTCTACCACAGTACACCCTGACATGCCCCTGCTCTGGGTATCCCTGAGCTCCCAACTGTTCCCATTGCTCTGGGTGGCTCTGTGCTCCCACCCCCACCTGTACCAAGGTGGTGCCTCTGTGGGAAGGTCCCTGGGGGCTCTCAGCCTCTAGGTCCCCCAGACTGATCCCATGCACTGCAGGGGGGCACCAGGCAGGACCCAGGCCCTGGAGTTTTGTGTGGTGGAGCAGATCAGTCTGTTCAGCCACCCACGTCACAAGTTGTGCAGTGCTCAGAGGGGGCTCAGGAGACACCAAGGACCCAGGGAAGGACACGTTCCTGGACACAGGACCAGCAGAGCAGCAGCAGCAGGTTCAGGCTCAGTCAGGGCCACGTCTCTCCCTGCACACACAGGGACATGCTGTGTCTGCTGGTCCTGGGGACACTCCATCCGGGTGGCTTTGCAAACATGAGGTTGTGAAAGTCCCCAGATCATAACCCCAAGGAGAGACCTCTGGATGGAGACACCCCCACTCCACGAGGAGAGAAGTGGGAGAGCTTTTCTTTCCAGTTACGAGCGCGGCAGCTCAGACACACTGCAGCTGCAGGACACTGGTGAGCACAGGAGGGATGGGCTCAGCCTCTAACAAATCACAGGGAGGTCAGGCCGTGGCTGCCAGCAGCCCATGCTCCTCAGCACGGCTGCACAAGCCTCAGTAAAACTCAGCTTACACCCAGCACCACCATGGGATACCAGGAATGGACCCTCCATGGCACAGAGACACCCAGGAACCTGCCAGTGGCCACGGGCACGATGTCCAGGATCCACCTCGAGCCATGGGCCAGGCTGGGCATTTCCCTGCAGAGGAGGGAGCCAGCCTGGAGGCAGGAGCTGGATCCTGGCACAGGAGGAGCACAGGGGTCCCCAGGGAGGAGCAGCTCGGCCCTCCCAGGGCCCGTGGATGGGAGAGGCACCGTGGTGGGTGCCACGGCCGGGGCTGCTCCATCTCCCAGTCCCCTCTGAGGAATGAAAGCTGGGATTGTCTCACCTCACCCCAGAGCTGGAGGTGTGTAAACAGGAAGAGTCGCTCCCTGTGCACCCAGAGCGAGGGAAAAATGAGGTGTTGAAAAGATGACAACCGGCTCTGCCAAGGATTTCACCTGGGCAGGGAGTGGGGAGAGCAGGGAGCAAGGGAAGGGGAAGGTGGTGGGAGCAGCTGCAGGAGGAGAGGAGACACTTGGAAAATTGTAGCTTTTATTTTGGGAGCAGAAAATATTTCCTTCCTGGCATCAAAGGATTTCACTTTCTCCCACCTAGAAAAAGTCAAGGCAGGCCCGTGTGGCTGCTGAGGGTGGAGGGGCAGCGGCACAGGGCGGGGCAGGATGTGGGATGAAAAGTGCTCTGTGTGGCTCCACTCCCCCGGGGGCACTCAGGGCTCTGGAAAAGCCCAGGGGGAACCTTTATCATGGAGTGTTTATCGCTGAGGTCACTGCTGCCCTTCTCCACCCGGGCCTCCTTCTCCCTCCCCTGCTTGAGGACCAGGCTCAGGGTTTTCCAAGGAATGGCACCTGCCTTGTCCCAGGTGCTCCCGCTGTCCCCACAGCCCTGGGCGTGCTGTGGGTGCCTCTCTTGGGGACAGTAACCCTCGGGACACTGCTCCATCAGCAGAGCAGCCAGTCACAGCAGGACCACTGGGAAAAAGCCCTTTTTCTCCAAGAGCCATTGCAGAAAATTGACATTTGGTGGCAGGTAAGATCCCTCCCTCCATCGCACCATCACCATGCAACGCTCCAGGGAGGATTTGTGCTCCGCCGCTGCTCCCTGGAGATGGATGTCCCAGTGCACAGGAATTTCCTTCCCACCCACCAGTGCTTAAGAGCAGCTGCCCAGGGCCGGGTGGCATCAGGGGACACCAGGCTCCTGCACGTTGTTACCACCTGGTGGCACCAAAAAAGTTGTCAGAGGAAGAACTAATTAATTCCAGCCGCAGCCCCGGGCTTGGGAATTTCAGCGCAGTTTTTAGGGTTGCTGTGGTTCTCCGTGTGGCTGTTAAACACCGAGTCATGTTTTATTGCCGGAGGGTTAATGTTCGTGGGCTTCAGCCTCGCAGCAGGGGCTGCAGCTCGGGCTGAACGCTCCAACAAGGCAGGGGGAGGCTTTGCCTGCAGAGCTCAGCCCCCAGCACCCCCTCTGCCCTCCCCACCGTGCTGGCACAGCCCAGGGCATGGGGTGACTGCTCAAGAGTGAGGCTCACTGCCTGTGCAGTGGCTGGCAGTGATCCTGTGGGATCCAAAATCCTGTAGAGTAATCCCAAATCATTCTGGGGCTGGATTGTGCCCCCTGGTTTGGGCAGGGACCAAACTGCTGCTTGGACCAGCTGCATCCCAGCACTGTCAGCAGGGAACCTTTGGGGCCGGGGTGGGTCCATGGAGGGAAACCCACCAGAAATTTCCCCCCAAACCAGGAGAGAGGCCCCCGGGGTGGAACCTCCAGGAGCAGAGGCCACGTCCCTGTGGGGCTGCAGCGCCGGTTGCTGACAGCAGCTGGATCTCCAGGAGCCTGGAAGTGACCCTAAAACTGTCCAAACAAACGCCCATCTCACAGCTTTGCTGGGCCATGGACAATCTGTCACAGGCAGCACAAGGGGAGGGCTGAGTGTGGCAGGAGCTCTGCACAGCTGGGGTGTTCCCCTTCCTCCCTGGGAGTGGCTGATGGGAGAGGGCTCGAGCTCCCCATGTCACAGCATCACATCAACACCCTTGTCCTTCCCACTAAATCCCTTCTGCATCCCCCAGGAATGGCATGGACAGGCACCAGAGGGGACTGTGTCTGAGGGACCCAAGAAAAGGAGATGTGTTCTGCTCCTAGCTGTGTGAGCAGGGTCTTAAAACAGATTGGTAAGGCCCTGGCACAGGTTGTGCAGGGAAACTGTGGCTTCCTCACCCCTGGAAGTGTTCAAGGCCAGGTAGGACAGGGCTGCTGGAGGTGACAGGATGGACCAGGGCAGCAGGACTCACCTGGAGTGTCTCTGCCCCACATGCAGCCCTGTGCAAGGCTGCAGGAGCCTCCCACTTTGTCCTTGCTTTGCCAGTGAGATCGCTAAGCAGGGGGTCAGTTGAAGGCAGGACATCCGATGAAAGAGCTTAATTGCTTCAGGTTACATTCAAAAAACACAGCCTAAATAAAGAGGTGGGGGGAGTAACAGCTCTTGATGGTTTGAGAGATTTATGTGTCTCAGCTGCTCCTGATCAGCCCCAGTCACCTCCAGCTCCCCATCGCCTGTTTTCCACCTTCCAGGGTTGCCCCATGTGTTGAAATGTTTGGGTGTCCCCAGAGGGCTGAGCCTTGGCCCTCATTAATCCCCCTCACTGACCCGACAACAGGGAGGAAATTTGCCTCAATTAAACATGTAAGGTCTCATTTCCCTTTGAAGTCAGAGCAGCACCAGGGAGCACTGGGGAGGTCTGGAGAATAACCAGAGAAACTGGGCCCAAAGTCTTCAAACTGGGGAATTGCACACTAGAGATGAGCCTAAGCCCATGGAGCAGCCTACTGCTGTCTCATCTCCCCCAGCAGAGTGCCCACATTCTCAAAGCAGTGCTGGAGCAAGGAACATCACACCAGGGAGGGAGAGCTATGCAGAGGTGCCAGAATGACCCTCTAATGATGAAAGACCCCTAATCCATGACAGCTGCTGTCCAAGGGAAGGAAAACCTCCTGTGCTTGAGTTTGGGCTCAGTTCTTCAAGGTTGTGTAAATGGCACCTGGTACCAGCACCTCCAGAGAGGGGAAATGGAGCCCCCAGGTCCTGCTCTGCCTCGGGTGGGTGTCCCAGCCTGTGAGTATCCCTGCAGGGTGTGTGGGTGAGCACAGAGCTGCTCTGCTGCCCATCCCTGGGAGCTGGCAGTGCAGGGAAGGCTCATCCAGCCTGGAGCCACCCAGCCTGTGCGTGCTGCAATGAGACTTGAAAGCACCCAGCCACATTCCCTGCACCTTCTGGCACGGTGGGAATAACAGATCACCAGCTCCTGCCTGTCATCCATCTTGCTTATTTCCTCACAGGGCCTGATTTATGCTGCATCTCCTTCCCCTGTGCCACCGGCGCGCGCTGATAGATGGCCCCGCTCCCTGCTCTCGCTGTCCCCTTGTGCTGCATCCAGCCATTAATTCTGTGCCAATGTAAACCTGTCTCACCTTCAAGACTTTAATTTTGCAAAAGCATAAACACCTTATAATCTGTCTGTCTTTATCTGGCTCCGGAGCTTTCCCTCCCCTCCCCTCGGCCGAGGTTATCTGGGGTGAGATGCGGCCGCAGAGCGAGAACAGCAGCAGACGTGGCCAGTGGGGCTGCCCCAGTCCCAGCACGGGGGAGCTGGGAGGAAGGGTCACTCACCACCCTCATCGTTCCTCTGGAATACATAACAGCCCCTGCATATTCCTGGAGAGAGGCAGGAGGTGCAGCCAGGCCCAACAAGCCATTGTATCCCAGAGCCAAGTGCTTGGAGAGTCACTAAGCAGTGTAAGCTCAGCTTCCAGAGCCTGAACGATGGCCAGGCCTTCTGTGCAGGGAGAGTTCTCACCCTGAATGAATCCTGGCATATCCTGGGTTTTCAGTGCTGATGAAAGACTGAAGATGGAGTTTTGTGAAGACCTGGGAATCGGCCACGTGCCACTGCCCCACCCTGCTGCTCCCCCCTTGCTCTGCTCACAGCTGGATGGCACTCGGGGGGTCCAGCTGATGACCAGCCCCCGGGGTGGGAGCTGGGAGTCTTTGGGCAGGACTGCTGCCACTGCCTGGAGACACCTCAGGTTCCACACAAGGGCTCGGGGTCCCCTCCATCAGTGGCAATTCCACCATGGCCAGGAAGGAAAAGAAAACTCCATCAACGTGGCAAAAAGTAACTGTGTATGTCCCAGGGCTGCACAAGAGTTGGATTTGGTGACCTTGGAGGTCTTTTCCAACCTTCCTGTTTAACAATTCTAAGGGACACGTGTCACTGCCCTGCTGTCTGCCAATGAATGCTTCAGTTCCAGAGAGAGGGACAGAAGAAGCTGCACCCACCGAAGTCCCTGAGCCAGCCCTGGGCCAGAGCTCAGACCTGCACAGCACAGAGGGACAGACAGAGCCCTGGCAGGTCATGCTCAGGGCCACCATTGCCCACCAGCAAGTCTCCAGCAAGTCCTGCAGCATTTTGTCCTTTCCTCCCCAGTTTTCCTCTTTCCCCTTTTTGATTCTTGAGTCATTTGTTCTGGTCTTTGGCAATTCCTACAGCACATAAAAATCCGTGCCACTCCTCCCTTTGGGGAATGACGTGCATTCAGCTCCGTGGCTGCCATCCATTCAGTGCCAGGTTATTAAAATGAAGATATCTTTCAGCACTACCGACCTGTTAATCAGGGGAATGGCTTCAGAGGGCTTTTGTGGGCTCTGTTAATTTGTGCTGCATTGAGCCACGTCGAGCTGAGCGGAGCATTAGGGACGGGAGAGAAGGGAATAAATCAATGAAGTGGATGGAGGAGTGCTGGGCTGCCTGGCTGTGCTGCGGCTGCCACACTCTCACTTAAACACTTTACATCCATCAGAGCCTGCAGGTGGAACTCTGGCTCCCAGGCAACAGGTTTTGTCCTTAGGAGCTCAGTGTGTGCTGTGCAGCCTCCTCAGGATGAGGAGCAGGTGGTCCTGCCTCACCTGGCTGCCCCAGCTCCCAGCACCACACAGCCCATCCAGGCTCTGCTCCAGGGGCTCTGTGCAGCTCCAGGCACAGGCTGTGGGTGCTGGGAGGGGGCTGAGGCCCCAGTCACTCTGTGGCTGCTCAGTGATGACATTCACAGAATCACAGAAGCACAGGATGGTTTGGGTTTTTAGGGATTTTAGAGCTCATCTCGTTCCACCCCCTGCCATGGGGAGGGACACCTCCCACCAGCCCAGGTTGCTCCAAGCCCTGTCCAACCTGGCCTTGGACACTTCCAGGGATGGGGCAGCCACAGCTTCTCTGAGCAACCTGTGCCAGGGCCTCCCCACCCTCACAGGGAATGTGCAGGGGTGTGGGAACATTCTCCTGATCCCTCAGAACGATTTGGAGCATGTGCCATTCTCTGTCCTCCTTTGGGCTGAGAGAGAGCTCCTGCTGCTGAAGGAGATGTTGCATTTTCATTGGGCTTAATTCTTTAGGAAAAGGAATCATTCATGTCTCCTGCCTTTGAAACCTGCAAGTCTTATCATCTTGCTCTTAATAATGTTCTTTTTTTTTGCTGGAATGTTTCATAACAGCTTTTAAGTCTTTGCTGTGGTCACACAATGGGGAGATGGCATCAGCTCCGTGCCAGTGAGTGGCCTTCAGGGAATTGTAAGGGAGGGAGATGCTGGAAGTTTGGCACCAAGGAAATGGATTAGTGTTGTTACCAACTCCTAATGCTGCTTAGAATGAAAAGGAGTACAGGCTTATGGCCTACCTGGGATGGTGGAGTTTGGGTTTTCTTTTACAGAGGTGAGGTGGGGAATGAAGCCAGATGGGTGCTGGGACCACGGCACAGACACAGGGACAGGGAACAACCGAGAGGAGAAAACAGCTGGTTGGTTTAGGGGTGGTGCAGCACCCAGAGAGGTCACCCTAATAAACAAGCTGCTGGAGTAATCATGTGCCAAAGTCTTTCAGCAGCAATCCATAATTAACAACCTCACTTCCCTAAACTTGGCTCACTGGCACTGGCTCATGCTGAGCCCAACTGAAAATACCTTTGGGGTGCCCAGACAGAGCTGGGTGAGCCATGGCACCCCCAGATCATCCTGGGAGATGTTCCTCAGCGGCAAATCACTCAGCTTTCAGATCCCAAAACTTCCAGGATGGTTCTTTCTCTGTAACCCTAAACTTTGAAGGTAAAATACCTCAGTTGGAGGACACGATGGAGACTGGAAACAGCCTGTCCAGGGATCTGAGGAGGCACCTCAGTGGGAAGTGGCTCTTGCTGTCCCTGACATGGCACCAGGACTGGTCTCACAAGAAGTTAAATCAGTGAACAGCTCAGAAATCTCCCTCTGTTCTGGTATAAGGACAGAATTACTTCCCATCTAGAACACAAAGATAGCTCAGGGAATAAGCTGCTGCAGAAGAGCCTTTTCCAAGCACAGTTCACTCCTGGTTTCTCACCAACCACTGCACAGGCTGCCAAGTGCCCTTGGATGTGGAGAGATAGGTAGAAATGAGGAGTTTTGAGGAGAGATAGGTAGAAATGAGGAGTTTTGATGTTCTCACTGGGCATGAGGTGCCCCATGTTCGCTGTGGGATCAGAGGAGAGGTTTTACTCTGTGGACAGAAGTGACACCTCTGGCTGTCACCTTCCCTGGGCTGTGGCTGTGGGGATTTCACCCATCCCTTGCACAAGCACCAGCTCAGCCCAGGGGGGTGAACCCTGTGGTCTCTGGGACCATCCCTTGCCGTGAGCAACCCAGGGATGTCCCCAGTGGGGGGAGCACGGGAGGTGCTGCTCTGGGGCTCCAAGGCTCCCTGTCAGGTCCTCCCGGGGGCTCTGCCCTTGTTTTCCCTTTGACTGAGGATGCACTGGGTGAACCTCTGAAATGTGATTCGGGTTTTCAGCAGTGAAGAAAGCTCGTGGCACCTTAGAAGACATCAATAGCTGGCACACCTGCAGCCCTGCCCTCGCCTCCTCCCCATGGCCACAGGAGAGGGAAGGCACAGGCACGAGCACTGGGGCTCAGGCTGCAGAAAATGCTCTTTGTCAGAGGAGGAGAAGAGATTTTCATGCATTCTGTGTACATTCCTTCTGGGCTGGCTCTGGCTTTGTATTTCAAAATCTCCTGGTAACTCTCTTTTTCCGCACTCTGCCTTTCAGCTTTGTGGCTTTTGCCTTTTTTTCTCCAGCCTGGATTTTCTGGCGTGGTTTGGGGCTCTCCCCTCCTGCCCTCGCCAGCTGTGCCTACTGATCTGGTCACCATCAGCTGTTTGGGGGCAGCCTGGCTCTGGGCACTGCTCCTCCTGCCCACCCCAGAGGAGGAGGTACCTCTGCTGAGAACAATGAACCCCAGACCCAGTGGGAGAAATCTCTTCATTCCCATGGATGTGCCATGAATCCCAACACCTGCCTCGGACGGGGAGAACCAACCTGGGCTGAGTGGTTGAGCACTAGGAACAGTCCCACCCTGGATGCAGAGATGAGTTTGGGTGGAACACAGGGCTGGGGTGGTGCTGCTGATGCCACGGAGTGGGTCAGTGATGGAAAATCCAGCTGAACACACTGAACACAGGGGTCCTGTGTAACCACTGACAGACCTTCCTTGTCCCAGCTGCAGGACCTGGGGGCTCATCCTTGTGACTCTTTTGATGGACAGGTGGGGATCCTATGAATTTGGCTTCCTATCCTGTTCTTAATTGAGTTTGGCAAGTACTTTGAAGTCAAAAGCTAACAAACGAGATATATATATATATTAATATATACTTTAAAAAAAAGTCAGAATCCTCCATTTTGGCCAACATACGAAAATGGTTTTTTTCTTTCTTCCAAAGAAAATTTAACTGGAAATAATTTCTTCCTGCAGAAAGGCTGTGTTTCAGTGAAGTGGTGTTGGGAAGGTGATTTAAACCTTGTTCCCCTCCTCTACTGAAATCGGGGGAAGGAAAATATCCCAAAAGACCAAAGGCTTTAATGCTTCTGTCAGGGAATCATGAGAGACCATGTGGCAGCCTGGAGACTGCCCAGGGCTTCCTCATTCTGACTCCAGATGCCTCTTTCTCGTTCCCTCTCTCCCAGCACAGTCCCAGGCCTGGATTTCCCAGCAGGATTCAGGCCCATGTGATGCCCATCTACCAGTAAAAGATGCTTTATCCGTTCTAGCACACCTCCTGCACCATTCCACATGGCTCAGGGCTCCCTAGGAACGTGTTTGCTGCTGTCCCTGCGACATCCTGCTCAGGGGAACCCCAGTGCTTCCCAGGCTGAGGGGAAAGAGGGGAAAGGGTCTCCCTTCCCATCATAGGACTTTGCAGGCGTGTTGTGTGGGCCCTTGACTTGGTTTCACCCACCCAAATCCTGCCTTTGTGTTTTTTTAAGCAAACTCTCCCTGCAGATGATAAATGCCAGCCCAGCCCCAGCCATTCCCTTCATGCCATCCACCAGACCGGAACACCAGCTCACGCTGCAAAATCCTCCCTGGGTGCTGGCAGCCCACAATTAGCCCTGATGAATGCGAGTCTCCAAACAGGGACACTGACAGAGAAGTCGCTCAAGAGGTTTAAAAAATGAACTGTGAGGATTTGGGGGAAAAAGTAAGCCGGTGCTTGCCAGAAAGGAGGGAAACCCACTCTGGCTTTGGCGGCCTCATCATCCAGCCACATCAGCCCTCGTGCCTGCACGGATCTGGAAGGAAATTTTGATCAATCTGTGCCTCTTTTATGACTGCACATAGAGCACTTAATTTGTAGCTCTCATGCAAAATGTGACCACTGTGGAGCTGTTTTTAAGTTCTTATCAGCAGTGAGGCCCTGTTTGTTTCTAAACAAGCAGAGGCCAGCAGTGGAGGCAGATTTCTCACTAATTGGAAATTACTGTGTGGGACAGGGCAGGAAGGGAGTTTGCCTTTTAGCCCAGACCGTATGTAAGAGAGAACCTCATGTTATGAAGTGCAATTATGAGAATGTATTCTCCCCTTAAGCTCTGAAGCACAGAAAAAGGGCTGATAAAGGCCAAAATATTGACTTTGCTTTCCCAGCTGAGGAGCCAGCGGTGACAGCAGCGGTTCTGCTACAACAAGAGCACTCTTATCCTGGAACCATGGAATCACAGAATGGTTTTGGTGGGAAGGCACATTAAAGCCCATCCAGTCCCACCCCTTGCCATGGGCAGGGACACTTTCCTCCAGCCCAGGTTGCTCCAAGCCCCATCCAATCTGGCCTTGGACACTTCCAGGGATGGGACAGCCACAGCTTCTCTGGGCAACCTGTGCCAGTTCTGTGGTACATCCCTCTCACACAGGAGTCATTGTGGCTTGTCCTTCTGGGTGTACTGGGCCCATGTGATCATTTCTACAGCTCAAACCATCTTTTTTACTGCAGAAAACTTGATTCTAAAGTTAATTTTTCTTTTTGACACGCTGAGCTCTATTAACTCACTGGCCTTTTGTGAAGCTCATTAGGTGTCTGGGGTCTTTCCCTTAAACTTGAGGCCAAGGGAATAGTCTCATTAAATAAGATGGCAGAATCTCTGCAGAGAAGTTTTGCAGTTCTTGCCAATTAACAAATTCGGTGATGGTTTTAGCTTTTCTTTTTTGGGTAGCCCAGAGCCCGTGGGCCAGGCTCACACTGCAGAGGCTCTTGTGCAGTGAGAAAGGGCTGCTCATAACTAGAAGAGCTGCTCCAGGATTGGGAAGAGTTTGAAGCCCCTGGGAAGCTCTGAATGCAGAGGAGTTTGGGCATGGTGGAGGTCACCCCACAGGGAAAAAGGGAGTGCTGGCTGCAGGATGTCCTGGGATGGGAGGACTGAGGCAGGCTGGCTGTCTGATGGCCAGAGCTGGAGATTATCACAAACCCTTTAAAGCAAACAAAGTTCCCTGAAGCTGAAAAGGTACGATTTGAATGCGCTCGGAAAGAGGAGGTTTGAGCAGCACGATCCATTCTGTCTCCGAAATGTCACGAAACATTTATACAGCTGCTCAGTTGGCATTAAAATGTAGGTCTTCTGCAGGAACATGGCAAACAGCTCCAGGCCACTGGGAGAAGTCCAAGACCTCCAGCAAAGGCTGACTGGGGGCCACTGGGGTCCGGCAGCTGGGGCAGGAGCATCGGGAAAGCTCCGGGAGCTGATGACCCACAGCCACGGGCAATGCCAGCAAACAACACCCCTCATTTCAGCAGTGCAGCCCACGCTGGAGAGTGGTTTCCCTGCACAGTGTGAAGGACTGCTTCCTGAAGGACTGGTTCCCGAAATCCCACATCCAGCCCAGTCAGAACTGAACAGGATGAAGTAAAGAAACAAAAGGAGAGGGAGGTGCCAATATGGGCAGAGATATTCCCTGTTCCTTTGGCTGCGAGAGGGGGAGCCGAGCTCCCTGGTGAGCACACAGCCTCTCCTGATGGTGGGATTCGGGAAAACACCAAGCAGCCGTTTCAGAGGGCAGAAGCGTGGAGGCTCTGTCTGCTGGTGATCTCCTCTCTCCACATGTCCTTCTCCTCACAGCCCATCTCACCTCCTGCCCCTTGCTGCCCCTCCTGTGTCACAGCACGGGAGGCCAATCCCTGCTGCAGAGGCCTCGGTCCCTCCTGTGCCCTGTGCTGGTTCTGCTGCTGTGCCCGGGGGCAGCTGCCACCTCAGCAACCATGAGAGGAGGTGGGAGGGGGATGGTCCCATCCCTGTCTCCCACCCCTCGGGAGCTGCCCCGTGTGCTCGCTGACAGCCCGGGGCAGGCACCGGTGCTTTCCTTCAGCCAAGTGTCGAGGTCTGTGGCTTGGGTGAATATCTCAGCTTTGATCTCCTCTCCTGGCTGAGGTTCCCTGTTTACACAGACAACCACAGCTCTTTGTATCTGCACTCATCAGCTCTTCTGAGGTGTTTTCTGATCCCCACGATACGGGTCCCAGTGTCTGTGCCGGGGCCGAGCCCACATCTCCACATTTCCCATCCTGCCCCAACACATCCCTCTGAGCTTCTCGGCGCTGATTTGGGTTTGTTGATGGTGGCAGCCATCCCAGACAAACCCACGGGGGGATGGAGCTCTCCTCCCCGGGCAAGCACGTCTTTTGTTCCCCAGAAGGCCAAGGTAGGGGGAGACCCACCTGGCGCAGGCTGCGCACGGTGAGCGGCGGGCAGCGCTCCATGGAGGACACGCCTCGCTTACTCTGCCGCTCCTTCACGTGCATTGGGGGTTTTTTTTGTTCTGCTTTATTTTTTTTTTATTCTTTCTTTTATCCTCCCAGCCCTTCTGGCAGGGTTTTGAATGCACATAATGACTTGGAAGGTGCGTGGAAGGTTCTGGCAGGCGCGGGGCGGGAGCGCAGCCAAGGGTTTGCTCACCTGTCACTTGTCATCCCATTTGCAAACTATAAGGCCTCCTTTGAGCGGGGGGGCAGAGCAAGGAACATGTGCTAAACATCATGTCGGGAGCTTAGCGCATTACAGGAACAGCGGGCTGGCCACGGCCAAACGGGAACGCTTGGGGATCTGTTAGAGGAAAGGGGAGGCGAGAGCAGTCTCTTTGGATCTAGGGCTGAGTGAGCAGCTCTGTCAGGGCAGGACGAGGGGCTTCTCTAGGTGTTACAGCCCAGCAAGTGTCAGAGTGGCACAAATCAGAGAGCTCTGCCCATGTCTGTCAGACCCTGCAGAGAGCTGCTGAGTGTCTGAGGGCACACACAGAGGGGCACAGACACACAGTAATGGCACAGAAAGAGAGTCCTTGGGAAAATAAAAACCCAGACACCAACCTGCAGCATGTGTGCCAAGGCTGGACTCCAAAAACCTTCCTTCAGCCACCTGGGGTGGCACAGGGATGAGCTGTTCCTGCTGTGTCCTCAAGGGGCTCACGTGCCAGGGGTCCCCAACAGCTCCAGAGAAAAGGAGCAACCGAATCATCAGGCAACAACCTCCCCATGGGTTTGTGTGGCTCCCTTCCTGCCACACAGAGACCACAGCTTCTAATGCCCTGTGGTGGACCCTGAGAAACCAGGCTGCTCTCACAACCAAAACACCTGCAGGACTGACAGACTTCATCCATCATCATGCTCCTTGGGATGGTGGCACGGACGGAACAGTAAACTTCAGAGCTGGAGTTGTGGGTGCTGAATGATGGGATTGGCCGGGTCAGGTTCCCTGGGATTTGAGAGGCAGGTTCAAAGCTCCAGTTAAAAAGTGACATCTCCCCTTCAAAGGAATTCCAGGCTGTCCCTCACTTTCCCCATCCATGGGGCAGGGGAGTGCTGTGTCCAGGCTGGGGCAGCGGGCAGGGGGCTGATGACAGCTGAGGCCAGAGGAGAGTGCCAGGGTCCTGCCAAGACAGAAGAAATTCTCCATACCTTTGAAACTCTGAGCATCCACAAAATGAAATACTCAAGTATCAGTTTTGGGAAAGAAAAAGGATCAAAGAAGCAGAGGAAAAGCTGAGAGTCTTTTGGCAGATGGAGGAGGGTGCTGTCCCTGCCAGGCAGAGGATGAGCACAAGCTGCCTCACACACCTTGTTGTGACCATGGCTCCTGCATCCCCCTGGAGGACCTGCCAGGCCAGGGAGAGGTACCAGGTCAGGTGTTAGCAGGAGATTGGGATGGGATGTGCTGGACAAACCTGGCTGCTTCCAGCTCAGTGGCAAAGACGCTGGTCCAACAGCACCAGGAGTGTACAGGCTCAGAGCCTCTTCCAGCCACTCCAGAGCCCAGCTGTACACTGGGGATCCACTTCTAGGGCTGGACACATCTCCCCTTTTCCTGATCTGGTACATCTCCCTGGTGATGCTTCATGTCACGGTGAATGGAAGGGGGTCTGTGACATTCCCTGCTCCAGTCCCCCTGCCATGCTGAAGCAGTAACAGGTTCCCCATGGCTGCTGCATCACCAGGGCTGGAGAGATGCTTTTCCTGGTGTTTGTCCTTCCCCCCAGCACGTGAGTAAAAGAATGGAACCCCAACCTGCCAACCAAAGCCCATGGCTCCCCCTATTTTGGGTGGCACCAGCACATCAGCTCAGCAGGCTGCTCCATGCCTGGCAGCCCTGCAGATAAAAAGGTTTAATCCCCAGTAACCTGGCAGTGGCTGGGTGGTGACATCCATCACCCCATGCAGGGAGAGTTCCTTCCATCCACATCACTCACGGCCCTAATGGAGACAGCAAATAACTCACACCTGACAAGTGTGAAACCAGCGCTTCCCCCTGTGATCTCCCCGGGAGGCTGAGGCAGCAGAGCTGCCATCACTGCTCACCAAACCCCTCTGGCTCTGCTGGGAGGCCTTGGTGCTGCCCCTCCATGCCAGGCTGGTGGCAGGAGCCCCACTCAAACACGGGCAGGGGACACGGGCAGCATCCCCCCTTTCCAGCAGCAGCTTGCTCTGCTCCACAGCTCCCTCCCCTTCCCTCTTTCCATTTGTTTGTTCATTCCTTCTTTATTCTCTGCAATTGTCCTTAATGGAAACAGCATCTCAGCAGAGTCACCCTGCAGGAAAGCTTGAGCACAGAGGGATTTTTGTAGATGGCTTTAATAAAAACATTGAAGCTCTGTTGTTGTTATAGTGCTGTGTGATCCATTAAGTCTATTAAATACAACAGAGGAAAACTGTGAAAAAAGCCAGAGGAGGCCATGATGTCACGAAAAACAAATGAGCTGGGGCTGCTTTCCTGCTCCTCTGCAGTTCCACAGCTCTGCCCTGTGCCACACTGGCCCTGCCAGCCCAGCCCAGCGTTTGCTCACCTGTCACTTGTGTGCAGGGGGGTGTGTATTTGGGTTCCCATAAATGTGGACTTTCTAGATACTAATCCAGAGGATATTAAAGCTGAGGACCCAGAAGATCTGCTCCTCCCTGGGCAGACAGACTCCCCCAGAACATGCTGTGCTAGGCCTGTGTGTGCCAGCCTGTGTGCGTGCACAGGAGTCTCTGGGGACATGTGTGCTGTGGGTCTGGGTGTCCCACACCAGAACTGGGGTCCAGACCACTCTCTGTGCCCCTTAAAACACCTCTGTGCCCCTTGAAATGTTCTGTGCCCCATAAAACACTCCCTGCTGCAGACAGCGATGGACCTGGTGATACATGTCTCACCTGCCACCTGCCCCAGCTCAGCTCTGGCTGCACATTCCAACCTGGAGCCTAAATCAGGATGGAATCCAGCCCTGGCTCCAGGACAGACCCTCAGTACCAAGTGGCTGTGGAACATGGAGGGAGATGTGCAGGGAGAGAAGTTTTCCTCGCTGGGGAGCCTGGAGCTGGGCTGCATGGCTGAAATGCCCCCTGTCTGGAGGAGAGGAGGTGGGTGAACCAGGACCAGGATGATTAAGAGAAGGCGAGGGCATCATGGCATGGGAACATCATGGCATGGGATTGCCCTGGTGTGGCACTCAGAGGTTCAGCTCTCTCACACCACCCGGGCATCCCACCATCACAAAACCCTCCTCAAATGCAAAGGCTGGACCTTCTCGAGCTCCAGGTGTGATGTGCCCTCTGGCAAAGCCGTGGGTGCCACCACCAACCCTCTTCTGACACTGCAGTGATGAACGACTGCCTGGGAAGTGCTTGGAGATCCTCTGCCTGGGGAGGATACAGATTGCATTTGTGTTTATCTCCTTATCTCTTTATGTCTTTGTGCATCCTGGCTAGATTTTGCTCTGATCTAATCCTTTATTCCTAGAAAAGGGATTTAAGGAAGGCTGAAGGCAGCAGGCAGGGAAGCAGAGCTGCTGGAGGTCTGTGTGGTGCTGTTCACCACAGAGCAGGAGGAGAAGATGCCCATGGGTACGTGCACAACATGAAGGACTGAACCCTCTCCAGCTGCCTCAGTACGTGGCCAGTGTGACACAACAGCCTGGGAAGGTGACCCGGAGGCAGATCCTTCCATGGGCCCAAGGCAAACGGGGGGACAGGCTGGAGCCAGCCCCCTGTGGAACAGCAGCACGGGCCCCCAGCAGCATCGGGGAGCACCACAGCGAGCAGGCATTCCAGCAATTCCCTGCACAAACAGCACAGGATCATCCATCTCTTCTGTTTATTTGCACAGGATAATTTTTTTGTTGACACTCGAGAACCCCCTTCCTCTGGTCCCCCTAACCAGGGTTCTATAAAACATTAACCCTGGTCTCACAGCCACACACCAGAGCCCTGCCAGTGCCAAACTGGGAAAGCTGCACGGGCAGTGCCCAGTGATGCTCTGGCTCCCCCCGTCACTGCCCAGGTTGTCAGAGCTCACCCAGCCCCTTGTCCCCCCCACAGAGCCCTCCTGCCCCCCCACCAAAGACCCTTTGCTGATATTTCAGCTGTCAGACAAAAATACAGGCCCCAAACAAAGGACATGCAGAGCTCAGGACGCTCCAGCCCCAGCCAGATGGGCTTTCTCAAGGAAGAGCACAAGAAATAAGTCACGTACAGGGTGATTTTATTCCCTGTGAATCCTCCCACGTTCCGCTGGGCCGTGGTTTATACTTCTGGAGTTGCTTAATCACCCCTCTTGGACCTGCCTTCAAAGAAGGTGCCTAATCCCTTCTGGAAACCTCCTAATACCTTGGGCTACTGCCCTGCCTCGTGGCCATGAATTACAGTGGGACTGGCCAGTCCTTCCTCAGTGTCAGCCTTCCTGGCCATTTACCATCCATGATGACTCCAGAAGGGTATGGAGACTTCAAACAGAATCCCAAAAAATGTTATCCCTGTGCATCCACCACTAAAGCATGGAAGGATATTCAGTGGCTGTGGCACTGGGGAACAATACTTGGGACAATACCTGGGACCAAAGCAGCAGAGGAGGGCTCTGTGTGCTGCCTCCAGCACAGGAACAACGTGTAATTCTGCTTTTATTGCCCTGGTACACAAGGGAAACATCACTTTCCCAGGAAGTCGTGCCACAGTGATTCACAAGTATCAACCTGGGCTGTTCCAGTTAAAAGAAGAAAAGTAAACCACAAAATCCCAGAATGGTTTGGGTTGGGAAGGACTTTAAATCTCATCTCATTCCACCCCCTGCCATGGGCAGGGACACCTTCCACCGGCCCAGGTTGCTCCAGGCCCCATCTAACAGGGCCTTGGACACTTCCAGGGATCCAGGGGCAGCCACAGCTTGTCTGGGCAACCTGTGCCAGGGCCCCACCACCCTCACAGGGAGGAATTTCTTCCCAACATCTCATCTAAATCTCTGTCAGTTTGAAGCCATCCCCCCTTGACGATGATCAAAACCTGCAATGCTTGGAAGCCAGCTGGTCAAACTGGGACTATAAATACCCAAACACCAGGAATTAGACAACGGGACCTTCTCATGTTCATTGCTTGTGTCTTTTTGGTTTGTTTTTCTCCTCAGGAGGGTTTTTGAAGCTCCTCTTGCAAGGTGACCAGCCGCAAGACCCAGGGCTGTGCAGTGAGGAGCTGACAACAGTGTGAGATGTTCAGTGAGAAACCCAACTGATGTCCTGCCTGGCTTCTCAGGGCTCCAGCCTGGAATAGCACCATGAATGGGATGTCAGTGGTTTAGGCACAGAGAGCTTTCCTCGCTCTCCAGGCTGGGCTGCAGATGGACACACCGCTCAGTGTGTCAGTACTTCAAGGAAATGTCACCCAGCCTATTTTCACTCTGCAAATTGAAAGGTTGGAGTGTCTAATTTTGGGCTAAATACACCCCTGAGCAGAGCCCATGGATGAAGGGGCAGGTTTTTGTGCCCACAATTCCACCCACCACAGGCACAGCACCCGGCTCTGCTCCCACCAGAGCAGGGAATTCCTGGAGGGTCAGCAGCTCCTCCGGCCGCTGTGGCCACGGACACTGTCCTGGGGTGCCCGTGTCCAAGAGCCACCACAGACAGCAAGTAAAAAACAACACAAATTCCAGGACCCACCCAAAAATCCACGTTCAGTAGAAATATTGCCATTTCCTGTTCCTTTCTGGGGGCACCTGTAGAGCTTGTAAGGCAGCCTGGTCAGACTAATCCTCAGATTAGGACCTCTTAAACCACAAGGCTTTTCCTTTTCCTTCATGGACGAAGTGCAGATGTCTCTGCAGGGCTCTGCCTCAAAGCCTGAGCAGGAGATTCCACTGATTGCAGAATTGGGTCTGAATAAAGAAGTCTGGTCTCGGAATAACAATATTCACAGCGATAGACTGCATTATATAATGTCCTATAATAAAAGATATTACAGCATTACCAGGAGACAGGAATGCAGAGGGAAGGAAGGAGCAGAAGTGACAGTGATAAATCAATCTGGAGAAGAAATACCAAATGCAATATACTCTTTGTCTCCTTTTGTTTGAGGCTCTGATAGATGTTTCCAGGTTCAAATAACGGAGCTGGCAGGAACCTGCTCCTGTTCCTGCACTGAGCTGAGTTTATTAACCCACTCTGTAAACAGCCACTGCACCTCTGCAATCCCCCCTCCTCTCTGGCAGCTGGTGCACAGATGTGCAGGACACTGCCAGGCAGGAGGGGCAGTACTTCCAGGTGAGAGAATACACCCTAAAATTGCTCCTGATGATGATAGTGTGGAGTTCTAAAAGTTGACAATTAGGGAGGAAATGGGAAAAGAGGCAAGAAGGGAGGGCAGCAAAAGGCTCTGGGCTCAGGGGTGCTGGAGCTGGGGGGCAAAGCTCTCCCCAGGCTGCCTCTCAAAACACAGAGCAGGGCTCTCTGCAATGGGGCACAGAATGTTCCCCATCCCCAAGGCTGTTTCACTGCTGTGCTTATAAGACAATTTAACTTTGGAGGCCTCCCTTCAGCAAGGGGCCTAATCACACATCTCATTTCCAACACTTAAGTGAGTCCATTGACTTCAATGATTTTCTTCAAAGGAACAACAGAGACATTTCAGGCACTGGGCCCTGCTGGATCAGCTCTGGGCTCTCCTCCCAGGGCTCCAAATTGACCACTCACTTTTATGTAGGGCTGGTTTTTTTCCCTATCTTTGATGCTGTTAATTTACTGCTCTTATGACTTTTAACCAGAGGGAACAAGAGGACTGTATTTTCTTTAAACGCTGGAAATTAGGAGGAAAAAAGTGTGACCTGTGACTCTATCCCAAGGTATGAGGTTGTCATTCCTCATAACGTCTCCTGGAGTTTCTCTCAGTCTGTCACACTGCTCTGGACAGGAGTTTTAATATTGGCACAAAGGAAAATAATGGGGTAATTGCCAGTGGTTGGAGCTGCTATCTTTAATAAAATTAATCCAGCATTTCTAGAGTATACCATGTGGATCTGGGGCTTCCTCACAGTGCTTTGGGGTGCAGCTCGTCCAGAGGGTCTGAGGAGGCTGCACAGCCTCAGCTGTTCCTTCTGTGACAGACAAATGGGCATTTTGGGGACAGCTGAGGGACAGAGCCTGGCTCAGTGACAGCAACTTAACCTCAGGTCTGTGCCAGTCCTTAGTCTCTGAACACTCTGATGAGTAAGAGATTAACAACCATGACTTTAACAGGCCTTGGCTTTTCCTTTCCTTATTTATTTTACCAAAAAAAGGAACAATTCTTCTCTTTCTTGTTAATGAGATGGGAGAAAATATGAATGGTTGCAGTGGCTCCTGGTGCCACCAGGTGCTGATGTAGTGGCTCCCATAGGCCAGGCTTCCCTGGGGGTGGGGAGGTAGCAGGGGGAGAAGTGATGGACCAGGGAACTCTGCCCCATGGCAGGGCCATGCTGGAGCTCCCAGCAGGATCCTGGCTCTCTGGATTGCAGAAAGCAGGATCACTGCACACACCTCCCAGAACACCTCAGCTCAGCAAAGAGGATGCTCCTCCGGCTCTTCTCCTCCTCTCAGGAGGGAGGGGAGCAAACCTGGCAGGGATGGGTACCCCAGGACCCCTTCCCTCTGTGCCATCCATCCACCTCGTGCAGTCTCCAATTCCCTTCTCCTCTCTGCTCTTTCCTCCTCCTCTCCTTCCGTTTGTGTTTCCACCCTGACTTCCCCTCCCTGTCACCTCTACACCTGCCCTGCCCCCCTTTGTCTGTGGATACCAAGGAAGATTAGAGGTTTTTAATTACAGCTCAGTTTGGCCGGGGTGTCTCCCAGCCTGGCCCAGCAGCCGGGCTGGCTCAGCTGTCCCCATGTGCAGCCTTTCTGCTTGGCTACACTTGTTTATCACTCATTCATTAGCTTTTTTGCGTTGCTGGAGATCTGAGGCACTCACATGGCAGAGGAGGCTCGAAGTGACAGCAGTGAGAGCTGCTGCTAGTGAGATTATAGCTGCTCGCTGGCGCGGGTGGGAGCGCCGGAGAGGGCAAGGGGAGAGCACTGCCTTTGTGTGCTGCTCAAAGGGCCCTGTCAGTGCACGTCAGGCAGCCTCCTGGAAAAAAGGAACTTTCCAAAACCCCATGAGAACTGGTTAAATTAACCCTTTCCCTGGTGGCCACCCGCCGAGAGGCTCCAGGCAGAGGCAGGGAGCTGCCTGTGCTGGCTCTGGGCCCCACAGCGGGTCTTACGTGTGCCTCGTGCTCAGCACAAACCCTCTCCCAGTCCTTATCAACGGGCTTATTTTTATCAAATCAGGACAGAAACTTGGAAATCTTGCAATAAGTCAAGTAGACAATTATAATTCCACCATCAAAACACCCGCCCTTGTCCTTACAGCATTAAATCCCCACGCTGGCTGTACACACACACAGGACACTGTGGAGCCCTCAGCACTGCCCTGGTGGCCCAGCTGGTCCCCATCTCTGCAGCCACCCAACGTGGTCCCTTCACTCTTTCCTGCCCCCATTGCTGTGAGACCTTGCAGGAGCAGAGCAGGAGGGAGCTGAGCCGAACCCTGCGTGGGGCCAGGTGCTCGCTGCAGCTCCGTGGCAGTGGGCAGCAAAGGACCACGCTTCCACTAAACCTACATTATATTTAATTGCAGAGAAATCCTGAACTAATGGAGCAGAGGAAGCTGGGTGGTGAAGGGCCCAAATGGTCCGAATCAGCTGCACCACAGCCAACCCTGGAAAAACGTGTGGATGTGGCCTTGGCAGTGCTGGGGGAATGGTAGCACTTGATGCTCTCAGAGACCTTTTCCAACCGTCCAGACCATGTGATTCCATGGTTCTGTGAATGCCCAAGCTCCCCATGGCCATCCCAAGGACAGCCAGGTGTGCTGCAGTGGGGGATCTGTCAGCAGGGTCAGGGTGTCTGCAGGCAGCTCCCGTGGTCCTGTGGGCACTGGGGGAAGAGTCCGGATGAGTTGCCATTCCCCAGAGCCCTGTTCCCGGGAAAGGGGCTCCCTGCTCCTGCTCAGGGGTGTTTACACTGAGCCCTGACAGATGGCCTGGGCTGTGGATGTTTATACAGCATCTCCCAGAGGCTCCAGACAGCCCCCGAGCTCCCCACCAGCACTTCCCTCTCCACTCCCAGCTGGGCTCCCAGGCTCAGAGCTTCACCAGCGGGGCAGGATCGGGACAGGGAGGGTGCTGCCCTCCAAACACCCCCTGGTTCATCCCTCCCCATCAAACACTGATGACATCATCCCTTGGGGACCCTCAGGTGTCACCACTGCCTTCAAAGTCCCCAGTAACCACTGGCTGATGTATGTACCTCCAGCCCCGGGGAGGAAAGGGGAAGGAAGGCCTGGAAGGTGGGGAACATCCTGAACCTCGTCACCACCTTCTCCAAAGGGCCATCCCACAGGGCCAGCCAGGCACCAGTGTCACCCTGGGCTGGAGCAGGAGGGCACTGGGCCCCACAACTGGCAGCTCTGCCCATGGCCTGGGCAGGGAGCGCGGACAGTGGCTGTGGTGACACTTGGCATCAGGAGTGACAAAACCCTGTGGAAGCAATGTCCCTGTGCTTTGAACAGGTGCCACATGGTGTGGCACGGTCCCACCTGCTGTGAACAGGTCCCACAGGCTGCAGCATGGAGCCACATTGTGTGGCAAGACACGGTCCCCTGAGGCACAGCGTGGTGCCCTGTGGAGGGTCACGGTGTCCCACGGAGTGACGTGGTGCCATAACCAAGCCATGGCACAGGCAGGAGCAGTTTGGGGGCTCGGGGCTCCCTGCCTGCTGCCAGCCCTGGGGCTGCTGTGGCACAGCTGCTGTCACACACACGAGAGCCCATCCCCTGACGAGCCTCTGCCAAGGGCCCCAGGAATGGGGGGTCTCCTCCGTGCCCACCACAGCGGTCACAGACCTTTCCCTCTATTATTAGAGGAGCAGGGGACACACTCCAGCCCTGACATTTCGCTTCCCGAAGCAGCTCCCGCCCACCCCGGCACCGCCAGCCCGGCGCTAAGGAACGCACCCACCAAGGGGCTGGAAGGGGGTTAATTGCTCCCCTCCACCCCCGAGCGCCCGGGGGCACACGCGTGAGAACGGGTCGCTTGCACAATTTGCATCATTCAGAAAGAAGCACATTTTTTTCCGAACTGCTAATGAATATTACAAATTCCAAGGGCTGGAGGAGATGAGCCCTGCCAGGCCGGATCGCGCTCTGCAGAAACACTTTGTCACTTGCTGTTCCCATCACGGCGCTTTAACAGCCCGACAAAGTCGAGCTCATGATTCTGGACAGCGAATCTCTTCAAAGCCCGCACGGCCCCGGCTCCGCTTTCAGGTCATGGAAATGCCACTGTCACTTCGATGTCGGAATGTCCCCAACACGTTGTCAATAGGGATGTGAAATGCCCCACTCAAGGGGAAGGGAGACAAAGGGAGCCAGGCTCCCAGACAGCGTTCCCGGCGACACAGAGCCCACCAGCCCGGCCCCGAGCCGGGGGCTCAGCACCTCACTCAGCGCTGCTCAGCACCCACGAGGGCACAGCTCTGCAGGAAAAGGCTCTAAGGTGCAGCACAGCCCCGTGTCACCCCACCGACACGGGGACAGTCCCAGCACTGCTGCTCTCCATCCATGTGTGTGCTGCTGCCCGTGCCAGCATGCCACCCTGATTCAGTGGCATTAGGGAATCAGCCCGTGTGCCAGCCTGTGCAGTGGCAGCCAGATGCCAGGGTGCTGGGCAGTGTCCTGGAAAGCTGTCTAATGCACGGGCACGGCACACTAATTGCAGGGGTCGGATACAACCACAGGGATAAGTGCATTAGCAGCAATAACAACCACACACTCAGACTGGGAGAACGTGTCTTCCCCAGTTAGGGAGGTTTTAGGAAGGCTGGGATGGAGCTGGCAGCGCCTTGGAGCTGTTCCATTAGTGCTCACTGGCTCTGCTGCCTCTGTTTTGCTGAGCTAAATAATAATATCGTTCATCTCCAGAGGCAAGAGGCTGCTCCAAGGAGAAGGGACGTGAAGGAAAAAGCTGCTGTCCCTCATGGAAAGGTCAGGGATCCGTGAGTGCAGCGGGGCTGTCCCAGAGCTGCTGCAGGAGGGGGCAGGGATGTGGTGGCATCACCCACCGTGCCTGCGCTGGGACAGACATTCCCATCCAGGTAACGCTGCTGACACCTGGGTAAGATTTACCAATAGCCATAAATTAATCCTTTTTTCTTTCCTGGTGTCACAAGGTCACAGTTAATGGCAAATCATTATAATAATCACTCTGAGTGCATTACCTGCTGTAGTCAGACAAAATGCAGCGAATTCCAGAGCCCAGCTGAGCCTCAGCACACATGGGGACACACTTCCCACGTCTGGAGGATGCTCCTAGGTTGCCACTAATATTTACTACTCAAGTCTGTAAATATTTAAACAAACTAGGCAAACGCTGACCCAGTGAACCAAAATGTTTTGCTGTTGCTGAAGGAAATGAATGAAAAGACCCAAAAGAAAGTGGGTTCGTCCTCACCTTTCTCCCCTTGCTGCACATGGATCCTTGTCTGCTTTAATCCATTGGGAATGGGATGGGATGGGCTACAGGCAGCTGACACCAATAAATGACATATTTATTATTATTACTGACTAGGAATGATTATCTCTACCACGCTGGAGGGAGCAAGGGGCTCTATCCTTCCTGGTGCTGCTGGAAGGGCTCAGGGAGCAGCAGAAAGGGTCGGGGCTGGTGATCATCCACTCCTTGTGCTTTCTCCTCTTTTTTTAATAATTGACACAATAATTTTCTTCCACACCTCTGTGTACTTTAATCACCTCTAACACTGGGTGCTTCTCGGATAATTTGGCCTGTTCAATCTCTCTGTCCCCCAGTAGCCCCTAGGCTGGGAACAAAACAAACACTAAAATTAAAGCTTGTTTTGCACCCCAGGTATTTTTGGTAGTGCTCTGCACCACAGCTCCTTATTCCTCTAATCCTTTTTGTAGCAATCACGTCTCAGACAGTTAAAATTCCTTCATCCAGGAGTGCTCTCCCAGGAAAACAGGAGCCAGAGGAGTTCTCTGAAACCCTCAGCATCAGCTTCACCTCCCAGGTTTGGGTAATTTTGTTTGGTGGTTTTAAAACTGTCAGCAGAAACTGCAAAGGGAAGTAGCTTTAGTGGTGAGGGTTAAATAACTAGAAAGTAAACAAAAAAAAAATCCAAATTTTTCAATACAATGAAGCAAGAGGGAACTTTGTCATTTCCAGCCTGGCCAGGGGGGCGATGCCTGCACCCCCCAGCCTTTCAGGAACACCTTGACACATAGAGCCAGCACCAAATCCTCATGATCTTTATACAAAAAGAAAATATTTCAAACAGCAAACTGCTCCCAGGATGACATTTTGGGCAGTTTCTGTTTGCAAGGGCACCCACAGCACCATGGCTGTGGCCTTTCCAGCACGGCTGGGAGAGCTGCAGGCTCTGGTGATGGGGCTGAGAGGAACCTGAACAGGTATTTGTTGGATCATCAAAAACATTTCTTTGAGGCATTTTCATTTTTTACGGGGAGATTCATAGTACAGTCCTTCATTTCAATTCTAATACAATCAAATTAAGGAAGAAAGAGGAGTATTGGTTTCCTGGTTTTTGATTTTTCTATTATTAAAAGAAAAAACAGACAAAGGATAATAACTGTGCAGAGCTTCATGTGAAAAAAAAAAAAAAAAAACCACCAAAGAAACCCACCAGCATTTTACATCAATTCTCTTGGACTGAAACCAAACCAGGGCAGTTCGGTTTGTGCAGCAGAAAGGACTGAAACCAAACCAGGACAGTTCGGTTTGTGCAGCAGAAAGGACTGAAACCAAACCAGGGCAGTTCGGTTTGTGCAGCAGAAAGGACTGAAACCAAACCAGGACAGTTTGGTTTGTGCAGCAGAAAGGCAGCTCTGGGGCTCTTGGGTTGGAACAGAGCCCACGTGGGTTCCCAGCAGCAGGAGTGTCCCCACCTGCTTCCGTGATTTGTGGCTTTGTTCACCTTGTGCTTGTGTTGAGAGGCCAAAAGCACAAAAGGGCCATAAGAACGTCCCTGTCACCCCTCCGTGGGCCTGCAGGACATGGCAGATGTGAGCAGCAATGACTTGGTGTGGGCAGTGGCACCCAAACACAGGGAACGTGTTCGTGGGGCTCTGCTTGGGGCCCTGACTGACCGGGGCTGCCGAGGGGTGAGGGGAACACCGTCACCCACCAGGAGCTCCTGCCGTGGTGGTGGTTGGGATGTGCCCCCCCGGCCAGGCCGAGCCCCCGAACACACCCCCCTGCCCCAGAGCCCCCAGAGCCCCCGGCTGCTCCTGCAGAGAAGTGGGTCAGCGGGGGGGTCCCTGCTGCCCGCCCTGACATGATGAGGTTCAGGAGCCATCGGTTCAGGAGCCATCGGTTCAGGAGCCATTGGTTCAGGAGCCATCGCTCCCGAGCCAGGCCCGGGCCCCCCTGCCCTCAGCCCCGGCGCTGGGCAGTGGGGTAATGGGCCGGGTGGCTCTGGGGTGCTCTCCCCTCGCCAGCGGGGGCTGTGGTATCACATCAGGGGATAACCCGAGCCCTTTGCTCGTCCCCACGCCCGCGGCATTGCTCCTCCAGCTGAGTGTTTGCCAGCCCTTCATCTGCTATTGCAGCTCATTATCACTGAGGTGCAGCCAGAACATGCTCTGGGTGGGAGAATTTGGGTCAGTGGGTTTCACAAGCTGTTCCTAGAGATGCCACAGCCCATATTTAGCATTTGGTGTTCCATGAGGGAGCAGCCACCCATCCCCGTGCCCAGCTCTCTGCATCCTCCCAGCTCCAGGCAGGTGTCACAGAGCGGCGGGGGGGTCTCAGGGAGCCCCAGGGAGAGGGTGGGGAGAAGGCTGTGAGGGATAGAGATGGGATGTTTCCAGTCTCCTCCTGTTTTCTTTTTCACAAGGCTGAATATTTTATCTGGCTGCATGCATCGTCCCTGAACTTAAAAATAGCAGTGTTCCTTCCTGGTGGAATGGAGCAGTTTGCTTTTTCTAGATTTTTCACGCAGATTTCTCATTCCCCTCACACCCAGTAATTGCTCCAGGAGACGGGAGGGTGCAGGGAGGGGGCCTGGCCCTGCACACACACTCCCCTCCGTGCTGCACTGCCACGGCTGCTCCCACACCGCGGGGACACAGCAGGTTTGGGCACGAGCATGGTTCCCATCTCTCCCAGTTGGGTTCCTGCCGATGCTCCAGTCTGGAGGGGGATTCAGCACATGGCACTGAAGGGGATGGAGGGTCTCAGTCCTGTACTTGATAACCTGCCACCTATGGCTCCACAGTGAGGGAACCCACCGGGCTGGCATGGATTGTTGATGGACACACAGCTCCAGGTCATGGATTAACACCCAGTGCTTAAACATAAATGGAGTTTTGGAGGTGTCCAGCACAGGGACAGAGCCCATTGCAGCCATGGTGCTGATTGTTGGGGTGGAGGCTTCTCCTCTCACCCACCAGGCAGCAGTTTGAGCCTCAGAGCTGTGGGCCAGGCTGGGGGTCAGAGCAGAGGAAGATGTAGCATGAGATCGCTGTTTTCTCTCCTCTCTTGGGGAGGTCACTGCTGCCTGCTGGACTGTCCTGCTGGTGGGTTCGTCCTGAGGGAGGTGGTGAGTAATAAGGATAGAGGGACTTACAGACACAGAATATCCTTTTCCTGCTCCTCTGCAAGTATTAGGGACTATCACAGCTGTGTCAGAGCTGTGTCCAGAGCTGTGTCAGAGCTGTGTCCAGAGCTGTGTCCAGAGCTGTGTCAGAGCTGTGTCCAGAGCTGTGTGCAGAGCCCCTGGCTGGTGACACAGTGGGAGCAAACTGGCTGTGTTGGTGTGGCCCATTCCCACAGCCTCTGTGCCACACTCTGCTCTCCAGCCCTGCAGCTTTGGGTGACAGTGATGGGTGAGGACACACCGATGGGAGCCCGGTGAAGGCCCACATGTGACACCACTCTGGTAACTGGAAGCGACACGTGCCAGACTCAGTCACCCTCTCGCCGGCCGCACGCGCAGCCGCTGCCAGAGCTGCTCTGACATTTCTTGTCCCAGCGTTTCTTTTAAAGGAATGTGACATTCTAGCTGTGTGAAAGCCCTCTCCTGAGCTGGGAATGCTGGGAGCCTGGGCTCTAGAGATGCCTGTATAAGCAGACCATCCCCATTCCCTGGGACTCTGAGGTCCAGTGCACAGTGGGATGGAGCTGGCGGTGCTGGAGGGGCTGTGCAGCAGCACCACCACCTTAGCTGGGTATTGCCTGAAGTGACATGAGGGGTCTGTGTCCCCTTGCTAAGACCACCCTTGAGCCTCTCTTGACCTAAATGTGGAATTTTTCCCTTCTCATATGGAAGCAGCAGCTCCAACTTGAGAGTGGAGGGCACAGGACCCTTCACCTCGGTGGGGATGTTGGGAGGGCTGGACCAACACCTGCGGCACCTCAGAGCCCTGGAGCTCCCTTTCCTGGGGGGATTTTCCTGTTGTGTTCCTGGAGTGTTGAACACTCGTGAACCTGAGCCCCGAGTGCTCACGGGCTGGTGTGAGTGGCTCCTGGCGAGCTCACAGCACTGCTCGGACGTGTCGTATGTGGTGAACTTTTCCCCGCCCCGGCTCCCGCATCCTCCCCCCAGTCTCTCCACCATACGGACACAGCTGAGCAGCTACTCGATATTCAGAGCCGTGAAGGTTGATAAACAAAAGTGAGATAGGACATGGCACCAGAAAGACCTCAGCTAATGGAATTTTTAAGCTACTTAATTTGGGGGCTTGTCAACCTTGACAGCAACCCTTTAATAAATGATGTGTTGTAATTCCCACCCAATTCCCTGGGTGCGGCGCGGGGGGTGGGATGTGGCGGCTGGAGATCCCAGCACCCGGGATGGTGCCGAGCGGGGACTGTGGGGTGGCAGCGGGTCCGGCTGAGCCGCAGCTCTCCCCGCGCTCCCCTGGCTGGGAGGGGCTGGGGACTGGGATGGGGGGACACAGACGTAGCCTGGTGCTGGGCAGGGTATTCCCGGAGCTGTGCAGCCGCTGGGGATGCTCTGGAAAGGGGGAGCAGCCTCCGAGGGGACCCCAACGCCGCCCTCCCACGGGGCAGAGCCGGCGCTGCCGGCGCTGTGCGCGGGGTCCGCAGCTCCCACGGACCCTACGGACCCCCGGAGCCGCTGGCACGGGGAGGGGGAGGGTGGTAAATCACCCCCCCCCGCCTTCAATCTCTGTGCTTTCCTCCGGAAAAATCCCGCTGGCAGCTCTCGGTGCCAAGGCGTGCGAGTGCCACCCAGTGTTTGCGCGGGGGGACCCCGCGGGGGCACAGCCCGGCTGGGGGGCTGGGGAAGAGGGGGGCACCTGGAGGATGTCCCGCAGTGTCTCCCCAGCCCCCAGAGAACCCAGCAAACCAGCAAGCAGCCCCCCAGCCTGCAGTGCCCCCCAAAAGGTGCTACAGCCCCCACCAGGGCAGTGGGGCAGCTCTGGCAGGGACACCCATCCCCTCCCGACCCCTCCTGTGGGGGTCTTCCTCTTGTTTTGGCTCCTAAAGGCTCCTGGGGGAATGACCCAGTTCAGTTTAACCAAGGTGTTAACAAGCTGAAAGCAGGAGGTGCAGCAAAGCCACTGGGCATTCCCCACAAGCTTCCTGGGAATGGGGCAGGAAGCAGCAAGAAGGGTAGAAAACAGCACTTGTCCCTTGTGAAGGACAGCCACAAGTGCTGTCCCAGCCAGAGCCCAGAGTGCTGGTGGTTGGGAAATGGCAGCAGAATCCGCACTCTCCGAGCCTGGTGGTGAGGCAAAGGTGTCAGGAAAAAAGTGTCCAGGCAGGGAAAGAGCCAGATGGCAGCAGCAGGGAGCAGATGGGAGATGGAAAACAACCTGTGCAGCTGAGAGTGTCAAGGCCCTGGTCCCACAGCTGCATGGAGGGACATCCCACAACCCCGAGAGCTGCCAGGGCCACAGGACCAGCCAGGAACGTGCCTGGGGCTGGCAAGGCAGCAGCACCCAGCACAGACTCAGGGGGTGTCCTGCCCACAGCTCCAGCTCCAGCAGCTGCCCCACTCTGCACCTGGCTGCCCTTGGAAAACCTCCTCCCTTTGCACAGTAAAGTGTTTAACTGATCATTTGTGAGGAACAGGCCTTGTCTCCCCAAAATTCAGCCGTCACCTTGCAGATCTCCATTCCCACAAGACAGAGAGGATGGGCTGGAAAAGGGTGTCTGATACCCTTGGGAACGGTGTCAAGGAACGGCACCAGCCATGTAACCCAGCCCTGGGCTGCAGGATGCAAAACTGCCACTCCTGGTGGGTCCTGCTGCACCTTTAGCCCTGAGGCAAAAAGACTCCAACTGGGAGTATTCTGCAAAATTAGCTGAAAATCCCACCTAGGTGTGAGACGGCTGAAATCACATTTTGAAGCAAATTTCTCATTTCCCAAGTCACTCCTGCTGCCCCTAGAAATGTGTGCAGGAGGCCCCAGTCCTGTGGGGAGAGGGGAGTTGCTGAAGAGCCAGAGGACCAGGCAGGATCAGCAGGACCCAAGGCAGGAGGGGGCTCGGGCTGCTGGGCCAGATGGCTCCGAACGCCAAACACGGTGAGAGATCCTGCCCGGAGCCTCCAGGGCCAGCTGAGCCGAGCACTCAACTGCCTCTCCGGGGCTTTATAGCCAGGGAAATTAATTTTTTAAGAGCCCCTCTATGATCTTTGGTCTCTGGTGTTTGGCTGAGCAGTCAGATGGTCTCCAGGCACCCAGCCCTGCCTCCAGATGGTAGTGAGGGGTGGGGAAACCAGAGCCTGCTCCAGACCCTCATTCCCAGGTGTTTGCTTTGGGACCCTCACTCCCAGGTGTTTTCTCTGGAACCCTCATTCCCGGGTGTTTTCTCTGGGATCCTCACTCCCCGGGTGTGCTTTGCAATGCGCAGCAGCTTTTCCCCTCCCACTGTTTGGCACAAAGGTTCTGGAAATGCCCGGTGGACACGGCTCCTCCGGCAGAGCAGGGGCTGTTCCAGTCCCCAGCGCTGCAGTGACACCCTGGGCTCCTCTCCTGCCGGGACAGGAGCGCTGGGAGGCTCAGCCCAGGCTCAGGGCTGTCTGTCCCCTGTTCCCGGACGGACACACGGCTCCCTGGGAATCACCAGCCCCTGCTTTCCCAGCCACAGCAGGTCAGGGTGCCGAGGAAGCAACACTTCACCAGTCCAAGCAATTACTCAGGATTTTATCATTCAAAACTAAAACCAGAGCCTATAAATAACCAGGATCTCTGTCCTAATAGCTGCATTTCAGCGTATTTTTAATTATCATTTTATGAATGGGTGCATTAGAGGATATTTAAATACCACGTTAGCCGTGCTGGTAATGAGGCAGGATTGTTACAGGCCAGGGCTGGCCATATATTACCCTGGTATATACATATGCTTCGACATCACTTTTAAAAATTAGCTATTTCAAGCGTAAAATTATAATTGGTTTGTCTAATAAAAGGATAAATAAATATCTATTTAACTTCATTACTGTCAAAGGCAGGAGGCTTTTCTCCATTGTCTCCTCAGGGTTTTATGGCAGAAAAGCTAATTAGCTGTAATTGGGTGGATCCAAGGCAGGGGCAGCAGCAGCACTGGCTGGGAATGGGGCACCAGTGCCTTTCCCTGACTGGTGTCCCTGTCTCTGTGGGGACAGGAGCCCTGTTGGCATCACAGGCAGGTTCTGCCCCAGTGCCCAGCTCGGGGGGCTTTGCTGGGGCAGATGCCTGTGGGCAGGGGCAGAACCAGGTGCTGGTTTCTGGGTCATTTTGGGGTCCACATGTGCTCTTTTGTGTCTTGATGGTCCCTCCACCAAACATCCCTCCATTGTGCCTGGCCTGATGGACACTGGATTCCCAGGTGCTGGCCAGGACCCCCATGCTCAGCCATGGCTTGTCCATCTCTGCTTTGGGAGGAATCTGCCTGACAGCCCCATGAATGTCCCACACCCCCACCTTTCATCAAAAAGCCCCCAGCCCCTCCCCACCCCTGGCCAAGCCAGCTCAGCTTTCTGCACCATATACGTGCCAGCCAAGACCCTGCAGCCAGCAGAGGGAATGGAAAATGTCCTTTTGGACAGTTCCTGACCCAAAGGAGGAGTTGCCAGGTGCCCCAGTGACACCCCACACAGCCCAGGCTGGATCAGCCCCTGCCTGAATCCCCCACTGCCGATCCCCCCGGGCACTCGCAGCACCCTGGGCTAGCAGGAGGTGTCCTGCCCATGGCAGGGGCTGGAATCAGATGGTCTGTAAGATCCCTTCCAACCCAAACTATCCTGTGAGTCTGTTCCCCTCTCTGCCCCAGCTCACAGCTCAGGATCCTCCCTCCCAGCCATCAGCAGGGGGACAGAGCCCTGTCGGGGGCAGAGAACGTCACACACAGCGATGCCTCGTGAGTGTTCATAAATCTCCTTTGCATTTATGATTTGACACGAGGAGAGAGAGGAGCAGGCCTGACACCCATAGAAAATCTCCAAGCTGCAAGCAACATCTTTCCTTTTTAAATTTTTTAAAGAAAGGGGAAAAGATGGAATGTCAATAATTGCAGGTTCACCCCTAATGACGCGTGGGGGGGGCTGTCCTGCACGGCGGCATCAGCCCCGGGGACGTGGTCTGGGTTTGCTTATCAGTTCTGCTTGTTGAGCACGTTCCAGGGCTGGAAGAAACACCAACAGACAGCGTGGAAAATTAATTTTTAATGCCTTTTATTAGTGCTTAAGCCATTCTGAGAGGATGAAATAATCCCTGTTTAGGCAGAGTGGCAAAGGTCTCGGAGGGCTGTCAGGAGGCTGAGTCACTCCACCAGCCAAAACGATCCAAATGTGTCTTCCCAGTCTGAAATCCTTGGGAGCCCAAGCCCCCCCAACACACCCCAAGGTCCTGCAGCTTCTTCCTGCTTGGCCACTCAAAACAGAAAGTTTTCCACCTATGCAAGGGAGCAAAGAGCTTCATGTCTCCCTCCCACCCTCTGTCACTGCATGTCACCACTTCCACCACCAGCACAGTGACAAGCAGCGGCACTGGGTGATGCAGACCCTGCATGGAGCTCCAGGGATGCTCCCATGTGATCCTTGCAGGTGGGATAAATTGGATCCTCCCCACAATGGGCACCAGCTCCCATATCCTTTCTGGCACTGAGAACCAAGCACATGGCCAGAGCTGTCCCCATGTCTGTAGGTCCTCTGCCCTGCAGAGCCATTGAGGCAGAAGGAAAGGACTGGAAACTGCTTCCATACATCCCCAATGTCCCCAGGAGCTCAGGAGCTCCAGGGTGGGTGGTGGCAGGAAGGAAACTCTATCCCCATCCAACGGTGCCAGTGCAGGTTCTGTTGGAGGGATTGTGCCAGAGAACAAAACCCTGCCAGTGCTGCTCCATTCCCCAGGCCATGGCAAGAGCCTCTTAATGAGGATGGAAAACCAATTCACCAAGGCTGGAGGACAGGAAGGGCTGGAAGGGGATCAGGAGCCAGTAATGGGCAGTCAGTCTGGGGCTGTTGGAAGGAGGTTTGTTTGCCCGGGGCCGGCGCTCGCTGGGTGATGTCGGTGATGCCATCTGGCTGCACACTCATCACTCCTCCTCACTAGCACAGGGGGTACCTGTCAGGGCCAGGCTCCCAGGGATGTGCCCAATTGTCCCAGGCAGAACCAACAGCCATGGCTGGGCACACAGAGCATCCCCTCACCAGGGTCACACCAGCACCGTGCCCTCAGCACCAGCTGTGCCTGCCAGCCTCTGCTGCCTGCCCGAGCCTCAACTTCCACAGGAACATTTCAGCCAGGCCCCAGGGAAGTGGGAAACTAGTTTTTCTTGTACATTAAAAATTATTGTATCCATTCAATGAGGATTTAACATGTCCCACACCTGGGAGCTGAGGGCTGCCCCAGAATCAGAGCTGCAACCCCCCAGGAGGGACAGCGAGAGTTCAGAGAATTAAAACCTGTATCATGACACACAGTCATGAGAGGGGAGAGTCAGACCCGGACAGTGACCCCTTTTGTTCCTGGAATGTATTCCCTGCTGTCATGCACTTGCCTTTCAGTTCACATATTAAGCACTAATAATATATTCTCTGCCCAATCCTAACAAATTTTATCTCGGTGTGCTCTTGTACATGTGCATATTGCACACACACACCTGTATCCCTTCAGAATGTACAAGTGTGGGGACAGCACACACCTGCCCAGGCACCTGAGAGATCACCCACATCTCTGGGAGATACAGCATGGGAAGAACAATGTGCCCACCTGCCCTGTTATCTCCAGAGTGCCCACCTCTGCCCTGCCCCCCTTCCTGGCATCTCCCACCTCTGGATCAGGTGCCAGGGGAGGCAGAGGTCTCTCCCCAGGAGGAAGGAGGCTCCAAAGAGCCTCTTCACATGACGAATTTTAACATTTCTCTCCACGTCCAGCCCAAGCACAAATCCCCTCCAAGCCCCAGCCCAGTGCAGCAGAACTAATTTGAAATGTCACTGAGGTCAAGCCCGGCTTCCCCAGCCATTAACCTGCCTCTCAACTCCACACGTCCTATTTATTTACATAGGCATGTATTTATTTAAGCCTCCAATGATCCCAGCTCTGGGCAGGGATGGGGTTTGTGCAGGAGGAAGCTCCCTGCCTGCAGGGCCTGGAGTTGCTGCTGCTGTGGGGGCTCTTCCGAGGAGCTCAGAGAGTGCTGAGGAGGATTGGGGGAGGCATCTTCAGAGAACTGGTTGTTCCAGCCCAGCTTTTCTGGTTGTGCTTTTACTTGATCCATTCCAGACACAGAAAGCTCAGCTTCCCTTCTCCAGGCAGATTTTCCCCAGGCACAAACCAGGATAACTGTGCTCCAGTCAGTGATGCTGGTTGACAGGAGCTCTGCATCCCCTGTACTTCAGCCTTTGCTTCTGCTCCTGAGCACCTGAGACTGTAGGGACTTTAGGAATGTTTCTGCAGGTGCATCTGCTGCAGAAACTTGATCCTATCCCTGTTTTATTTCTGGCTTCTCAGCCACCATGATGGACCAGGAGACATGGAGAACGTCTGGACCCAAACTCCACTAGACTCCACCTGACCCCCCTCACTGTCCTTGGCATTGCTGCAGCTTTCTGCTACCTGTGGGTAAAGCCAGAATCTCTTTTTCCATGCTCTCTGCTGCTCTGCCCTTCAAAGCCCTCATGCCAGCCCCTTATGTGCCCCACTCCCCACAGATCCAGGCTTTCCTTCCCCCCTGGACCATCCCCACTGGCACAGGTGAGCCAGCCTGACCTGCTGGGCACAGGACACACCAGCACTGCCAGCACAGGCACCAGCACCAGTGTTTTCATGGGAGAAGAACCTCACAAGAGCACCAGAGCTTCCTAAATGCTTTTCCACTGGGATGTGCCAACCAGGAGATTAAAACCTCCTGCTGAGACGTGCCTGGGACCAGCTGGGACTGCTTATGTGTGAGTGGGTGCAGAGGGGATCCCTGGGAAAAGGGAGACCCAGACAGATGCTGGGGTTGCAGAGGGGGAGGAAGGCTGGAATGGGGGTGGTCTGGCTTAGCCAGCCTGGGCAGGACCAGAGCATCCCTGACCCCAAGCTGCATCACACCAGGACTGCTCCCCTTACCCTGCCCTGTGCCCAGCAGGTGCTTTGTGGAGAAGACAGAGGAGATGGGCTGTTCTCCACTGATTCCTCATGAGCTCCCATCTTCCTTGCCCTGGGATCCCCAGTGTCCAGTAGGTTGGGCAAGCACATCACTGAGGGGGCTTCTGCCCCTTCCCCTCCTGCTGGACAGCAGCTCATGTGCCTTGTGAACACAGCCTGACCTTTCTTTTTTTGAATTCCTGTTCTCATTGCTCCCTTGCATGTTTAATTCCAGGCTGTGGAGCTGGCTAGCCTGTGGTTAAAAAAAAAAATATTTTGAAAGACCTGGCAGGGAATTAAAGGAGTTTGGAGTAACTCAAAATTAGCAGGACAATGTGAGACAGATGTTGTGAAGGCGGGAAGAGGCGCTCACTTGCTGTGTCTCCTCTCTGCTGTTGTTTAAAAGACATTAATTTGATGCTTTTTTTCTTAAAAGAAGGCACCTCCAGGTCAGGATAATGAAATCCCATTGCTCTCTTATGATATTCCAGCACCTTCTTCTCTTGCTTTCTTCCTCTTCCAGTGTTCCCCGCTCCTGACCCACAGGGCTGGTGGGCATGGATCTGACTCCCACAGCCTGAGCTGCCTCCAGGGTGCTGGGTAGGGGATGAAAGAGGAAATAAGCAGTGAAAAGTGGGGTAGTTGTCCTGTTTCCAAGCTGATCTCTGGTGCAGTTCGAGGGGGGCAGGTGAAGGAGCCTGGTCAGGGTGTGGATGATCCATCTGCAGCAGCAGCATTGGGAGGTTCATTCCCAGAGGGATGTGCCAGCTGCACACAGCATCTGCCTCTCCCCAGCTGCATCAGCTCCCCTTCCAGGGGTGCCCCTCCACCATCACCTGCCTTCAGAGAATCACGGGGTGTGAGGCACTTAACGAGGTTAATCTGCTGCTGCACCCCCTCAACAAGGCTGTGACAGGGCAGGACAGGAGCCTGGACCTGCCATGGCAGCAAGGAGAGGGTTATCAAACCTGTGGGAACAAAAGGTTTTGAAGCAAAAAGCCTTTTGTCAGCAAAGCTTTCAGTGGGTGAGATCCCAGAGCACCTTCCCGAGGTGGTGGCCCCGGTCCCAGGGGCTGGGAACAGCCGTGTGCTCCGGCCCCGTACTGGGCTGGACAAGGGGTGCTCTGTCTGTGCTCTTCCCTGCAAACTTGTGTCCTTCTCTGCTTCTGCCTCCTCCCCCACACTTTAAACCTCCCTCTCATCCAGGTGCTGCAGCTCAGGGTGGGCTCAGAGGGGACCCCTAGCTCCCAGCCAGCCAGAGGGCCTGGACAGGGAAGCCCGTGGGTTTGGACACTGGGAATGGCCGTGGGACTCCAGAGGTGGGAAGCTGGCGTGGCAGAGGGACCCCCCTTGGCATCCCTGCTCTTGGATGAGTATCACACACTTGGCAGGCCAGCTCTGTGGTGCAGGATCTGTGCAGGAGCCAGCGCTGTCCGTGGGCGTTCTGCCCATGGATTCATAGCATCAGATGCTCCGGCGTGTCCTGGGAGGTCATGCCTCAGAGATCCTCCACCAGCTGTGTTCAAATCCGGCCTGACATCATCCTTGGGACAGCTGGGTGCAGGCTGCCTCTGCCTCGGCCCGTCCAGCTGCTTGGAGGGAAACGTTTCCTGAGGGGGAAGAGCATCCTCCTCCCTGTGTTATGGAGAGCCAGGCAGGGGGGAGGCAGGTGGGAGGCACAGAGTGGATCTGCAGTGCTGTAACACCTCTCTGATGTGCTCCAGGGGCTGGATGTTCCAGTGGGAGACCAGAGCAGCCGGGTCTGAGCTGCTGCTCGGGTGACATGGCTTGGTTTGGAGTCACAGGCTGGGGATGTGCAGGAGCTAATCTGGAAAGTGCCTGCCAGCCTCCCCAGTGTTCCCAGAAGTTAATGAAGTCTCGGTGTCTGATCTCTTGCAATCAATTCCACTTCCCATCACTGTGCCAGAGGTGGGTATCCGTGCTGCTGGAATGTGTTAGCTCCAGGTGACATCCTCACTTCCAGCCTTGATGCCAAAGGGGAGCTGGGTGGCCCCACTGTGTGCTCGGGGCAGGGCCAGGGGGGAGGTGATGCTCCTGGATGCCCAACTCAGGGGAGGTTTTTATCTGAGGTGCAATAACCTATGAACTGTTCTCTCTCCCTCCACCAACTCCAGTTGCCCTGTGGTTGGGAGAAAACATGCCAAGCTCTCAGGGAAGATGGATGCAGCGAGGAGCACGTGGGGAACACTGTGAGCTGTGGCTGGTTCCTAAAAGCAGGAGACTGGACAATTCCTCCTTCCCAGTTCAGACTGGTGTCCAGAGCCCTGATGCAGAAGAGGGATCTGCAACACCAGCCAGGTGGGATGCTCCTGCCTGAAGAAGGAGCCCCTGGGGCAGGTGGGCAGGAAGGACATTTTTTGAGGGTACTGAAGCCTCTGGAAATCTTCCCTTGTGGAAGAAGTAACAGGAGATGGTTAGTAGGAACCAGGTTAACAGTTGGACTCGGTGATCTCAAAGGTCTTTTCCAATATAAATGATTTTATGATTCAATGAAAAGATAGACCCCTAAGTTCTCTCTTTATTTTCCATCACTAAAGCTCTGGGATGGATTTTGGTTGCTCAGCATCAGTTATTGCTTTGCCAGCCTGGAAATGGGGCCCACAGAGAAGTGGTGAAGGTGCTGTGTCACATTCAGCTTCTGTCACCAGCTGTCACACACGGTCCCAGCTGCCATGGAGGGGTCACTTTTCTCCCACTGCTGCCTGGAAGTGGGGTGAGGAACAGCATGGGACTGGCACACTCAGGGATAAGCCAGGCCAACACAGCCAAGGCCACCAGGAGGGGAGGGACAGGACAATGTTCCTTGCTGTGAGCTGGATGCAGATGTGACAAGTGGAGGACACGTGTGACATCGCCCCTGGGTCCCTCTGAAGGGTAAATCCCAATGTCAGGCTGACACGGGTAGTGGCTGTGGTGTGAGACAGCCCTGCTGTCCCAGACACCAACTGCAGCTGCTTATGGGACAGTTGTGCCCTGGATCCCAGGAGGGAGAACCATGAGGTGGCCCAGGAGCCCTGCTGTGCCTGGCACCCACCCCGAGGGCAGCGAGGGGCTGCTCAGGGGCCGGGGAGCAGCGCAGGGCCTGGTGCTGCAGGTGAGGAGGGCACTGAAGACGGGGCAAAAGGGAACTCGGGTGAAGGTGGGGGACTCCAAACAGTGCCTTAAGTCACCTCTTGTGTTCCTCACAGCTCAGATCTCAGATAGCATTGGAAGAAAATACCAGCTCATGAATGTTGCTTTTTCTTCACTTGGAGAAGTAAAACCCCTGCCTCTGGAGCCAGAGATCCCAGAGATAGCAAGAGTGTTGCTCCCAGCAGGAACAAGCTATTCTCCAGATAACTTCAAAAATAACAATGACAGATGGTCTTGACCATTCCCAGGAGATCAGTGCAGGTTCTCACTTATCCCTATGTACTATTCTACGACTCACTTGTCCCTCTCCCTGCAGGGCAGGCAGAGGAGGTGACAGGAGCCACTGTGGTGGCTGTGGTGGCAGAGTGTGCTATGAACTGGGCAGAGGGAAGAAGCTGCTGTGCAAGTGATGTTTCCAATGTCCTTCTGCCTGCTGCCTGTTCAGCTGCTGCCCTTCCTCCACCTCCAGCTGAGGAAGAATGGGTCAGGCTGCTCCCAGTGCTTCGTGGAGGGAAGGAAAGGGCCAGGGGAGCTGCTGTGTTTGTGGGCAGGCAGGAGCAGCCGGAGGCGTTCTGCTCCTCTGTGCTCTGCCCCACGGGGTTCTGCTCCTCATCCAAGTGCATGTACTACCTGAGAGGTGCCTCAGGGCTTCTGTGCTCCCACGTCTCACCTCACTGTGGTCTCCTTTACTGACAGTGGTGAGGTTGAGGTCTGAGATAGGCAGCAATGAGCCTCACTGTGTGCTCCCTGTGCAACGGAGCCCATCCCAGGGATTCCTGCAGCCCCCCCTTCACAGTTCATGTGGTGTAAGAGGCTGCAAAAGCCTCTTCTCTTTACAAGCATCTGCAGAGCTGCTCTGCAGAGCCTCGATGGCTCCCAGCACCCTGTGACCAGCTCTGGAGGGCCCTGAGTTACCTGTTCCTGCCCACAAGTGGTTTCGTGGGAACCCAGCCCAAACCATTTTCCTGTAGCCACAGGGCACTGCCCGTGATGACACATGGAGCTCTGCATGAACCCATCAACTTTATGGATTTATGAGCCATTTCCATGCCTCTGGAGCCCAGGGCCAAGCTGAGACAGGAGGAAGGGCCAGTGGATATAAATTAGTGGGAGCTTGGCTGCCCCATGGGGCGGTACAGGAACTGGCAGAGAACTCAGTTCTGCTCTTCCCCAGCCATGGACGAGCAGCCAGTGGCTCCCCCAGCACTGGGTCTGCTCTGGGATAGAAGGAAAGTCTGGGAAGTGTGTCTGTCAGAAAAATCTCCATGTATGTGTGCGAGTTGATATATAGATCTAGATATGTGTGTATAAAAATGTTCTGCAGAAGCCAATACTTGGTCCAGCACAACCTCCAAGTGTTAATCATAATAAATGGGAAAGGGAAATAAATGGTAATAAATGGCAAATGGCTGTTAATAAAGAGGTGTTGTGCTGCTGGTGGGGTGCAAGTGGTGAGCAGTGGAGCTCCACGCTCCAGCCTCCTCCTCTCTGCCTCCTCCCCAGCCCACAGTCCCTCTGACCCACTTCTGCAGGGCTGACCGCCACCACAGCCTCCCAGCCAGATCCAGTCCCTGCCCCAGGGTGGGTGGGATGTGCCCCCAGCCCTCCCTGTGGTCATGACAGTGAGTGGAAGGGTGGCCAAGCTCTGCCAGAGAGCACTTAAACACCTCAGAGATTGCCCTGGCTCCTGGAGGACCCTGTTCTCATGAGCCACAGCCACACCCCATGGTTCCCAGACACTCTCTGGGACTGGTTGAGGACTGCTCCACTGGAATTCCCTTGGCTGTGGCCACCACAGCCCCAGTGCCAGGGGCCTGTGCCATCGCTCTGGTTAAACAACTGGAGAGCATGTGGCTTTTGCTGCTCACCCCACGGCAAGATGGGCAGGGAAACTAAGCCTTGTCTGAGTCCTGGCTTGGCTGTGCCATGGGGAGAGAGGGGTGTGGGGGGCAGACACCCCTTTTGTTAGCAGGGAATGTGCAGGAGTCATTTTTGGACTCCCCCCTGCTCCCTGCTGACGAAACACAACCAGTGCCTTTCACTTGTTCCCGTGTCGGGCCCATAAAACAGGCGCTGACAGAATTATTTGACAGGCTGGAGGCAGCAGCCTGGGGCTGGCTGGGTGGCCCTGGGATGTTGGGCTGTCCTGCCGTGTCCCTCAAGGCTCCCATGGCCCCACAGCTCCCCCGTTACAAGCACAAGGGAACAGGTGCCTTGCTCTGGGATAGAGGGGGGTGTGAGTTTGTCCCACAGTACAGCCTTTTGCCCTGGCAGTTTGTCACCAGCCAGGCTGCTAAAATTCCCTTGAAAAATTTCCCTTGAAATTTCCCTTGAAAATTTGTGGCAAATTACTGTTTACAGGATAGTGTTGTGGTGCTGTGGTTTAACCACAGCCACAACTCAGCCCCCCACAGCCACTCACTCCCTGTGTGCTTGATCCTTCTGCTTGGGAAGGGGATGAGGATGGGGATGGGAAAGGAGAAGGAAATGGGAAGGGAATAGGGAAGGAGAAGCTTGGACCACTTTTTCCACACCTCACTGGTGCCAAGTGCCAGCAGGAGCAGTGCTTCATTTTGGGGGAGCAAGAACAGGGGATGGTGTGTGGGAGCTGCAGGGATTGCAGCACCTTTACCTGGCTGTTACCTCACATCCCTTCCCACCATCAGGGAGGGGCAGCAACAAGGCAGCCGAATGGAACAGCATCAGAAGGGGAGCAGACCCTTTGGAGATGTTAGAGCAAGTCAGGAATAAGAGGCACTTGTGGAAATCCAGCATCTCGCTTCGTATATTTGACTACACCAATTCTTAACAAAAGAAAACCCAAGCTCATTACACAGAAACATCAAACCAGCCAAGATAATTATCTCTAATTAGTACTAATTTAAAAGCAAGGTCTGTTCTAGAGCTGAATTGTTGCATATTTCATCAGTTCATTAGATGCTGAGCAGACAATGCAGATAAGAGGATCAGTTCATGGAGATGATATAAATTTTATCCTCCCTTCACCAGAAAGAGCTTGGGGGGGGTGCTCACAGCAACCACCATGTACTGGGCCAGCGAGCCCAGACAACCCCCCTGGATCACTCCATGGTTCATCCTCTGGGGAAGGTTCATGGAATGCTGCATTAACTTTGAAGAAATAAAAAAGAGATGGAGAAAAACAAGCAGTTTGTAAGTCAGTGTTGTCATCTCACTGTCTCTGCAAATATCAGTCAAATGATTCCAGGGCTCCTTCAGTGCCTGGATGGGGACCAAAAATGTTGGGCCCCCCAGATTCACCCCTGGGAAATGGAGAAGCCACCAAAGTGAGGAGCAGGTTCCAGCAAGGATGTGCCTTGGGCTCCTCCATCCTCCTGCAGGCAGCAGGGAGGGGCAGAGTGGCATCCCAGGGTGGAGCGTGTCCCTGTGTCATCTTCAGTGAACCTTTATGTCCTTCTTCTCCATCCCCTTCTCTCCTCTCCCTCCCACAGAACAGTGGAGGTTTCTAATGCAGCATAGCTGGGCATCCTCCTGTGTCAGAGCCACGAATTCCAGCTCTCCCCTGAAGAGCCTCTGGAGCAGCCAGTGACACATTGCTGTGTCCACATCTGCCCCTTCCAGCTCCAGCACAAGAGCCCCTGGCTCAGCTCACATCCCTGACCCTTTTACCTCCTGCTACAACCCTGCCTGGCTCGGGGAAGCTGCGACTTAGAAGATGAAGAGCAAAAATGGGCACTTAAGTGGTGGTGTGTGAGCAGGAATAAAGGATTTGGCTTTCAGATCTGTTTCAAGATTGCAGGAAAATAACCCTTCCACGGGCAGGATCCTTGTGAGATGGGAAAACAGCCCTTCTCCACACACTGCAGGGTTTTAATCAGATTAACCCGGATTCATGGCTGTTCCAGCTGTAACTGTGCTGGAGCCAGGGACTGGCTCAGTGCAAGATTTTGTCAAGTGAAAGGCAGGAGAAGTTCCTGAGCAGGATCACAGTAATTGAAGGAAGTTACTGCAGGTGTTTGAAGCTATAATTAATCTCTGAGAAAGAGAGAAAAGCTCTGAGTTCTTTGAAGGAGCAAACTCGGGAGCTTTAGAGCATTTCAGAAGGGAAAATTGAACAGGGATGAGTTATGCAAAGGAAGGAACGTCACTGAGAGGAGCAGTTACAGGTGGCAGGTTTGGGAAATGAGGAGAGGAGAGAATCTGGGATCAGGAGACAGTGGGGTACCCCATCCCAGGACCCTGGGGTGAGTGAGCCCAGCAAAGGAGCACAGGAGGGGAAGGGGTGGCAGTGAGATCAATCACCCAAAAGAGCCACTTAGCAGCATGTTCCAGGCATCAGACCCAAATCCCAGACCTGATTAGTGAGGTTCCTGATGCCAAAACGCTGTTTATTTTCTGAACTGCTGCTGAAGAGGCTCTGTATGGCCAAGTGAGCACAGACATGACAGTGACAGGGGAGCAGAGTGTCCCTGCACCACAGAGGCCGGGTACAGCACCCAGAAGAATCAATTAGTTAATGGCAGCCATTACAGACGGGGAACAGTGATTTAATGAACGCAGAATTGACTTATTGATTGCCCAGAAAGCTTCCCACTCCCACTAATGTTCGCCCTGCTGAGCAGGAAGCTCCTTCCTGCCTGGTCCCTGCTCTTCCTCACTGCCAGCTGGGGCAAAGGGCAGGAATTAGGGGAGCAGGAGCTCAGGGAACCAGCACAGCAACAGGGACTTGCCTGAGCATCCTCTGACATTCTCGTAACACCATCCTGAAAGCTGCCTTGTTCCTTCTCCCCCAGGGTTTCCCCATCCTTCCCAACAGATTACTTGGAAAACTGCTGTCTCCTATGCAGGAATCTCCTTTACAGCTCTGCCCAGTCTCACATAGGGTCTCACCTTCACCCTCTCATCTGGGAGCCTTCCAGCAGCTGGTTAAGGAAAACTCTGCACACCCTCCCTCATCTCTACCCCACAAGAAGTTTCACATGTACCAGAGCACTTGGTTCCATGGAATTCTGCTTTAACCCCTTGTATTCTGAGGATGGAGGTGGAGAAGCTGCCCTCTGAGAAGCCACTGCTGCTGAGAAGGGGCTGAGCTTAAGGATGGCCCCTGAGATTTTGGAGAAGTTCTTTCCACAGGCTGGGAACCACTCTCCCAAACCACTGTCCAGCAGCCTCCCCTTGCCTCACCTGGTCTGGATTCAGGACAGGTCGAGGTGGGTCTGGGAAGTGCCCACCCAACCTCACGGCCAGGGGAGGTTGTCTGTGGTTCACATATTGTAAGATCTCTGTCTGACCATGCTCTGACTGGTGGACTCCTGCCTCTACAGGGCACAGCCCTGCCCAGAGGGTCAGTCAGCAAAGCACCAGAGCCCTGGACTTGATGTTTGCAATCCTAATATAAAAAAACAACCTCATAGTAGTTCAAAATGTGGATCTGGTGGGTGCTCTGCCCTCCCTGCAGTCCCCCACAGCTCTGTGGCTCCTCAGCCCCCTTGGGCTCCTCCAGGAGTTCCTCCTCCCCCGGGGTATGGTACAGGCCCCCTCTGTGCCCTCTGGTATCCCTCACTGTGTCTCCATCAGCTGCCACAAGGAGGAATGTTTGGATTTCATGCTCAATATTCTGAATGCAAGTCAAACATCAAAACCTCAGCAGGGTGCCTGGGAGCATCTGAGGGAGAATATCAGAGGAATCTGTTTCTACAAAGGAAAAGAAACCAACAAAGCCTGTGTTTGGGGATGGTTTTCTCATCCTGAGCTGTACATACAAATAATAACTTTAGACATGGGGGGTTTTTTATTATTATCACCCTTCCTGATATCAATCTCTCCTTTTCATTGTAATAAATATTGATTTGTGCCGTTAGAAAATGACTTCCCCAATCTGCTGCTGATCTCCCTGCGGGCAGGGTGGTGGGGAGAGGACAGCAGGACTCATCATCCCCAGGAACGAGCGTCCTGCTTGTCCCCCCTCCCTCAGCAGCACGGGGAGGCAGAGCCAGGAGATGTGGGGGACCCTGAGGGACGTGTGGGCTCCTCTGTGTGGGGCTGGGCTGCTGAATCATGGCTGTGACCTGCTGTGTCTGGGGGGATGGCTCAAACAGCCCCCTGAAATACCACTTCTCCCCTTCTCTCTCCTGCCACGAGGCACCTTTAGAAACCACTGATGCCAGCTTTTCTTGCCAGAGAATATTTTCTTACTGCAAGGCATCTTCAGGGCAATGGCCTCATTCCTTTGCTGTGTCTGTATCATTCCCAGCACAGCTCTGGGGCCACGTTAACTCTCTTCCATGTGGAATTTGTTTTGTGCCAGCAGAAGTGCGCTTGGGTTGGTGCAAGAACTGAAATAAAAACAGCTCCCTCCCTCAAAGAGCTCTGTGATTATCCAGGATGGATCAAACCCTGGAGCAGAGGGACAGGTACCACCAGGGGCTGGTTTGCACAGTCAGCTCTCCCTGAGCATCCCAGTGCAGCTGTAACACAGGGCTGGATTTGGAAAGGGGGACATTGCTTGGGAAGACAGCACTGGGCAGCCAGCAGGAGCAGGACGAGGAGGAGAGGGGGATAAAGGCAGTCAGAGCAGGATATCCCTGAGCACTGGGCTTGGTCAGAAGGAACCTGTGCCCTGCTGGTGGGACACTGCAGATGAGGACTCCTGTTACCACCACCCCCTCTGCCAGTGCAAGCCCTGCTGGGCTGGGGATGTGATGCAGAAAACACAATTCCAGCCCTCAAAGCCCTGCACTGCCTCTGCCAGGGTCCGGGAGGAGGGAGAGCAATGAGGGGCTTTGGCAGCCCAAAGATTTCCAGACTCTGCTTGGCAGAGAACAGGATCTGCCCTCGTATGTCAGAGCTCCCAGACTGAACCATGAGTGCAGCCAAAATCATTTTCATGAGATATCAACAGGATCTCTAGGAATAAAGTATAACAGGGTTTGCTTCTAATCCAGGGAGCCCTTTTGAGAGCCAGAGCCTCATCCCAGAGCACCTGCCAGCCCTAGAGCAAACCACAGGCAATTTCTGCTGGGGAACAAACCCACAACCTTCTTGTTTCACACCCTCCCTGTGCTCTCAGGCCCTCCCAGGCTACGCCTGAGCCTGGGGGGCCATGGGGAGGGAGGGAAAACAATCGTGTTGCATTTTAAAAAAGTGATTTTTATCAGAAAGCTGCTATTTATCAGCTTTATTAAAGTGCCATCTCCCAGACTCTGGGGTCATGAGTTAATCTCAGCTTTCATTAACTAAAAACACACGCTTCTCACAGTGGGAGCTGAGAAGTTGGCTGAAGTGAGGAGAACCTGGAAAGAATTTCTGCTTCCCAGGACCCTTTTCTGGGGGGAAATGGCTCTGGAGGCTTTGCAGCTGATGGAACAATGTTGGAGCTGTAGCTCCCCAAGCAGCTTTGGGTGCAGTGCTGGGTGTGGGTTCCTGCCTGGTCCTGCAGCGCCCGAAGGAGCAGCACACCCCAGCCCAGGGCTCTGCCAGCCCTCAGGGGCCACGGGTGAGCTCCTGCCCCCTGGGCAAACCCACCCGGCTCTGAAGGGATCCACCAGAGGAGGTTTTCCCCTGTAAGGAACCCTCTGCCCAGGCAGCATCCCGGCAGGAAGGCAGCCCCACGCCGGGCCCCCATCGCAGCCCCTCGGCTCCCGGCCGGGCAGCAGCAGGATTTGTAAGCTGCTGACACGGACATCCTGCGTGGGCGAGGGAGGGTCTGCTGGGGAACAGACCCCTCCAGCAGCCGCTTTCACTCCCAGATTTATTGGTGCTGCGCAGGAAAACGAAACCATGTGCAGCCCGTGTGCAGAACCGGGAGAGCAGCTCGTGGAGGCAGACGGAAATTTCCTGAAAGGTGAATATGGCAGGGCATTAAAAGACAAATAAATACAAAAGCCTTCCTTTATTCCTCTGTCTCAGCTGTGCTCCAGCTTGCCTAAACCCAGGGGATAGAGGAGCCCAAGAGTTTATGGCGGGTAAAAGACCAGACTGGAGCTCCACATACCCCAAACACCCCAAAGTCCCCACAGTGCCCATGGCCACAGGCTGCACGAGGCTGACACCCCATTACAGACATTGATGGGGCAACCAGCCCAGGGGAGATATTCCTACCCAGCCCCAGGGAGTCAGGGGGTGCTTGACTCAGGGGGAGAGGTTTATCTCCCCTGCGTTTCTCTCCTGCCCCTGCCCTGCAGGAGTGTTCCTGGTGGATTCAGAGCACGCCTATTTCTGAGTGTTCTTATGGGTTTATCTCCAAGGTGTTCTTGCCTGGAAGGCACCAAGAAGTCAGATCTCACCTCAGCTCATCTCTTTACAGAGGGGTCACCGGCCAAAGGAGCCCCTGACCCACCAAGCCCCAGGCATTGCTGCCAGGAGGGTGGGCATGTCCTGGGCCAGGTCCTAGTGTGGCACAAGGATTCCACCTAGGGACAGTGTTTTTCCTGCACATACCTCTCTCTGCACTCGTCCCCACTCTCCTGCCTCTCCCCTGCCTGCCACGTTGAGCCCAGATGTCTCCTTTAAAGGGGAACGGCAAAGTTTTGTTTAAAATAACACTATTTAAAAAAAATTACAGCCCTTCCAAGATGTCCAGCAATTAATCAACTCTACATGCAGGCTCCAAACTTGCACACACATCTGAAAGCAAACTCCGTGGAGCCGAGCTCCTCCCGCTCACCTGCCAGCCCCAGCACCGGGATTTCGGGTGTCCCTGGCCAGGAGCAGATGGAGCCTCAGTGAGCCAGTGAGTCAGAGCCGGGTCCTGGCCCAGGCACCACTCCAGGACATGCAGAGGGAGGATTCCAAGGTGGGGGCTGCTCTGGTCCTGCATTCCTTAGGCACAGAGCTTTAGATGCTTAACTGAGAAAACAGGGAGAGCTGGATGCTCTGCTTGCACATTTCCCTGGGCTCCACTGCAGCATGAATTTTAGGTCTGAAAAAAATTGAGAATTAGGTCTTTTCCCCTCATGCATCCCTGTCTGTCTCTCCTGTGTCCCCCTAAAGCCAGCCCTGCACACGCCATGACCATGGGGGACAGCAGAGCCCAGATCCTGCTGGGCTGCCCCAGCCACCCATGAGGCAAGAGGCACCCTGCTCCTCACCCTCATCTCCAGGGATGAAGGCCTGGGCTCAGGGCCCCATCTCAGCCCGGGACAGCTTCTCAAGCCCCAAATCTCTAAGCAAGTCCCCTCCCCCCTGACCTGCTCCCCGTCCCCCCAGCCGGGGTTTTAATTTATCAGGAGCATTATTAAAACAGCCATTTCTCAGCTGTCTAACGTTTCAAACCCTGCTCCCATTCATCTGATAAATATTTACAGAGCTTGACATTGTCTTCAACTCATTCCCTTCTGCAGCAAACAATCTCAAACACCCGCTTCCCCTCTCCCGCGGCTCAGGGAGTGGGACTGCCCACCCCGGCATGGCCAGAGCCACCTTTCCCCAGGGACACCTTCCACTAGCCCAGCTTGCTCCAACCCTGTCCAACATGGCCTGGGACACTTCCAGGGATGGGGCAGCCACAGCTTCTCAGGGCAACCTTTGCCAGGGCCCCCCCAGCCTGACTTTGCTGTTTCCCCTCTCAGAGCCCATTTTCTGGGGGGTGCAGGGGTTTAGTACCTTCACAGCTACTTCTGCCACCCAAAATCTGATTATTCTGCAGGCAAAGCAGAAGGCACAAGAAGCTGCAGATTCACTCATGAGACATCATGTAGAAGCCAAAATACACGAGGTTTATCTGGGAACCCGTGGCTCGGTTGAGCCTAGCCATGACCCAGAGGAGCCCCTGGGATCTCTTGGCAGCCCCAGGTCCTGACCAGTCTTCACCCAGGAACCCACACCCACCTACCCTTCAACTCCACAGGCATCACCCCCAGCCAGCAGCAGCTCCTGTCACTCCCCTGTGGTGATTAACTTCAGACAACACCCCGAGCCCCCTCACCCTTCCTCCCCTCGCACTGGCACTCGGAGCCTGCTCAGCCCATGAGTGACAACAAACACGGTGATGGTGGCAGCAAAGCCATCGAGTGACACACACAGCTTCAGCTGCAGCACTGAAGTGATGTTGATGTCTCATTGCTCTGCTGCACTGATCGTGTTAAACGCCAATTTAAACCCTGATCACAAAAGAGCAGAGCCCGAGATTCCAGCCTGAGGAGCGACGTGTGGCAGGGAAGGGAGATCTGCAGCCTGCCCTTCACTGCAGTGCTGTGGAGAGCAACAAGAAAGGCCTTTTTCTCTCTCACCTCCCCTCCCTGGGCCAATACAGGCCTGTGCATTAGCCCCAAGGGCTTCCCCAGCCTAAATTTAAACAGCTCAAGGTTTCCATCCCTCCCTTTAGGATACTGCTCTGCAGCCTATGGAGCTGCTCTGCTCTATGCAGTATCCCTGGGAGTCAGCCTAAATACTTCATGTCTCCCCCCTCCGTGTCCTCATTAGAGCTAGCAAAATAATGACAACATTATTTACAAATCATTCAAAGCTCAGTTTTGCTCACACAGTTCTGCAGAGCTGGAGCACCTTTGCAGGGAGCACATGTTCCTCACAGTGTGTGACACTCGGGTCCAGCTGGTATTCACCTGCACCGGTGCAGGGTCACTGCCCAAGGGCCTTCCCCAGCCATTGGGTGCTCACACCCATGCAGCCCTCAGACAAACCTCCTGAGATGCCTGTTCCACCCTCTGGGGGCTGGAACATCAACTCAGGCACAGGGGGATGCCCCAGGGTAGCACCTTCCAAGAAGGTGATGCCTCAGGTATGGCCCAGCCGGCTGCAGGGCACACAGGCTGCTTCCCATGCATCAAGGGCAGGACCTGCTGGGAGCTGGTCTGTCCTGGGACGTGTCTGGAGCTCTGTCCCCTCTGCCCCTGGTCGCTTGATGCTCCCTGCAGCCAAACTGCCCCAGAGGAAGGGTCCCTGCCTGCCTAGGAGCCACCTCCAGCAGGACACTGCCAGCAGAGCTGGAATGCTCCAGAGAGGAATATTGTCCCTGTCGCAGAAAAAAGCCTTCAGAAGAGGCCGAGCAGGATATGAACACATTGCAATCCCCCACGTGCTGCCCTTGAGTGGAGAGGTCTGTGGAGACTCCAGTTATAAGCCCCCTTTTCAAAGGCTTTTATTACAGACTTAGTCATAAAACTCTGCCTGGGGCGGATTTGGCACTCGGGGCCTCGGCCCGGAAGCCAAACCCTTTTCATTTTTTAATAACATTTCATGAAAATCCATTTGGCCCTTTGTAACTTGGACAGGTGGGAAAACAATAGACATTTCTACTTCCAGCCCCTCGCGCCGGCCCGACTGCTCTCCCAGTGGGTTGGGGGCTGCTCTGTGCCCTGGGACCCCAGACCCCCACGGCCACAGTGAGGGTGAGACAGGACTGGCTGTGGGGACAGGGACTCTTTGGCAAAGCCCCACGTTATTGAGGGGTATGGGAGAGCTGCACATCCCACCCCGGTGCCCAGGTCCATCTGCTGGGAGGCTGGGATGTTTTATCCATCCTAGAGCTGAGCAGGGGGTGCTGTTGTCCCCCCATTATCTCTCTGCAGGACCAGAGCTCCTGGCACTGACAGCACCAGTGTCTGTCCCCAGCTGGGTCCCCACATGTCCCCCAGCTGGACACCTCAGCTGCCCGTCACCCTAGAGCCACTCTCAGTCTAGAGCTGCCGTCCCAAATACATGAGGTGCTGTCAGCACTGTCAGGAGCCTGTTCTAGGGAGACATGGAAACCTGAGCCCTCATGGATTGCACCATCCCCTCCCTTGACAGAAGTTCCTATTTGGAATGGGTTCAGCAGCTTGGCAAAGATGTCATGGGGGCGAGGGGCTCTCCTGGCACAGCAAAAGCCAAGGTATTTGCTGGAGCATCCATGCAACCAGCTGTCTGCAACCAACACTGGCGCTTCCCAGGGCTTCTGTTCAATCCCACCTCCTTATATCCTCCTTTCCCAGACATCTCCACTTCCCTCCTGTCCCTCAGCCAGCCCTCAGCCAGCTCCTGGAGATGGGCTGGGTGCCCAGCTGGGCTCACCTCCACACTCCTGCCAATTGCTGAATCCATGTCCCCATCTCGACCCCCCCTCTTGGGCACCGAGCCCCCCGCTCCAGCCCCAGCTCCAGCCCCAGCTCCAGCTCCAGCCCCAGCTCCAGCTCCAGCTCCAACTCCAGCCCCAGCTCCAGTTCCAGCCCCAGCCCCAGTTCCAGCTCCAGCCCCAGTTCCAGCTCCAGTTCCATCCCCANGCTCCAGCTCCAGCTCCAGCCCCAGCTCCAGCTCCAGCTCCAGCTCCAGCTCCAGCCCCAGCTCCAGAGGGGTCCCCCCAGGCCGGGGCAGAGCCCACACCAGGCTCAGAGCCGTGTGCCATGGGGCTCCTGGTGTTGGGCTCTGTTTTTACAGCTTGTACCTTAATGCTCACGAGGCAGCTGAAGGGAGCAGCAGCTGTGCAGGGATGAGCAGGTCGGGTACAGCCCAGCGTGTGCTGAGCCCCCCCAGGGGTCCCGAAACTGCAGCTCCTGGAGCGGCACCGCGGGGTCTGCGCCGTCCCGGGGGCAGCGGGTGGGCACCAGGGCACAGGTCAGGCACCAGGGCACGGGCTGTGCCTGCTGTCTGCACTGGGAACAGGGGTGCAGCAGCCGTGGGAGCTGCGGAGAGACGTCTCAGGGCACAGGGGTGCCATGGGCTCAGTGCCCTGCAGAGGAGCAGAGAGTGGCCCTGGCCAGGCAGGGGGGAGCAGCCCCCCAACACCAGCCCCACTGCTCCCCCTGTGCCACCCGAGTCCCCTCCTCTGAGAGCTGCAGGGGCAGTTTAACACCAGATCTGTGTTTGAAAGGTTGGAGTTATGAGTCTGTCAGCGTTTCCATTACAGGCCCTGATTAATTTGGGGGTACGGGGTAGGGTTAGGAGCTGTCATTCCAGATGTGAATTTTTGCCTTAATTCCCCTTAAAAAAAGGAGGGGGGGGATTTAAATTCTTTAACTGTGCTTTCCCTTTCAAAGGAAGGAAAATATGTGCCGTCTGGGTCTGTTTTGTTTTTGCTGCAGAGCTGCAAATGCTGTTTGCCAGGTTCACGGTCACAAGGGCTTTCACTCAAACCAGGATAGCCTCCATCCTTTATGGGATCACCCCATTTTAATGAGAGGATCCTAACTGGGGGATATCCCTGGAAACAGCTCAGAATTGTAGGAGAGCCACTGAGCCTTGTGGTGCTGATGCAGAGCAGTGGGTACCTGTTCCCAGAGAACAACCTGCACCTGGAAGAGAGTAGGTTTAGATGAGATATTGGGAAGAAATTCTTCCCTGTGAGGGTGGGGAGGCCCTGGCAAAGGTTGCCCAGAGCAGCTGTGGTTGCCCCATCCCTGGAAGTGTCCAAGGACAGGTTGGACAGGGCTTGGAGTAACCTGGTTTAGTGGAAGGTGTCCCTGCCCATGGCAGGGGGTAACACTGGATGGGCTTTAAGGTCCCCAGCAGAGCCTGACACCAGGGCATTGAATGATTCATGCTGTTTGATGGAAGCAGAGTCAGGGTGGGGGGGTGCTTGGAGCATGTGAGCTCTGGCAATAAGGCCAAGGCAGAGCTTTCCATTCCCTCAGGAAAAGGGTCTAAACCTTGTGGAGAGAGGCTCTCTCCAGGCTGCCTCATTCCCCGTGGCTCTCATGCACATCCAATCCCGTCCCAGCCAGGAGCTGCAGCAGGACTGGGAGGAAGGCTCCTGGCTGCCACCTCACCCCACTGCCATGGCTTTGAACATAATGGAAAGGTGGTGGGCTGAGGATGCAAGAAATGGGCCCAGAGCTCTGCAGAGAGGAGCCCAGAGGACTCACTGCAGCTGTGTGGTGAGGGCTGTGCCATGGCCAGGGCCCTTTCATTGACATCTTTTCACTTGAGAATCTGCTTGGCAGCTTTTCAGCTCCTTGCAGAGAGGCTCTTGTGGCTGTTGTTGCTGTTGCTGCTGCCAGGAGAAGACTCACAAATAATCTTCCCATTAAGGCTGACACAATTCCGAAGTTGGGATCAGTGTTTTCCAGCAAGGGCTCCAGTGGGGGCTGAAGGAGCCGCCTCAGGCATCGAGTGGCTGCATCTGCACTGCACTGTGGGGCTGCTGGGCTGGCAGGGAGCAGAGCTGGCAGCAGAGCCTGACACCAGCCAAGCCAGCTTTGGCCTTCCTTCTTCCACTCTCCCACTGCTCAACCCCTTCCTGAGACCTCGGGAATGTAACATGCTCTTTCTCCAGGGAGGGAGGATGGGCAGGGCTGGCATCCCCCTCTGAGCACCCACCATGTGCCCAGTGACTGTGCCCATGGATGGGCAGCTTTTACTGGGGCCCCTTTGTGAGCATCCCAGTGATAGGGAGTTTTCTGTTCACTATTTAAGCAGGGGGTGGTTCTGAAAGACAAGAGGTAACAGCCTCAAGTTGCACCAGAGGGGGTTTAGTTGGAAATTGGGAACAATTTCTTCACCAAAAGGGCTGTCCAGCCCTGGCACAGCTGCCCAGAGCAGGAGTGGAGTCCCCATCCCTCAGGGATTTAAAGCCTTAACCTTCATGGTCACATCCATCCCACAGGTGATTTCTGTGCTCGTGGGGATCCATGGGGACCCTCCCTGTGACCGGCCCCTCACATCCCACATGTGCTCCTGCCCCATTCACGTGTGACACAACCGACTGACTTTCTTCCCAGGGAAATTCATGTTTCCTCATGAGGGGCAATGGATTAATTGCTGACATAAAGAAAAACTGCAGGAAGAGCGCAGTTAAAATCCAAGAGTGATCAAGGGAAAGGAAAGCCTGTGCAAACACGGGGTATCTCTGGCTGATCTGGTGCTGCCCCTCAGCCCAAAGGGCTGCGCCTCAGCCTGTTTGCTGAAGGTCCCGGGAGCAGCAGCCATGGGAGCCCGTGTTCCAGGAGGGAGTGCTGATGGATAGGGGGCTGCTGAGGGGAGGGAGGAGGAGAGAGGAGCTTGCCTTGCCACAGGCCCCCGGGGACATGAGAGTACCTGGGCCCACACCCACAAGCTGCTGTGCCACAGAGGCTGTCCCCCATCTCACTCCAGTCCCTGCTCTCTGTTCCCAGCCCCATCCCTGATCCCTGGCCCCTGATCCCAGCCTTAATCCTGGGTGCCAAGCACTTCTCTGCCCTGCTCCCCGTGCAGATGCTCAGCAGCCTGTACCCCAGCGCTCCAGCTCTGCAACTCTCGAGTGCCAAAGCAACTCACAGGGCAATTTTCACAGCTTTTAAAAACAATTCCTTTAGTCCCTGTGATTTGATACAATTTAGGAACCTGACCATGGGAATGAGAGGTCCTGGTTCCCATCCTCCCCAGCTTCACACCACAGCATGTGGATGTAGCTGATGCCACAGTCGATGTGTGTCTGGAAGAGATGTTCAGCAGAGAAGTGGGGATGGCTCTTGGGATCAGCCCTGGGAGCACAGGGAGCACTGGGCCAAAGGGTTCTGCGCTCTGGAAGTTAATCCCTGGGCTCTTTGAAGGGGAACAGGGATGGGATCAGATGACCTCCTGGCTTTGGGGCCAGCTGCAGAGAAAAGAGGATGAGGTAACTGGACACCAAGGGTTGCCAAGGCTTCTTGTCCTCCATCCTGCCCCAGGACCAGGGCACGAGCACAGACCCATGTGGCATTTTCTGATCAGGTCTTGGAAAACCCAGCTGGAAGGAGGTGCTGGGTGCAAGGACGGCCCACTGTGTTTTCCCATCTTTCCTTCCTTTTTTCTGCCGTTTTTCCGTGGTTTTGCTGCCACAGCCCAGAGTGTGGGGAACAGATGGAGGTGGGAAAGGGTGAAGGGGAGGGGGCTTCTGGGTGCAGATGAAATTAGTCCTGGAAACGCAGTCAGCATGTGCCTTCGCACGTCAGCCGGCAGTAAGTGTGCGGGTTTATGCTTCCCAAATGAGGTTGGGAAGTGGACAAATAATTGTTTCAGGGTTGGGTTTTAGGTAATTGATTTTTTATTTTTTCCTGGTGAATTCTCACAATGTGGAAAGCTGGAGCAGCGACCAGATGAGAGAAACCTCAGTGAGACCATCAACCCCAGCTGAGGGTGAGGGGAACCCACACCAGGGCCTTCTGCAAGGCCATCCCTCACTTCTCGTCGTGGTTGTGGTGCCCACGTGTGCGGCAGTCCCATGGCTCTGGTTCCCATGGCATGAGCAGCTCCATGGCTGTGTTCCTCATGGGACAGGCAGCACAGGGCAGGTCCCTCTGCCACCCCTGTGCCCTGCACTGCTGGCATCGCAGCGCTGTGAGAGGGGCCGTCTGTCCCCCCCAGCTCCCCGGGGCGTGGTGGGCACTGCCCGGAGCAGCCCATTAATTAGCGGCAGCCCGGGCTGTCGGAGCTGCTGCCGGGCCACGGGCAGAGCAGGAGGAGGAGGAGGCACCAGCCGGGGAGAGAAAACGGGTCATTTTTCAAAGTGATGAATGGGAGGAAAAGAAAGTGGAAAGGCAGACAAGGGGAAGAGAAGGGAACTGATTTCCAGATAAAGTTTTCAGGACACTTAAATAAACATCTCAGGCAGCAGAGCAGGGGCGGGGGGTGGGGGCCATGTACGAGCTGGGCAGTACTGGGAGCATTTCAGCAGGACACTTCAAATAAACAACATTTACAAAGCTGTGGGCTCTCCCTCCCAGGGGTTTTCCTCCGAGATTCCCCCCTGCAGATCCCACTATCTTCAGCTTGGCCCAAAGCTTGACAACACTTCCAGTGTCATTGTATCCCCTTAGCAAGGGGGTCCTGGGCAGGAGGACCCTTGCCATGGTTGTGGGGTCTCTGCTTGTCCAAGCCCTCCTCCCTGGTGTGGGGAAGAGAGGCTGTAGATCCCTAGGACCGTTGATCCCTGGAGGAGGAGGAGCAGAGGAGGCAGAGCCATCCCATCCACCACACTCCTCTGAGTCCTGCTGCCTCCTTTTTCTCCTTCCAAGAACAAAAGAGCAAAGAGGGGAGAGCAGGAATTGTAGAGCCATTAAAACAAAAAATGAAAGCTCATCAATGAATTAATACAGCATTAAATGTTAATAATTAGGGGATCGTCAACATTTATGGGAACAGATTAAAGCCAAGTTCTGCTCCATTAAGCTGCTCACGTGAACTCTGCTTCCCACCCACCTCCAGGGAGGAAGAGCCACAACAGCAGAGCAGGTTTGCTCCTGAGGGGCTCCTGCTCAGTGCTCTGGGTGCTCCGGTAGCTCCAGCCCTTCCAGCTGCACCGTGGGCATCCCTGGGGGCGGGAATGGTGGATCCCACACACGCTCTTGGGTGGGATGAGCTCCAGGAGGCAGAGCCTGTGTCTGCCGGGAGCCTGGCAGCTCGAGGTGAGCACGCTGGCATGTGGTGAACATGCCAGGGTGAGGTGCTGGGAGCGGGCAGCCACTCATGGTGGGAATTACATGGTTTGAGCGTCCGAGGGGTGGTAACGCCACAATTAATCATCCACACTGAGCCCAGTGTTTATTTGGATTATTTAGGAAATATCTGGAGTCAGGAGAGCTGAGATGAGGTGGTTAAATGTGCCAAACACAGGCAGAGCATCCCAGGGGCACAATGGCTGCATCTGCATTTACCTCCGTGCCCATCTGCTGTGGGTCCCCGTCGGGGTCAAAGGGACAGGGTGTTCCTGCCCCACAAAGAATAAATGTTTATTTTTAGCATTTAAGTTTCATTTCTTGGGAAAAGGTTTCTATTTTTGCCTTGAAGGTATCTTTAATGATCACTTTTTTCCTAAATATTTTTTTAGATGCCAAAACTTTTCTGAAAATATGATTTTTCACACATTTCCTCGTATTTACCAAAAATATCCACTGCAATTTTTGGCAACAGCAAAAAAATAATCCTTTTTCAGTAAAACACTCTTTAAATAAAGAAATGTCAGCAGCTCTGAGCTCCCTGTCAGCCTCCTGCCTCCCCCAGACCTGATTTACCTGCTCGCTGCTTCTCCTACAAAAATAGCCACGTCCAAGCTTGTGATGGGATCACAGGAGGAACATGAGGGATCTGTCAGCCACCCTGGCACTGCTGGGAACACCTCACTGTGATTCTAGTCAGAGCTGGCAGCTGGGAAGCAGTGAGAGCACCCCTGGCTCTGTGATGGTTCAGTGGAAACAGGGTGGCTCTGTCTGAATTCCCGGCCATGGAGAAGTGCCTGGGGAAGGAGGAAGGTCCCTTACATTGGCACAGCTGGAAAACATCCCATTTTAGGGTGGGAAGCAGGGTGGGATGCTGGAGATGGGCAGCTAGAGGCCGTTTCATGGGAGCTGGTCCTGCCCATGGGGCTGACCCCGTCCTGTCAGGGATGGGATGGGAGCGGGCAGCCACTCCAGCCCATTGTATCCCTTGGGAAACGCCCCATGTGCAGCTGGAACTCTGCAGGGCTGTACATCCGTGGGCAGGGAACACATCTGGGCCCCCCAGAGCCCATCCCAGTGGGATGATGTTGTTGTTGGCCGTGCTGGGGGCTGGGGCTGGGGGTCCTCGGCAGCAGGGGCCCTTTGCAATCGAAAGCTTCCTGCTGGGGACCCTTCAAGGGCAGCCCTTGTAGCAGATCTAATTATACAAACAATTTTGTTCTGCTTCTCCAAATAAACACAGCGAGGTCTGCAGGACACGGCACGATGGGAAATTAGAACGGAGAACACTTGCTAATGGGCTCCTTAGCTGCAGGGGTAAACAGATTATTTGAAAAGGCCCCGGCCCCTCCGACAGATCCACTGGCTCCGCTCCCCTCTCCTCCCCACCCCACGCTCCCCCCCCGTCGCACCAAATATTAACCAAGCTTGCAATTTAATCAGATCTCTGAACTGTGAAAGGAGACTTCTGGAGATTCGATTTCAAGGCTTTTCCCTGTTAAGATTTGCATTGAGAAAATTAGATTAAAATCCTGCATGTGAAAGGAAAAAGGGTCTGGAGGGGGGGAACGGGCATGGAATGAACTGGGGAGGAGGAGAGGGGGCACAGAGAGGACCCCAAGTCTGTCAGTGGGCAGAGTCAAGAGGTGACTGGGTATGGAATGAGACAGGGAACCCCCTGCTCTCTCCAGTACCAAAGGTTTGGGGCCAGAACCCTCCCACTGCACCCCCTCTCTCTGGCTCGTTCCCTGCCCAGATCACCTCACACAGAAAAGTGGCCTATTTTGAGCTGGGAATGGGTGATGCTGGGAATGGGGCCGGGAATGGGGACACCACTGGTATCCAAGGATGTGGTGCTGGTGAAATGGGAGCACGTGCCCCTGTGCAGCGGGACATGACCCTGTCCCTGTCCCAGCTGCTCGGGCTGGTGGAGCTCCGGGCACTGCTGTGTCCCCGGGGCCGCGGGCGCTGCCGGCTCCTGTGCGGGGACATCCCGGCGCTCCCGGCTGCCGCAGGTTGTCCTCGGCTCCCCCGCCGTGTACACACACTAATGGGGGCTATCAACACCCATCACCCCGGGACGTTAATTGGAGCCAGAGCCCCGTGAGGGCGGCTTGGCAGCAGCGGCTCTTGGCCCAGGCTGTGTTTTTATTTCTGCTCCTTGTAATTTAGAATTGTGTCAAACCAAAGAGCTAATTGCAGTGGCTGTCCTGCTCTGCTGGGGGCTCTCCAGGCTCCCCTCCTCTGGGAATGGGGGGTCCTGCAGCACTGGAACTGCCATTGGAGCCTGATGGGAAATCATCCTGTTTGTGTACAAGTTTCCTCAGCCAACTGCTCCGATTTTGCCTTCATTTCAGTCACACTGAGATCTTGAAATTAAATTTTCTTTTCCCCAGATTAAGAACCTCCCTTTGACATTTCAACAATGAAACGTGTTGATTTTGCTCTCCAAAACCGTTCTCTTTTAAAGTGTCCTTCAATCCCACTTTTTAAAAACCAACGCTCTGGAACAAAACAAATGTTTCCCTCCAAGTGAAATGTAACATTTCATTAAACCTGGATCAATTCCTTTCTCACTTTTTGATTTCCTAAGCCCAAAGCTTTCCAAGTGGCAGCTCTGGCTGAGCCCCTTTGCCCTGGCTGAAGCATCCCAGTGTGGGAAGAGCTGGCAGCAAAGTCCCGTCCCCCCTGCCCAGGTGTTGGCTGGGGGGACACAGAGGTTGGGTACCACCACCCTGGCACTGCCACCTCCCCACAGCCCCTGGGGTGATTCTCACTGCCCAGGATGGGCTCTGGTTCCATCGGCTGTCCTGCAGCAGACCACTCTCTGAAGGCACCTGGGGGTCAGGAGTCAGCAAAATTCAGTGTGAAAGGAAAAGAAAAAGGGGGAAAAGCGGCTGAGGGAGGGAAAGAGGAGCTAGTAAAGGAACCCCAATGTGCCGAACACTCCAGGGCAGGCACTGGACCCTCTGCATTGGGGTGATTGAATCCCAGAGCAGAGTGGTTTCCTTTCCACCTCACCAGGGAGCAGCTTTTATGTTCCACTGAAAAGGTATCCTGCTCAGAGAGGCAGAGGCATAATGGGAGAGATCCATTAACCAGGAGGAAACGAGGGCATGTTAAACATGAAATATTCATGGGGACTCTCACCAGCTTGTTAATGCATTTGTGTTTGCAAAATACCTCTGGCTGGGGAGCTGGGGAGGGAGGGGGACATGCAGCAGGTCAGGGGGACCCTGGGCACAGAGCAGGCAGGAGAACCTGCAGAGAGGGAGGCTGGAGCAGGGACAAAGGCAATTTGTACCTGATAGGAGAGTGGTTTGGTCATAAAGGACCTGCTCCATATTGCAGAGGGAAATCAGGGCAGCTCCCAGCTTCTCCTCGGTGCATTCCAGCCCTGTCATGGGGATCTCCAGTGTGGGGGTGTCCTGCATCCAGCACGAGAACTGTGCTCTGGGGGGCTCAGGTGCTGCCTCCACTTCCACGGGGTTTCATGGACAGCAGCATCCCTGTGCACCCCTGAGCCCCTGGAGGCTTCCCAACATTCCTCCAGCTTCACATTACAAGGACCTCATCCCACAAAACTCCCTACCATACATTTACTGGGACATTAGGAGATAGCATCAGTAATTAAAAATAAAGTGCAGTTGTCAAAGCGGGCGGGCCCCGCGCGGGTGGTGATGGATGACCCCGGCTGTGGGACGGGACTCGCTCAGCCACAGACTTCATTAACTCACAATGGGTCTCCCAGTCACTCACTGTACATCAGGGAAGCTCCACTGTATTATCCCTACTGTTATTGTTATTGTTCTGTACCGCAGTCTCATGGGTGAGTGTCACTCCCCAGACCTGCACTGCTCCATGTCCTGGGCACAGGTGCAGCAGAGTGTCCCCCCAGCCAGGACAGGTCCCAGCAGTGCCAGTGCCCACGTGTCTCTGAGCACTGGGGAAGACCATGGGTTGGGAATTTGCCTCTTCCCAGCTTGGGCAGATTTTGCAGGGCTCAGACTGCAGCTGTACATCCTTTCCTTGTCCCTTGTATTGCCACCCCTCTATCCCATCTCACCAGTGTCAACACTCAGCAAAGCTCCCTGGAGGACTCTGTCCCCGTCATGCCAGGCTGCCCACCCCTCCTGCCACCCATTTTGGTGACTGTGCTTGGAAGTCAGGACAGTCCCCAGTGTCCCCTGTGGCTCCACTGTGGGGAGAGGAGGTGGTTGGAGGGGATCAGGAAGGACCCAAAGTACTCCTCACAGAGCAGAGTAACAGGATGGAGCAACAGCAGGTGAGAAAGGCAAAAGAAAGAGAGAAAATTGATGAGGAAAAGTTTTAGTGATTGTTATTTTTGCCTCCTAATTAGTGAAAGCAGGCTGGGGAGAGACGAGCAGGAGCAGGGAAGAGAGAAGGATTAAAGAGGCTTTGTCACAGATGTCACTGAAACTGGCTGGTGACTCGAGCGATATCCCGTGGACCTGGGCTGGGAGGAGTGGAAAAGTCACCATGGAACAGAGCAGTAAAAATGCTGATTGTGCCATTGTGAAAGTCTCTCACTCAGAGGAAGAGGCTGAGGAGGTAGAGGATCACAGAGGGGAGCAGGGAGGCTGGGGGTTCCCTGCCCAACAACGAGGACCAACAGACCAGGTGACAAATCCTTCACAGCGAGAACTTCTCAAACCTTGAGACCTGGGGGATGGGACCAAAGTGTAAAGGGGAAAATGTTGATACAGATCAGGTTGATGCTGTGCAAATACATCCTTACACTGGTATTTGGGAAATGCAATCACAAGGAGGCCAAGGAGGGATTAGCAGCAGGTTCAAAGGCAGCTGGGGCTGAATATTTTATCAGAAATTGTTTGTGCAGCACCTGCCTGGCTCACCAGGTGCCTTTGTTCCCTGGCCCTCTGCGAGTGGGAGTCCCTGGGAGCCCAGTGCCATGTACCAGAAGCATTTCCCAGGCTTGTACTGGGGTTGGTTCTGCCAAAACCCAGCTGGAATAAAAGCCATAGAAATGAAAATGGCCTGTGGGGTCCTGAAGGGCAGAGAGCAGCCCCTCTCCCAGTGTGGGACACTGGGTGTCCAGCTGTGCTGCAGCTCCAGCTGCCTGTGTGGTTCAGGGAGACCCCAAATCCAGCCCCAAGTGCCTCCAGCCAAGCTGAGGGCTCCTTGGGAAGCCCATCCCCAACCACTGCTCGTGAGCCTGGCCTGTTCTTCAGACACAGCCACATGCTTGGCCCGACACGAAGTTCTGGGCTATTAATTCACCTCCCCATTGCAAACCTCCCAGGGCTGTGCTCTGTGAAGGGGAAGTGTGCTGATTATTCCAAACTGATGTTCGGGGTCATCAGCCGAGCTGGTTCCCGCAGACAGTGACTGCAGCCAGCTCCTGCTCGCTCCGTGATCTCAGCTCCCTCGGGCAGGAGGGGCTCGTCCTCGGGGCTCTGACATCACCGCGGTGGTTTATCCTGCACCATCCTGTGCAGCTCCCCACAGCACAAATGAAACTTGCTGCAACATTTATTTAAAATTTCTCTTCCTTTTTGATTCCAGATTTCAGGGCAATGAACTCGGGAGCCGCTTGGAGCAGACCGTGGTTAAAGGCATTAACAGTGACGGGGAGTGGGCAGGGAGCTGCAGGCAGAGCAGGAGGGGATGGATGACTCTCTGTGCACTCCAAAACTGGAAGTGTTCTGGCCAGGAGAGGGCTTCTCATGGGCCTGCTGTGGTTTGGAGGTGCCAGGAATGTGACAAAAGCCTCTGGGCATGCTGACCCACAAGGGCTGGAGCCCTTCTAGCACTCCAGTGTCCCTGTCCTACCCAAGGCATGTCCCAACCCCTCCTCTGTGAGAAGCACCACCCTGAGACCTGGGGTGCTCAGACACCCCTGGCTGGACCTCAGATGGGGTTCACTGGGCAGAGCAGCTCCAGATGTGCCCTCAGAGCTCAGCCCAGTCCCACCCAAGCCCAGTTGTTTACTGCAGGGTTTATATTTTATTCTACATTCTTTTCTTACTTTTTCTTTTCTTCCACTGGCATTAAGAGCCTAAAAATAGCCGTGTTTCCCAGCGCAGCCGGCGAAGCAAAACCAGGTTACGGGAGCTGCACAACAGCAGCCAGCTCGTTTGCTCCGAAATCAAATTTGTTAAGGCATTAGTCTCTCCCTCTCCCTCTCCTCCCTCTCTCCCTCATCCCAGCCAGCCCAGGCTCTCCCTCAGCCATGGCACAGCTGGGGGGTCACTGTGCTGGGGCTGGGCCTGGAGGGGCCTGGCACATCCACCCACGGGCACAGGGAGCCTCATTGCTGGCTGTGCCCCCTCAGCTCCAGCAGAGCTCATCCCTCAGCCTGTGGCTGAGGACATGGATGGAAACCTGGGCTCCCTCGGGCTGCAGCAGGGAAGGGCAAGTGGTGGTTCCTGGCCAGAGCAGCTCGGCCCCTGGGCAGAGCCAGGGGTTCCTGCCAGCCCCAGCTGGGGGCACAAGGAGGGAATGGCTCCAAGATGAATGACCCTGTGGCTGGGCAGAGGCAGAGGGCAGCTGGATCTCCAGGGAATGGCTGAGGCTGTGGACGAGACTCGCTGTGTGCTCTGACTGTGGGTCGTTACAGAGCAGTGGGATCTTTCATGAATAATGAGCCGATATCGATCTCCTTTGCCAGTAAACACAGAGTGACCTTTATTAAAAATACACGAAAAACTCACTTAGGAAAACTTGCTGACTTCTTGCTGCTGACAGATTTACACAAAAAGCTGACCTGTCCCACAACAGCCGGAAACGTGTTGAAAGAGGCAGGAGAGCAGAGCAAGACTCCGGCTCAGCAAGCGCTGTATCCCTGCCAGCTCCTGCTCCGGCACACCAGGACCTCCTGCACCCTCACCTGGCAGGGCTGCCCACCTGGGCACCCACCACCACACCATCAGGCACCCACCAACACCCTGTTGGACACCCCTGGGGCAAGGGTGCAGGTGTCTGCCCTTGGGGAAACCACAGGACACAAGATACTGGTCCCTGATGGACGCAGTTATTTGGGACAGGAGAGGGACAGTGTAAATACGGGAATTTGCTGGGATCTGCCTGTCATTGGTCAGGTCTCTTGGGACTTTGAACAATTAATTATCTGCTGTACAATGGCACAATCATTCCTCCTGGCCAAGGTTAAACATCCCAGTACTGCACAACAGCCTTCGTGTTGGCTCGACATAAGCCCCACATGTTCCCTAGGGAATGCTGCTGCTCCCGATGCTTTGTGCATGGATCAGAGAAAGGCAACAGCTGTGGCTCAGAGCTCTTCACCCCTCAGCTACCACTGGAGCTATGAGTGACCCCTTGGACCCTCCTGTTGGCAGGTTGCTCCAGACCCACACGGATCATCGAGTCCAACCCCTGCACAAGACAGCTCCAAAATCCCACCATGTGCCCGACAGTGTTGTCCAAATGCTCCATAAACTCTTGGGGCCATGACCACTTCCCTGGGGAACCTGTTCCTGTGTCTGACCACTCTCTGGGTGCAGAACCTCCCGTGCTGCTCAGGGTCAGAGCTGGAGGGCTCCAACCAGCCGAGCATCTGTGCCAGGGAGGTTCCCCATGAGCCACCAAGTGCACAACATTCACAAGTGGATCTAACATGAGATTTAATTGATTTATAAATGGAGACACATGGCACACCACCTCAATGATCTTGGAGGTGTTTTCCAATCAAAATGATTCTGTAATGCTGTGATCCTACCCAGGGCATCCTCGGGAGCTCCCAGCATCCTGGCTCAGGAGCAGGAACGAGTCCCACAAACTGACCTGCAGATTTCCCCCATCTTTTTTTGTAATTTGTTTTTCTACACATCAGTGAGAAGCTGGGCCTGAGGACTTGTGGTTTTTTTCAGACATACAAATAAAAACCAAAAGGTAAATGTGTGCGTGGGTTTAACAATCAATCAGTCACTCAATTTGCACTTGTTTTTTACCCAGTGCTGAGGAGAGCTGAGCGTAATAAATATGTACAGAAATGGAAATGATGGATTTGTTCCCAAACCAGCTCAGGTGTTTGGGAGCTGTGGATACCCAGGGTTGTGTTTGCTGCTCACCTCCATGACCTGTGCTGTGCTGGGATCCAAACCAGGATCACAAAGGGACAAGGATTTGCATTTTGAGCAAATTTTCCAACTTTGCAAGTCGATTGTGCTCAGCTTCCTGCAGACACCTCTCGGCAGAACGGCTGCAATTGGGAGGCAGAAACACCTTTTCTCTAGAACCCTCCAAATGTTCCATTTTGGAGCAGCCAGAGCAGATGATGGAAGAGAACAGACTCTCCAATCAGTGCTGGGGCAGGAGGGCTGGCAGTGAGCGGATGTGACATGGAATGGGATGTGCAGTGGGATTAGATAAACTCCCCAGCTTGTTTGGGTCCATTAGGACACATTATTCATCAAAACACTTGGTTGAAATCAGCCAGCTCCAGGGCTCGTTAATTTGCTCTGTTTCAGAAAAACCTCAGGCTTTGGGGGGAAAAGTGCCCAAAAATAACTGTTTACCAGGCTGAGCCAAGTGGTCCTCGAGTGGAGCCCGTCAGCCCAGGTTACTGCCTCGCTTACACCCCGTGGTAACTCAGGAATGGTTTCTCTGAGCCAAGAGGGGAGGGGGGCAGCTGGATAACACACTGCCTTGTTAAAACTTTTGGGATATTCTCCTGGATGGCAAGGAGGCTCTGGGATTAAGTCCTTATCCCAGGAGGAGTGTTGCTACAGCACGCCTGGGTGAATTCCTTGCATGGACAGAGGTGATGCCTGTGTCCCACAGGAGGGGGGCTCTCACCCTGCCCCAACACTGCCCCCAGGAAGCAAATCTGTGGTCTGTGAGCACAGTAGGGGTGTCTATAAGTACACTGGGAGTGACTGGGCCCCACTGCCTCCCTGCAGGGGAACAGGGGTGCTTTCCCAGAGAGGGAGGGCAGGCAGTGGGTGGAAGTCCCATGCCAGCCACCCTCCAACCACCCCCAAACCTGCCCCTGTGCCGGCAGTGGGACCCTCGGGACGGGCACGGGAGCTGTGATGTGCCTCAGCAGTGACTCGTGGGGTCCCACTGCAACCCCCTGACCCGCAGATCCTCCTCTGCTGTAAAGGGCACTCCCCCATGGCTGGAGGGCTTTAGCCAGCTGCCTACCACCCTCCACCCCTGGGAGCAGATAAGCCCCCCTGGGGATCCCAGCAAAGCACCCAGACACCCAGAGCCTCCCTGAGCTCAGGCTCAGTCCCAAATCCAGGTTGTGAACTGAGAACAAACCCTGTGTTTTCCATACAGAGTGTCTGGCCACAGCACCAAGTGTGTGGCAGCACATGCCAGCTGGAGACATCACTGAGCCCCTGTGTGAACCTCTCCCATTCCTCCTTGCTCACCAAGGCTGATTTCCACTGGCCAGGAATCCCCAGCCTTTGCATCACCACCATGAGAAATCTGGTTTTGTCCTGGCATTCTCTCAGCCCAGGGATGGTCCAGTGCCACAATGTCCCTGTGCCACCACCACAGAGATAAGGGTTCCCAGATTTAATGCCACAGGTTTGGATACTTCTGCTTGTGAACTCACTGCAGACCCGTTTCAGTCACGACCTTTGGGATGAACTCGGGCTTCCAAGGGGGGAACAGGCTGGGACTGCATGGGAGCCGTGTGGGCTCCAAGCCAGCCCCTTCAGGTCTTGGCAGTGCCTTGAGCCACCCTTTTGGAGATGTATGTCCATGCTGTGAGTGTGGGCAAGGCTGGGCAAGGAATGTGGCCAACCTGCACCTCCCATGTCACCGTCCTGCTCCCCTCACAGCTCCGGCAGCTCCCGGGGGCCGCGGGACGTGCTGAGCCGGCTGGAGCAGCGGCTGCGGGATGGAGCCCGTGATCTGGTTTCAATAAAATCAGCAGATTGTTTCATGGCTGGATGGGAAAGTTGTGAGGCTGCAGGATTTGCTCCTCTGGCAGCTGGATCCTGTTTGTCCATCGCAGCAGTTCCCACCCTACCTCTCCAGAACTGGCTTCCCAGGGAAGGGGTCGATGTCCTGAGCCTGTCGGGGTTTCTGAGGTATTTGGACAGTGCCCTAAATGTGCTTCAGCTTTTGGTCAATGTCCTGAAGGAGTCAGATGGTTGGAACAGATGAATTTTGTAGGTCCCTTACAGCTGAAAATATAACATTCTATTTTATTCTTATTCTGTTCTTATTCTAGTCTGTTCTATTCTACTCTACTCTACCTCATTCCATTCCGTGCCATCCCATTCCATTGCCCTCTCGGTGTCTGTGCTGCTCAGAGCAAGGCTCCTGCCCTCGCTTCAGATGGAGGCAGCCAAGCACTTCAAAGTCTTGGAGTTTTCTAGGTTTTCTCTGGACCTTTAAATTCCAAAAGCACTGTGATTTCTAAGGGAGAAGCCGAGCCTTTAGAGCTGTAAACAGCTGGTTTCCCTTTTCCTATATAAGAGCAATATTAAAAAAACACTAAAAATTTAACAACCTTATTGTCTTTTGAAGTACTTTGTGAAGCAAGGCCATTCCAGGGGGCTGTCAGATGAAGTGGTAATGGCAGGACATATCCAGCCTTCTCGGGTGCCAGCCTGGCCTTCCTCCCTCGCCTACAGAGTTTCTGCTCTGTATTTTAGTGAACCTGAGGCAGTAAAGGAGTAAATGTGTAAAGAAAGGGGTGAGCATTCTGTCAGCTTGGTGCAGTGTATCCCCTTCACTTCCAGCCCCTTTAGCTCCCAAATTCTGGCAGGGGCAGAGGCACTGACTCACTCCCAACGCCTCCATCCTGCAGTGAATCCCAAACCCGAGTCTGCACTCTCAGCGTTCTCTTCCTACCAGGACAGAAAAAGCACAGAGCAGGACAGAGCAGCTGCGTTTCGCGCCCCATCAGCTAAATTTCGATGAAATCATTTTGATAAATTGTTTAGGAAGGGAAAAAAAGCCCCATTAACTGTACATTTGCTGTTAATTAATAGCCTGCTTTTTTCCCTGCTCTGGCACAGCACTTCTGAGCTGCCTCACGCTCGGCTCTGAGCGCAGCACCCTCGGGGGCACAGGGCGGCGGGTGCCGGGGTGGGGGATCCAAGCAGGGATCTGCAGGAGTGTGGCCCCAGGGAGGATGGCTGCTCCCAGCTTCACACCCTGCTCCACAGACACTGCAGGAGGAGTGGGAAAAGCAAACAGCTCCATTCCTCTCCCAAACCTGTGCAGAGCTGCTCTGTCCCCGTTTGTGGGCAGCCCCCCAGGCTGCCAGTGCCAGCAGGGCACACGAGCAGTTCCACAGCTCCTCAGCTTTATTGGTTTTAATACATTCTTTTGTCATGTATTTATTTTCTGTACATATCTCGTATATATCTCTGGAATGTTATTGGAGAGGAATGTTGGCTGATATTCCCCAGCAATCCAGCTCCCCTGGAGCTGCAGGGGCGCAGGAGCAGCACAGTGCCCAGAGCCTCAGTGCCCAGAGCCTCAGGGTGCTGGGTGCCTGCGGGTCCTGGCCAGGACCTGGACCAGCCACGCATACAGCAGGGAGCTGGGATGAGGGAAAAGTCTTGATAAATCCTTCTCATTCCCAATGATTATGTCAACGTGCCCACAGGGTGTCAAAAGCCAGGGGACAGGAAGGAGCAGTCACATTTCTGTCTCCCACAGACCCTCTGGCAGCACAGCACGGGGACATCTGCAGTGTCCCTGTCCCCAGCCCTTGGCAGCACAGGCACTGCTTTGGCAAACAGCTTCAGGCTGGGAGAGCTGGGATGTCCAGCCTGGAGACCAGAAGGCTTGTGGGAGACCTTACATTACCTTCCAGAGCCTAAAGGGGCTGCAAGAGAGAGGGATTTTGGCTAGGTGGGATATTGGGAAGGAATTCTCCCCTGTGAGGGTGGTGAGGCCCTGGTTACCCAGAGAAGTTGTGGCTGCCCCATCCCTGGAAGTGCTCAGGGCTGTGCCACTTGCTTCAGTATGTGGCTGGAGAGAAGAGCCCTGGTAACATTTGGTCCAAATTAATGGTGGTTTGTTTTGACATGCAAATAGCTTTTCATGAGGGGGGGAAGGTGGAAATAGACACTACTTAATTCCTACAGTCTAATTTTTTTAATGAACCAGGCATCTGTGGGGTTTTTTAACATGTATTTCTTTTAATAAGGAGAGTAACTTTTGTGTGGGCTGAATTAGCTCTAAATGAAAGCAAACAAGGCATAATTAGAAACTGGTTCCCTTTTTTCTGGTTTCTTCCCCTCTGGAAGGGCAGTGTTATCATCAGGTGTGCATCTGGGAGGGAGGGACGTGCCTGGTGGTGGGGGTTCAGCAGCAGGGGAGAGGCAAGGGGGGCAGCAGGAGCTGCCAGCACAGTCCCACATGGGAGCTGGGCACACACTGGGAACCATCCAAAGGCTTTGAGGCTCCTGGAGGAGCGGGATATGGCCCCTCTCCCCGCTGCCATCCCCAGGGCACTGTGTGTTCCCAGCCCCACACCCAGACAACCCAACCACTGGAACCTGCCTCTGCCGAGGTAAAGGAGAAGGGCTGGTTTGCAAAGGCAGCTCCATGTGTGAATCTGGGAAGCTCCCATTTGGGAAGTGCATGAGTTTCTCATTTAACGTGGTACCACGCTACATTCTTTCTCTATGAAGAGCCCTCATTTAACTTTAGGCGTGTTTGTACATCTAATTACAAATGGGTCATGTTTAATTGATTTCATATATCCCGGCTGCCGCCCCAGCGCTCCCGCCCGCGCAGTGCAGCCGTGGTGGCAGAGCTGCGTCCCCACGGCACAGGTACAGGCACAGGGCCTGCTCCCAGCTGTCCCCTCTGCTCTGCCCTCGTCCCACTGGCAGCTCCAGGTGCCACCAGCGCCCAGGAGCTGCACCTGCCCCGAGGAGCAGTGGGCAGAACAGGGCAAGAAGCACCTCAGCAGCCGCTCCGTGGCTTCCCTCCAGCTCCACAGTGCCCACACACAACCACTGTGGGCAAAACCCTCAGGTTGGGGAGGAGGATATTGCTTTCAGGACAAGGCAGAAGCTGGAGAGCTCTCTCCAAGTCCCTGCCATCCCTGCACGGGTGACGTGACCCCTGAGATGGGTCACGGTGCTCCCTGTGCTCCCCATTGCCCTGTGCTCAATGTCCTGCACGTCCCTGCTCCTGCACTGCCAGGGCGAGGGACACACGGGCTCCTCGGGTTGGAGGAGCTGCAGGACAGCACAGAGCATCACCAGGGACAGCCACCACCCCCCAGCAGTGGAGAGCCCGAGCCTCAGGGGGTGTGTGCCCACCGCCTGTGCCCACCCATGGCCCTGGCCCCTGCAGCAGCAATGGGCACTGCTCATCCTTCTTCTGTCACAGCTCTCCCAGGGAGCTGAATCAAACTGTCAGCAAAGAGGGGATGATGATTCAGCTCCCACCAAGGGCTACACTATTACCTAGCAGCTTAATAATGAAAACTGTCATCATTCCTGCAATAAGGAAAGATAAATAAGTTATTAAAAGAAGGGCCTGCCACCCTCCCCAGGCAGGGCACCGTGCCAGAGGATATTAACTGCTGGCCACAGCCTGTCTGTTCAGGGAATGGAGAGGGATACCCTGAGTGCTTGGAGGAAGAGCTCTTTCTCCTCCAGCCGGCTTGGAGAGGGCTTGTGTGCCTGGCACAGTGAGAGCCATCACTCCCTCCCAGCCACCTCTGCTACTCCCACTCCTGCCCCTCCTCAAAGGTGTAAAGATAGATACAGCCCCAGGAACAGAAAAGGTGGGCAGGGGAGGACTGAGGCTGAGGAGGGGCCAAAGCAGGCTCTGAAGACCTGGTGAGCCCAAATCTGGAGCAAGGAACCTATTAACCAGAGCTCTGCTGAGCAGTGCCTGTGGGACTCTCCACTGAGCAGTGACAAACAGGGCATCCTGTGGCAGTCACTGCAGGTGATGCTGTGCAGGGAAGGGATGCTGGATCCCACGCAGCTCCACAGCCAAACCACTTTCCCCTCCCTGCTGGCCCTGCCAAGCTCCCCTGGTTGGGGCTCCACTTCAGCACCTGTCAATGTGTGACACAACGAAAGGCTCGTCTGATGTGGTGAGAGAAAGCTGTGAAATGGGAAGGGAAGGAGAAAACAAGAAGAGAGCTTCCTTGCCCAGCTGTTTTGCACCAGGCAGACACAGGAGCTGTTACACACCCTGCCAGGAAGGGCAGGGCAGGAGCCCGGGTGGGGCCTGGCTGCGGCTGCGCGGCGCAGACCCACCGGTGCTGCTCTGCGGAGCAGGACGGAATAAATGACCTTCATAACACTTTCCCTCTGAAATCCTCCAACTTTCTGCTAATAAACAATGTGGCTGTCAGGGCAGTCCAATCACTTTATATAAAAATGCTCCTTCCTTCCCCCTGAACAGTCAGAACATCTCCCCCGGAGCCTCCAGCAACACATTCTCCTTCCTGCCTTTTCCTGGGGGTGAGTCCTCCCTGGGCCTTTGTCCCTTCCCATGTCCCCAGCTGTGCCATGTTCCCATTGCCATTGGCTCCTGGGGGCTTAAAAAAATAGATCTGTTATTGTGGCACCTCCTCCATCTGGGCTGCGTTGGTGCCATTTTTAGCCTCAGCACAGCCCCTGGAACCATGTTTTTTAATCACTGTGTTTATGTGCACCTTCTGGAGCTGCTGAAGTGTCCTGACAAGCCTCTGGAATCAAAGGCTTGGAGCCGCCTCAGGGGCAGGGAGCAAAGAGAAAGAATCACCTGGGCTCCCAGCAGGATGGCCCTGGAGGGCTGCAGGAACATGCCTGGCACAGGGAGTGGGCTCCGGGCCATGGCCCCACTGCTCCTGCTGGGATGGCCCGGGAAGGGCTGCAGGAACAGGCACAGGGAGTGGGCTCCAGGCCATGGCCCCACTGCTCCTGTTGGGATGGCCCGGGAAGGGCTGCAGGAACAGGCACAGGGAGTGGGCTCCGGGCCATGGCCCCACTGCTCCTGTTGGGATGGCCCGGGAAGGGCTGCAGGAACAGGCACAGGGAGTGGGCTCCGGGCCATGGCCCCCGCACTCCCCCCACCACCCACAGTGGCGCAGGCCCCAGCACGCTGCACTGCCCCGCCCCAGCCCTCAGACGCCACCAGAGACCACAGGCAAGTTTCCACACTTGGCCAGGAAAGAGCCCATAAAGTCAGTGAACATCTTAAAAATTAAGCATCTAATGATCCCCGGCCCTCAGCCAAGGGCTGGGTCCCAGCTTGGCCCTGGCTCCGCACGGTGCCCGTCCCGGCACGGCAGACAGCTTGGCCTGGCTCTGCCACTGAATCCCACAGCACCCTCAGCTGTGGGGCTGTGAGGACAGAGCAGGTCCTGGCACACTGCCACCAGTTAGATGGCATGGGAACACTGGTGAGAACTGGAGAAAACATCGCCTGAGTCCTGACACTCTGGATTGTCCCACCAAAGTCCTGCACTCTTTGACTCCCAGAAACATTTTACTCCCTGAAAACCCATCTTCAGATCTCGCTGTCACTGGCTCATGTTCCCTCACCCACCAAGGGGTGGCCTCTGGGTAAGGTCAGTCCCCTGCAGCCTCAGGCTAAAGCCTTGTCCATGGTGCCATCTCCTCTGTGCCACGATGCCATCACCTCTGTTCCAAGGGACCCGAGGGCCGGGCTGAGGGCAGTTTGTCAGAATGTTTCATCCCTCCACACTCTTCTCACTGTTACAACACGGCACCTGTGAGTGGACAAAATATCTTCAGATGTTCTCAGTCTTGCCATCCCAGCCCACAGCATGGGATTTCCTCTCCCATGCCCCTGGGCAAAGCCAGCTGGGGCTGTACCCCATCTCCAGCCCCCACTCCTTCCCCTGCTCTGCTACAACCATGCTGTGCCCCAGGTAATCCCCCTGCAGGTGTTCAGGCACTGCCCCTCACTGCCTGCCCACCCTGACCCTGCTCCACAATGGGCCCTGCTCCCAGGGTACCTGCCTGTCTTGGTGCTCCTCTGGAGACTCCTTCCCCAAAGCCTCCCTCCTCCTGGCCAGCCTTCCGCCATCCCTGCCCTCTACTGCTCTCCTGTTGGCCATAAAAATATATAGAATATAGAACATTATTTTATAACATACTATAAAAAAAAAAACAACCTGGAACTAGGAGACACGTGCCAAACCTCAGCAGCACATGCAGGAATGCCTTTGTCCCAGCTGTTGCTGGATTGCCTGAGTTCTTCCCAGCAGAGTTTGAAGGCTTTTCAGGACAGGAACCTTGTTTTCTTGATTTATTGATTTTTTTCCTGGCACGGGGCAGCAGCAGTGGCTGTGGCTGCACAGAGTCAGTGATGCCATCTGTCCTTTGGCTCCCATCTCCTGAGGTGCTGCCCAGGGCTCCCCAAACCAGGCACACAGAGACCGTGGAGAGTGGGTATAGGTGGAGCTGGATATTGTGAGGAGGGCAAGAGGCAGGGGTCTCCCATTCCCCATGAGAATGCTGCCTGCAGTTTTTGCTCCTCAGCTCTTGTTCCTTCATCTGTCAGAGCCTTCTCCCTCCTTCTCCAGGGCTGAGCCTCCCTGTGCCCATCCCAGACCCCTTGGCCCTTCCTAGGGTTTCACTGAGGCACTGGTTCCTGCTCAGGCAATTTGGGGAACCCATGGACAGGGAACTGTCTATGCTCCCTATCAGGGCTGACATCAGACCCCTAAATCACTGAGGGATGCCATCCCATACTGGTACCCACACCCCAAGGTGCCAGCCCCTGGTCCTCCCTCATTTGCTTTCCCCTCCTGGGCTGGTGAAACTTCCCAACAGCCATTCAGCTCCAGCTCCATAAACCTCCCGATTCATTCCGCAGATATTTCCTGTGCTGGGGCTTTCTGCAGCATCTGCTGGTTTGAAGTGCTCCGTTTATTCGTCCTGGGGGCACCATTACTTTCTGCTTTAGCAGTTCTGCCTGTTCTGAAGTCTCTGCCAGGCTCCATCCACGGGAGAGAAAATTGGTGAAAGAATAATAATGATGATTGTTATAAATATATATTTCATTGCGGTGGCCCTTGGTGCACGTGTTCATCACTGACGAGGAGAGCAGAGGGCGAGGGGGGAACGCTTGGCTCCCAAATGGCTCCTGATGGCAGATGTGTGTCCTTGCCCTGCTGCCTCCTCCTCCTCTTTCCCCTCCTCCTCCTGCTGCTCCTCTTCTTCCTCCTCCTGCTCTACCCAAGGCACTTGTCAGGACACCCCCCAGCTCTTTTCCCCAGGAGGTCTCTGGTGGGTCAGGGGTCCAGAAGTACTGAACAGCTCTACAGGTGGGTTCCTGTCTGTCCTGACTGTGGGACATGTCCTGGGCAGGCTGGAGTTGCTTCCAAGCTCATCCATCTGTTGGGATGGATGGAGAGAACCATTGGGTGGGGAATAGTGGGCAAAGAGCCTTGCACAGAGGGCATGGCAAAGAGGTGCACAGCCATGTCTCCAGGCTTCTGCTTCAGGTTCTCCAGGGATTTCTGCTCTTGTCCAGCTGAGTGAAAACATAAATCACTAATAATTTCACCCATAAATGATTTACATCAGCACCAGCAGCACATTTCCCCTTCCCCTCCTGGGGATTATCCAACCAGGACTTTTGTGAGGAGTGCAGAGGATCCTTCCCCTTGTTTCACCATCTGTGGATGATCCCCTTCCCTCACATCCTCAGTTGCAGCCGCTGCAGCCTGAGGATGCTCCAGGCCTGTGTCCCAGCCCTTGTGGCCACTCAAACTCCTCCACTTCCATTTCCTGCTGCAGAGAGTTTCAGGTATTTCCTGTAGACACTTTAAAATTCCTCGAAGGCTTCTCCATTTCAGCCGCAGTGGGATGGCCTGGAAGCAGGACAGCAGGAGCCGTGCGGAGTGGGGTACCTGGGAAGACTTTGTACACATCAGCATTCCTTGGCTCATTTTCCACTGGCCTTTCCACTTGGAGCAGCCCTCCCCTCCCTGCAGATCAGACCAGATAGTTGTACTTGGGCCCTCCCGGGTCTGAAAATCAGTAAATGCAATTCCATCTGCCGTGAGGATAACGTTACCACTGCCAGATCATCGCTGCTCCTGGGCTGCAGCTCCAACCAGAAACCATCTGTATGGCAGGGGCTGTGCTGGGGGCACACAGGGACACGTGGAGAGCAGCCCATCGTGGGTACTGTTACCTACAGATGGAAATTCATCTCCGAGGTACTCGATCTTCCCTAGACTCCTTTGCTGTAACCCTTCCAGGGGACATCTGTTAAATCCCTCCAGGGACGGTGACTCCACCTGTGCCCTGGGGAGCTTCTTCCAGTGCCTCACCACCCTTTTGGGGAAGAAGGTTTCCCTAATATTCAACCTGACCTTCCCCTGGCACAGCTGGAGGCTGTTCCCTCTCCTCCTGTCCCTTGTTCCCTGGCAGCAGAGCCCGACACCCCCAGCTCCCCCCTCCTGTCAGGGAGTTTCAGAGCCAGAAGGTCCCCCCTGAGCCTCCTTTTCTCCAGGCTCAGCCCCCCCAGCTCCCTCAGCTGACGCTCCAGACCCTTCCCCAGCTCCCTCCTCTGGACAGGCTCCATCCCCTCAATGTCCCTCTTGTCTCTCTAACCCTACATCATGGAGCCCAGGAAGATGGGAGAAAGAGATGGAAATACATCAAGCACCAGAGCTTGTGCAAACATAAATGCACTTGTTTTTCCTTATTTGCTGTTAGATTGGCCATAATCTCTTCTGGAGCCTCCTCCCAGCTTGGTCAGAGGTGGCAGAGCTCTCCTGTTCCCCCTGAAGCCAAGGGATTCTTCCCTGCCTCCCGTGCTGCAGCTCCCAGCAGAGCATCCTGCTGTGGCCGTCCCAGCCTCACACTTGCGAGCAGAGCCCTCCCAAACATCCCAAGATCTGTCTCCAAACGTAAACAGACATTTCCATGGAAAACCCACAGCTCGGCTCAAGCAGCAGCTCAGGGATGTTGGCCGAAAGTCTCCTTTGGGGCCCAGAGAGACCCACACAGCCCAGAGGGTCTCGGCTTCCCTTGTTTGCTCACAAGGAAGTTGGTTCTTATGGCAATTTGTGCTTCAATAAACGTGAAATAAAATCCATTCTGCCCTTTCCCAGCTGGCGTCATCCCCATTTCCCTCTGTTTATCACATCATATCCATCGCCCCGGCAACCGCGGCGGCCCAGGAGGGGATGCTGGTGGCAGGTGGGGCGTGCGCCGGCCCCGCACCCCGAAACGAAGGTCCCGCTTTCACACGGGCACCTCCAGTGAGACGGACCGGAGCGAGGGAGACTGGGAACAAGCCCGAGATGGGGGCAAAACAGCTTCGGAAGGGGATGGTTTTGGCAGCAGCGGGCGCTGGCCCCAGGCAGCACCCACGGGAGTGACTCTGGAGGTGTCTGTCCGTGGGATCTGCGGGCGGGGACGTCCCTCCCCACGGCCCGGCCCTGGCTCCGGGCCGGACACAGACAGGAACCCCAGCTGGGAGCGGGGAGTGTGCGAGCAGTCTGGGGACCTGGTCCCGGGGCAGGTTCCTCTCTGCACCCGCTCCTGGGCCCATCCTCCGCCTGCGCCTCCCCTGGCCCGTCACGCTCGCAGCTCCCCCCTTCACCCCCTCGGGAGCCCATTTCCGCCGGATTCCTTCCCTTTAGCCCTGTGTCGGTCCTTGTCCCACCGCTCCCCGGAGAGCCCCCGCACCCTCCGAGTGCCCGCGGGGCTCCCCCTGCTCCGCGTCCATCCCGGAGAGATTCCCGCAGGACCCACAGCCCGGCCCCACGCTCCTCCCGCGGTCCCCGCCTGCCCCCGCGCGGCGGCTCCGGGCGCGGATGGACACAGGGACGGACACAGGGACAGACACACGGACAGACACACGGACGGACACACGGACGGACACACGGACGGACACACGGACGGACACACGGACGGACACACGGACGGACACACGGACGGACACACGGACGGACACACGGACGGACACACGGACGGACACACGGACGGACACACGGACGGACACACGGACGGACACACGGACGGACACACGGACGGACACACGGACGGACACACGGACGGACACACGGACGGACACACGGACAGACACACTGACAGACCGCACCACGGAGAGACCTGCACCGGGACCCGCAGCACGGACAGACTCACAGATGTGCTCATGGTCACACCTGCACCCATGGACAGACGGACTCACGGACGGACCTGTGCTCTTGGCCAGACCCACACCCATGAAGGACCCACAGATGGCTCCACAACAGTTTGGGACAGATGAGGGACACGGGCAGGGAAGCACAGTGGGAAAGGACTCTCAAGAGAGAAGACTGAGACTAGAGGGTGGGGAGGCCCTGGCACAGGCTGCCCAGAGAAGCTGTGGCTGCCCCATCCCTGGAAGTGTCCAAGGCTGGGTTGGACGGGGCTTGGAGCAACCTGTGATAGTTGAAGGTGCCCCTTTCTGCGGCAGAGGGGTGGAATAGATGATCTTTAAGGTCCCTTCCCAACCCAAACTATCCTGTGATTCCTTGATGAGATGGGACGTAATCATCTTCAAAGCCATGAGCTTTGGTGCTTGTACCAACCTGGCATCAGCACAGGTCCTTTAACTTCAGCTACTTGTGCCAGTGGGGGTGGGATGGGTCCTGTCTGTGCTGGGAATGGGATATCCTTGAGTGTCCAGAGCCAGCCTCATCTGGGCTGGCCCTGCAGGCAGCTGCCTTGTCTCCCTGCCCCACACTCTCTGTGGGCACCAGAACTCCCCTGCCACGTGCCCGGGAAGGACACAAGGACTGTCCAGCAGCCAACAGAGGGGGTTGAATGCTGGGGGTCCCCAGGGGATCCTTGTGCAAGACTTGTGCTGGCACAGTCAGTGAATGAAGATTAAACAGCCCGGGGAAGTTGCTTCACCTCTTATCAGAGAGTTGCTCTCCCCTCAGTTACAGTGACTCATGCTCTGCTGAGCCCTTCCCACCTCATCTGGGATGTGTTACAGCCCTGGACCCCACTCCCTCTCCCTGCAGATGGGGATTCTCAAGGAATGTCTGCCTCCTCTTCCTCTTTCTTCTCCTCTCCAGTGTTTCTGTTTCTCAGGTGTCCCCTGTCCACATAACACAGCTGTCCCCTGAGCCGGGCTCCCTTTGGAGCCAGCACTGGGAAGGGGATGGTCCCCAAAGGCTCCCATTTTTCCTGAAGTTGTCCCTGCCCACTTCTGCCTGCAGGCCCCAGCTCTGCCTGCCTGGGTTGGCTGCAGGTCCTCCCCCAGGCCAGTGTAACTCTGCCCTGGAGGGGGAAGGAGGCAGACGTCCAGATTCCAGGGAGTGAATCCACTGGAATCCTCATGGCAAGCTGGCAGCTGACATTTCAGAGGGGCCGAGCGCGTGCGAGGTTTAATTTATCTGTCTCAGCAGCACACACGTCTCTCAGAGCCGGGGACAGTGGTGACTCGAGGAGGCAGCAGAGCTAAATCAGATGCCAAACACTGATTCCTCCGCACATCCCCAGGGACTGACAGCTGGAGTCACTCTCACCATCTGTCTTCCCACTGCAGCCCCTGGAGAAGGCGCACTCCTCCAGCTAACGATGGAGACAGCGAGAGAACAAATGCGTTCATTTCCAGGCCTATGGATTTTCCATGCAGGGATTTCGGAAACACGCTGCATTGGGGAATGTGTTTTGCTCATCCCAGTAACACAGCTCTTGTGCTCTGCAGTGTAACAGGTGACACCAATGGACCAGCTTCTCCCCATCCCCTGCCCAGGGCATCCTTCAGGTGGGTGTGTCCGGGTTTTCTGATCCTTGGAGGAAAAAATGTCTGAAAGACTGGATTTATTGTTCCTCATGATCTTGCCCTCATCCCAGGCAAACTTGGAGACCAAGGGGTTGGCCAGAAACTTGGGACATATGATAAAAGCATTTTGCTTCCAGATAGGACAGATCTTCATGAAAACAAGTCCAGAATTAATAAACCATCAACCCGGAGCCAAGTGTGTTGTGTTAACTCAGAAGTAATGAGGTCGTGGTGAATCACCAGGAGTCGGGGACACTGCGGGAGAAACCAGCTCTGAAAAACACTGGATTAGACCAAACCTGGATGTGAACCTCAATTCTTTCTTGGCTGAAACTACTTAACAGTTTGTGTTCCTCTCATTAGCTCCACTGCAAACTCCCAGGAAAGTGGGAGGGGAAAACCACAGGAACTGCAGGAACCAGCCCGGGGGGTGCAGGAGCTGGGAGAGGGGGTGGGGGGCTCGGGCAGGTCTGGCCCCCCTGGCAAAGCCCCCCCGGGGGATCCTAGAGCCCTGCCCTGGCTCTGCAGGGACCTGTCCCACAGTGCCCACGGCCGGGGGTGTTGCTGCTGTGCCGGACAAGCAGAGAAGGAGGCTGTGGGATCTGCCAGCCCAATTCACCCTGGAGAGAGGGAAAGGAGGCTGAGGCACCTTCCTGCTCCCTGGGCCACCATTCCCACAAGCTGTCCACTACCAGCTGCTTGGCTCACTCCACACCACTACCTGTCTGACAACACTTGCCTTTTGGTATTTGCACACCCACACTCCCCACACTGCCCACACCTGTATTTAGCTGTGCCATCAGTGCTATCCATGAATCCCTCATGCACTGCCTGCAGCAGGATCACACCTAAGGCTGGTGAAAATTCCCAGAGGCTGCTGGACAGAGGGATCCTCCCCTCATGCCTCAGAAACCCTCTGCCTTTCCTTGGCAAAAGCTCTCAGGCAATCCCAGCACCATGGCAGTTAATCCAGCTTCTTGAGGTGAAAACCAAGATGGGAGAAGGGATATATCAGCTCTTCCAAGCTGCAAGAGACACCAAACCTGTTGGATCAAGGGTTCAGACATGCCCCACTCGGACCAGCAATGTTTTATTCAGTGCTGATTTGCAAGTCTCTGCATTCACAATGATACTGAAATGACTCTGATTTGCAGCAATGGCAAAGCCAGGCTTAGGCAGGCCGGGAGGGAGCTCATCTGCTCCCAGCAGCTCGGCTCTCTTGGCATTTTACACTAGAGCAGAGAATAGTTCTGCAAACAATGAGTGACATATCGCCCTCCCTTGTTTTCCCATCCATCAGCTGAATTTTGCCTCTTCCCTAATTCCTGAAAGGCTCTCCTTGTAATTAACTTCCCTGGAACACGTGAGCCCCGCGGTGCTGTGAGATCCCTGGCTGCAGAGGAGGATGAGCAGGTCAGTCCGTGGGAAGCTGCCATGGGCTCTGGTAACTCCTGCCCACCCTGGCCAAGCCTGCAGCTCCCCTCGCCCCGACACCTCCCTGCAGGTGTGGACATGGCTGGGCTGTGGGGAGAGGGCAGGAGCTGGGCACACACCCCCAGGACACTGCCCACCCCAAGCCCCGAGGGCTTGGCCCCCGGCAGCTCTGGCAGCTCCCTCGTCCCGAGGGTGTTGTTCAATCCAGATGCACTTTTTATTGGATTTTGTTAAATTAAATGTATGATCCCATATTATCTGACCCAGCTCCGAAGTCTCCCAGGCCCAGGCAAACTCTGCTACCTCAGCTTTCCATTTCCATATTTATTTACTGCCTCTCAGATCGCCTGGGCTGCACAGTGCAGCCTCTGATGAATAAATAACCGGTGCCCTTGCAGGCCAGATTGATTAGATGGATTTAATTAATGAGCCTGGCTCCCCTTGTGGACTCTCCCAACTAAAATACTGGAACCAGCCAGTGTGTGACAGTGCCAGGACCCATTGATTTACGGGAATATTAACGAGGGATCACTTAGTGACTTCATCGATGCTGTAACAAGGACACCCCTGAGGACGGGAGAGGCTGCAAGGGGTCAGGTCACGGCTGGTTCATCACACAGGGATTGTTCCCCCCGGCTGCTCGGCCACAAACATCCTGCAAACATCCATCTGTCCTCCCCATCCCAGCTGGACCCGTGTGGCCAGGGAGACAGGGCGCCAGAGCTGCCAGCTTGCTTCCAGTGGGCATTGGGGGCACACAGGCACTGGAAACAACAGGGAAAAAGGCACAACCCTGAGAGGACACAGCGGGGGTTGCTCCACACTGAGGCCGGACCTGGAGCAACGCAGGAGAGGGGAAGTGAAGCAGGAGCATGAAGCCCACGCTGGGTTGGGATGGGGGAGCTGGGCAGGGACAGGGGGTGCTGCCAGGGCCAGCCTGAGCCCCCGTGTGCCAAAGGCCACCTCTCTAATGGAGGCAGACGTGTGGCAGGGTGCTCAGCTCAGCTGCCCCCACTCCCCAGCTCCCAGAGCCATGGCAGATGGCAGCCCCCACACAGACCTGGCCCCACCAGCCTCCGCAGCATCCCAAGAAGGTACTGCATGGGTTTATTAATTACTTCATTAAATTATTGCTGAAGTTAATTGAGGCCCACGTGTTCCCCCCTCCAGCTGCCTCCCAGCCAGCCGTGGCACAGGCAGGAGCTGTTGGTGGGATCGGGAGCGTGTGGGTAAAGAGCTGCCATGGGGAGCATCCAATGCCGAGTGTGCCGTGCCACCTGCCCTGTCCCTGTACCACCTGCCCTGTCCCTGTGCCACCTGCCCTGTCCCTCCTCTGCCTGGCACAGGCGGCTGCCGGGCTCATCACAGTGACGATTGTCAGGTTTTAATTAGTCTCCAACAAGATTCCTGTCACAAACACTCTGCTGGGGGTTGTTTGTTTTAATTTGATCAGGGACAGGCACCGAGAGGGGGAAGGCGGAAGGTAATTAAATTTGACTAAAAATCCTGGAATGCCATTAAAGCGGATGTCCTCATTTGCATAATCCGCTCCCCGCGGCGCCCAAAACTGCCACCGGTTTATTGTGAGTGGTTTTCCCCCGGGGAGGACGCTGCCCACCCGCGGAACCTGCCGCACGGCCGAGGGAGGACGGGGGTGTGCAGGGAGAGTGGAAGAAGTCCGGTGGGGAAAGGGAAAAATTCCTGGCTTGCTTCGAGCAATTCGAGGGGCTGCAGGCGAAGTTGTTAAAGTACCAACAGCTGGGTCGGGTGGGTAAAACAGCAGCACCTGGGGTGCTCCTGTGCTGGAACCTTCTGGCACTGGTGCTCTAGAGCTCTCCCAAAGTGCTCCAGAGCAGCCTGGTGTGGGTGTCCGAGTCCCAGCCAGGGACCAGGGGAGCAGCAGGGTGCCATGTCCTGCTGTGGGCAGGACACCAGGAGCAGGGGCAGAGCGACAGGACAACCAGAGCCGGCTGTGCCAGCAGATCCCAGCCTCGGGAATGCCGAAGCTCCCGGAGCTGGGGGCGCAGTCCCCTGCGCGGGGCGAGACAAGCAGCAGGTGGGTGGTGTCGGAACGAGCGTTTTTCGCCTCATTTTGTGGCTTAAGCAGCAACTTTTGCCCTTTGGTGCTTCTTTTCCCTACTTGTGTTTCCCTGTTTAACATGGAGAAAACGCTGTTCTGCGTTTCCTGCTTGGCTGTCCACAGAGTAATTACCTGGTAATTATTTCTGCTCGTTGGCAAGTTGGTTCTAATGATGTTTGCTAAAGGTTTGATTATTATTGCAAACGTTGTTTCCACATGTGGCGTTCGGGTTGGGGTGCCAGGGGTGTTTCTAGGAAAAGCAGGTTTTCCAGGGAGGGGCTGAACTTTCTGGAGATACCACAGTCAGAGCCGGAGGTTGTGACGCTGTTGGGTTTGGGGTGGGGTTTTTTTTGTTGTTATATTGATAAAATAATGAAGATGATAAGCTCTCACCAGGTGACAAACAGGGATTTGATGATAGATAGTGAAAATCCTGGGTAGTTTGGAAGAAACAGAGAGGAAAAGGGGACAAGGGTGTGAGGGGAGCAGAGACAAGGAGAGACATGTGCTTGCTGTCCCTAGGATGTGTTTACAGCCAAGCAGAGCCCTCTGGCTGTTTAAAGGAGGAGCAACCTGCCAGAAATAAAATCTTCAATGAAGGAAGGGGAGAAACAATGCAGAGATGGAGCTTCCAGGTGTGGGAAAGCCAAGGGGTCATCAGTGTCCATGCAGGTGCTGTTGGAGTAGGGGAGGCTCTTGCAATATAAATACCACACAAAGAAAGGACTAAAGAGAGCCAGGACTGGGTAAAGAGGCTGAGCCACCACAGAGACCCTGGAGGGGAAAAAGGGACGTGAGGATGTTGGAAGCTTTTAGCAGCCGAGGATGGCTAGACCAAGGTGGTGAAATGCCACCAACTCCCAGCTGGGTGCCAGAGGCAGCCCTTGGGAGGGCACCCATGGGGGAATTGCCTCTTCCAGTGGAACTGAGGAAAGTGTTTCTCTCCCTGCAGTGTGACAGAGCGGGCTCAGGGCAGCAGGAGCCCGGGGTGTGCCAGCTGTGCCAGGAGCACACACACCTCTGTCCGGTGACGGGCGTGTTCCTTCCCCGAAAGGAGGAACAGATTCATTTGTCACAGCCCCCAGCAGAAACATGTCATAAAAGTGAACTGCACTTGTGAGCAGGGTAATGTGTGCTGTCACTCTGGCTGTGCCCCCACAGGCCCTCGGAAGCTGCCCCAGCTCTGAGCTCAGCAGCCGCTTAGATGGGATCCCCTCAGGCTCTGCCACACAGCCAGGGATCCACAGGGCCTTGGCTCCCAGTTAAAAACTGTGGGACTGCCATGTTGGCTATAATTAAAAGGAGAGCTGGAGCATCCTCTGAGCACCTTTCCTGAATGTTCTTGTACTCGTGCTGCCTAAAACATATCCTGTCTCCAAAGAAAGACTCGGTCTCCCATTTCTTCCAGTCCCCATGTCCTTCCCTTTCCCACAGGGACCATCTGGATTCATTTACCTACAGGTTTTGATCAGATTTGTGCAATCTCTGTTTCCAGAACGACTCTGCCCACATTCCCATTTAACTTTCAAAGCACCAGTTAAAGCAGTGTTTTCTCCCATTTGCCCTCTTCCATCTGCTTTCTACCTGGAGGAAGGATCCCCTCCTAGAACTGAGGACAGAAAAGGAATGCAGGGCCCAGCTGAGGTGCCACCAGCTGGGAGCTGAAGGTGGGTGATCTGTGTTCTGAAGTGGGCTGATCTCAGGATTCCTGAGGGACCACTGACCATCCCACAGGAGGCCCCTCTCTGAGCTGGGTGTGTGATCCCAGCCCGAGGAGCTGTGTCCATCAGGGTGCTGAGGCAGGGCTGGGAGTGCTGCACGGGTTCACAGCACTTTCTTTTATAAGAAAATGAACACTTTTGCCCCAAGCATCCCGTGGCTGGGGTCAGGCAGTGAGGATGCCTGAGTTCCCATCTTGTCCTTGGACCAGACAGTGTCTGTTCCACAGGGATGCTGGAACCAGTGTGCCTGTTTGCATGACTGCCATCCCAGGCAGGCAGCATGGCTTTCATCCAGAGGGGGAAAAAGCACCAGGGAAGCCAGGCCTGGGTGAGAACCAAGGGATTATCCCACTGGAAAACAAAGTAAAAGGGAAAAGCTGGCTTGGTTTGCTCAGATATAACACTGTCCAGGGAAGTGGCCGTGGGGGAGCTGGGGCTGCCCAGCACACGAGTGCAGAGTTCTGCCATGGAGGTTACACCTCTGGAATCCCGGGATATAAATCTCTGTTACACGGTTGCACAAGCCCTTCCTGAGCCCCTCGGCTCTGTATTGTAACATTGCTGGGCTGGACAGCCAGAGACTGAGCCCGTGTGGGGAGGTGTCCAGCACACAGCATCTGGGGTTTGGAGGAGGCATGATCCCAGGATCTGGACAAGAATTGCTGCCAAAGGGTGGGAAATTTTTGGCCCATTAACAAAGCTCACATTAAGAAATACAAATGTGGTGTAAAGATGCTGTGACAGCAGGGGGTGAGCAATTGTACTGGGCATGTTTTCATTAGTATTATTAGTTTTGGGTTTTTTAGTTATTAAACTTCCATATCTCAACCCACAAGGTAAGAGCTTCTCTTTTCTTTCCCATTCTCCTCCCCTTGGTTGTGGGAGAGAGCAGCTCTGTGGTGCTGAGCTGCTGGCTGGGATTAAAACCACAATGTCAATGCAGGAAGGGAAGACAGTTCACTCCTATTCCCTGAGAAAGTTGTTCCAGTCCCCTGAAAGCCCCCCAGCATGAGGATAGTGCTTAAATCCCCTGGGACAAGAGGGTCTCTCCTGGCTGGGGCTGATTTAGGGCAAGGGAAGCACTGTGCTCATGTGGAGGGAGAAGTTGTGGTGCTGTGGGTCCCATCCTGGTACAGGTGTGATACAGAGTGATGTGTATTCCTGAAGGTGCATGTTGGATAGGTGGTGGGGGTCATGTAAATACTGGGTAGGTGATGGGGCCAGGTAGACTCCACCAGCCAAGACCCCTGAGTGCTGAGAGCCATGGTTGGGCAACTGCATTAGAGAATCTTCTGCCTGGGCTGAGATAATGACCTGAGGACCCCAGGTCCTCTGAGCAGACAGACAGGCTGGACTGGCACCACTCCTGGGGTGGGCATGGCCCACACAGCTGTCTGTGAGGGCTACAGCTTCTCTTTGGAATGAGAAAAAATAATTTTCCCTAGATACACATTTTCAAGTATGTGTAATGAAAGACAACTCTCCCCGTAATTGGGCTGTTTGCACTCTAAATACAGTACAGCTCCTACCTGACTGGCTAATAAGGAATGATTTTCTCTCCTTTTATCTCCAATTAAGCCAAACTGAGCCTGGTATCACTGCTCTGCAGTCATTTCCCCATGTAGAGGTTTGCTAAGTTGTGGGGGTTGGCTTTTGGAAGGCTTGAAAAGATTAATCTCAAATAATGTGCAGGGGAAAAAATGTGGATCTGTGTTAATGGGACTTGGAGGATTTCAATAAGGAATTGATTTTAAAATGTTAGTTTGTGCTAATCAGGGGTTAGAGGAAAATGCTTTTGGACTGATCAGGTGCTGGCGCTGAGCAGAGGTGGATTTGGGAGCATGGCTGGGGTATGTGAGGCCAAAAGCCCTGGTGTGCTTTGCAGAGGCTTTTGGGTGTTATTTAGTGTCTGCACCCAGAGCAGCACTGGGCAGAGCCCCTTTGTTAACTCCACTGGGGACTTGGGACCTGGGCATGGATGTGCAGCAGGACTGGGGTCCCTGGGGAGTGCCCAGACAGCCCTCACCCCTCTGCCAGCAGGGTGCCTGGGTGGGTCCACAGGGTGCTGCCATCCTGCTGGGACCCTGTAAGATGAGGTGCCAGCTCTACCCTCCATCCTGGACTGGGGAGGGTCCCCTCTGCAGCCAGGTGCTGGAGCCTTGGCCATGGGCATAGCCAGGTTTGGGCTGCATTCCCTGTGGTGCTAACAGCCAGAGGAGTCCTGCTGCTGCTCATCCCACACCTAGGTCATGCTCAGAGACATTTCTTCCTCTCCAGGCTTGAATCTCACAGCCTTCATCACCATCATCTTCATCTACTCCAGCACATTCTACATCACTGCTTCCAAAACAGTGGAGAGGGGTGTCTGCTCCAGGGACAGTGCCAGCACACAGTGGTTCATCATCATCATCATTGATGCTGGAGGCTCATCTTCCTCCTCAGGCTGTTCTCCCTAAGGCAGATGCCAATACCAGGTGAACCCCAACCCCTGGAAAGGCCCTGGAGCACAGGTGGATGGGGGAGCTGCTGGGTTTGGGTCCCTTCACCCACACGTGGGCAGCCCCAAGGACATGCATTGCTCAGCCCTGGGCTGCTCCAGTGCTGTTGAACCTCTGAGCACAAGGATTTCTTCATCAGCCAGCAGATCTCATTAGTATTTTATTAATTGCACGGATGGGAAGAGCAGCCCCCATCCAGGTCAAACAATTGTTGAAGTTTTATATGATACAAAACACAAGTCCCTTAAATACAAAATATCTGGCTCTAAGTGAGCATCACCTGGTGTTGAGCTCTGCCACCTGTTATATATTAATATTCCACCTGTACAAGTATTTATAGATAGAAAAAAAGAAACACTTTAAAAAAATATCAGGAGAAAATTCACTCCCCCAAACGTTAGTTATATTTATATATATATGTATTTTATATATACATATATATAGAAACACAGAGGCTGATTTGTGCTTTTTTCACCAAAAGACAGACGGGACATGTTAAGGCCAAACTGCACTGGGGGTCCCCAGTGTGTGGGTCGCATTGCCTTCCAGGTGGAACAATGTCTGGGAATTTGAGTCCCTTCCTGAATGGAGAAACCAGATCCTCTCCCATGTGCTGACAGCTTTGGTGGACAGTTTCTCCATGGAGGGAAGGGAGGGGTGGGAAGGGGAATGGACGTCTCTGTGGAAGGGGGATGGCATGGGCTCTGCCCCTGTGGCTGCCTGAAGAGGTGATTCCCGGACAACTCCATCTCCCACCACCCCTGGCAGCCAGGAGGGGACAGAGCTGGACCCAGCAGCTGGCACAGGGGTGACCCAGCCTGGGCACCCACACTCTGCTGCACTGTCCTCATGTGCCTTCAGCCCTGGGCACTGCCATGGAGCAGCTAGTGCTGCTCTGCCCTTCTCCCCTCTCAGGGCACGGCCCTGGACCCTCATGGCAGCAAAGAATGGGGAGCTGCTGTTCTGGGGGGTCCCTCCCTCCCTGGGTCCCACCTTCCAGGCATTGCCCCTTCCCCTTGTAGCCCACTCAGGGACAGCTGCTCTGGGGTCCAGACATGTCCTGCCCCATCCAAACAATGAGTTTGCTGGTTAAGAGGGATGGGCTTGGCTTGGAACATTGTTCACACAGCCCCACTGAAACCAAGTGCACAACAGAGCTTTGGGCCAAGGAGGAGCAAGGCCCAGGAGTAAAGGGCTGCTTCGCCCATGAATTCAGCACTAAAGCTGCAAACAGGTTCCCTCTGCCCCTCGACAGGGGCTGGCACTTGAGCTGTACCTATGTATCTATGGGGAGCCTCTCTCCTCCCAGAACAGCAGCCTCTTCCACTACCCAACTACGGCTCCCTGGCTGTCCCTGCCCGGTGACACCACAAACACACTGCACCCCTCACTGCCCCTGCTCCACTTCCCAACACAGCTCTGCGACCTGCAGACACGGCCCCGTCCTCTCTGCTCCATCCTACTGTGTCCTCCCACCTCGCTCCACCCTCCTTCACCCCCACCATTGCTCCCAGGCAGTGTTGGGGGACCCAGCTCCTGCCACAGGCTGCCTTCCCGGGGTCACCCCACAGCCCCTCTTCCGTCCGCTCCCCCACTGCTCCTGTGGGACAGGGGCTGCATGGCTTTTCCTCTGTGGACCCTGTGCCCTGCAGTGCTTCAGGGCTGGTGGGACGGGGACTGCCCAGCCCGGGGTGAAAGGATGTTTATAAATATGTGCCTCTGCCTCCCCCTCCCCGGGCACTGCCCACGCTGTGCTCCCTGCCGAGAGCCCCCGTCCAGATCCACGGCGAGTCCACGTTACACAGGACAGAGCATCTTCCTGGCACCTCCTGACTTTGTCTCAGGGCCACTGGGACTCAGGGCTGGGAAGGAGTCACGGATCCTCACCAGCTCCATGGCACAGAGGTGGCCGAAGACCCTGTTGTACCACTCGGGAGACCGGCCCCTGGAGAAGGGAAGAGGTGGGAGAGGGATGAGCGGGCAGGAGGGATGTTGGCACATGCCAGGAGCAGCACGGTGCCCATTGCTGGGGACAGGCAATCGGCACAGCTCCCACAGGGAGGGACAAGGAGGTGATGAACAAGCACTGTGTGCCAGGACAGGGACCTGCCTCCCCTGTCCACAAAGTGGGGGAATATCTGCGACCCAAGCAGGCTGCTCCTTCCACCAGCCCACCCTCGCACCCCTGAACCCCAGCATGGCTCAGCAGTGCCAAGGCCGTGCTCCAGCCCCACAGGGAACCCCAGGTGCTCTGCAGAAGCTGCCACCTCAGAGCCATGGGAGGAACTACCAGCACTGACTGAGCTGGTGACTCAGTGTCCAGTCCCCAGGCAAACCCTGGCCCCAGCTCAGCGCCCCTCCCCTCGGGACCGTGGTGCAGGAGCCAGGCCAGGCCCACAGAGCGGGGGGCAGCTCTGGTGCCCCACCAGGACCTGGTGTTCTGTCCCCTGCCCCGTTACCTGAGGTCAGCCCTGCAGATGTGGGTCACTCGGGAGCGGCCCATGGCGCTGGGCTCGATGAGGTACTGGGACGTCAGCACGACGGCCTTGACCCCTCCCTCCACCGGCACCTTGTCGTGCTCCACCGACAGGGCCATGAGCAGGCAGGCTCCCCGCGGCAGGTCCGTGCACCAGCGCCTGCGGGACGGGCAGGGGTCACTCTGTGCCCGCCTGGGGGGTCCCACCGGGATCGCAGGGGAGGAGGAGATGGGGCTGGAGCAGGGGGGATCCACCAGACCAAGACCAAAGCCCCCCGGGGCCCCTGGGCGCGCTCACCGGAGCACCATGCAGTCCCTGCGCGGGTGCGGGGCCATGCTGTCCGTCACGTAGTGATACACCTCCATGTCCTGGTCCAGGGCCTCCACCACCTGGCTCTGCAGCAGGTCCTCGTCCCACAGGTGACGCTCCCGCAGCACCCGGTGCAGCACCGTGGCAGGAGGGGCCTCAACGTCCGTGGACACCTTCCACAGGCGCAGAGGGTTCCCGTCCCCAACCTGAGGGGACAACGTGAGGGTCAGGCAGGCTGACTGGGATGGATGGGATGGGATCTGCTTTGGCTGCTGGAGGAGCACTGGATGGCAGCAGCCAGCTTCTCTTCTAATATGGTGGGCTCTCTGCCAGGACTGCTGGGCACAGAGCAGCCTCCATGCCTCAGTCCCCTCTCTGGCCAGGGAAAGGGTTGCTGATCTCACCTTGCTCAGGAGAACAAGCACCAAGGGGTTGCCAGCAGGTCTGTAGGTGCCTGGAGATCCCCATGGTCACCCCATACACATTTTCCCCATGTCCCCAAGTCCCTCCATACAGTGGCATTTACCTTTTTGCAGGACAGCTCTGTGTTCAGGGGCCCTGGGGTGCTCAGCCAGCCCTTGAATTTCTCTGATGACTCTTTGAGCAGGTTCTGGATGCTCTGCTCGAAGTAGGAGTGTAGATCCTTGCTCTCTCCCTGGCATACCAAGTCAGTCAGGGGGTGTGGATAAGCATCTGCAGCCATATAGGAGCTGCTCAGCTGCAGCAGGATGTCGTGGGAGACCTGCACACCAAGAGCACACATCTTCAGTGAGCCAAATGAATCCTGCAGGGACTTTGTGAGTGTCCTGGCCAGCTAAAGAGCCCCAACTCATCCCACCAAGGAGCAGCCCATGGAGGATGGACACAGCCCTCCCTGGACATACAGTCTGCACCACCAGGAGATGAAACTGGGCTCTGCCCCTGGGGTGACCAGCAAGTGGCAGCTGCCCCACTGAGGGATGGGTGCCCCCATCTCACCCCAGCACTGGCACCCACCAGTGAGGTCACACCTCCCACGGGCAGTGCTGGGCTGGACACCACTGCCACCCACCTGGAAGAGCTTCTTGCAGTCGGTGATCATGTGGGAGAGTCCCTGCGTTGCAGCCATGTTCTCGTTAAGGTCCTTCTGGTCCGGCTTCCCCACGGTGCCCCTCTTGTGTATGGCCCTGTGGGGGGCAGGTGGTGCTGGGACCAGTGGGCACCACACGCCTCTGGCCCCCCATGGCTCTGATTTATGTCACAGAGCGGGGACCCCCAGGGTGCAGGACACAGGGATGGGCTGCGCCAAGAGCATCCGTGTCCCACCATCACCCCATCCCACTGGCAGGGAGGGGTGACGGGGAGGTGCCCTTACCTGGGCGAGGTGCTTTCCTTCTTGGACACGTTGAGGTGGAAGATGGAGGGGGCCAGGCACACAGCCAGGTTCCCGGCAGTCATCTGGTTCTCCTGGGCCGAGGCGATGTCGCTCAGGAAGTAGAGCAGGGTCTGCAGCACCTCGCGGTTCTCGTCGGGCATGAGGATGACGGCGGCCTGCACCGCCTGCAGCCGCTGCTCCTTGGACACGACTGCGGGCACGGGGCAACGCCAGCGTCACCAGGGCCATGCCCATGGCCACCACCTGCTCCCAGCGCCTCCCCCCACGGGAGCACAGGGACCCCTCCTCCCCGGCAGAGCCCGAGCTCCCCAGCCCTTACACTGGTAGATCTGCAGGAAGGTGTCCGTCAGCTTGCTGGTGAAGATGGGCTCGGGCAGGTCACGGAAGTACTGCTTCAGCAGGTCGGCCACGTCGTACGCCGACTGCCCCGCGTAGCTGACGTTGTCAGGGCTGCTCTCGTTCATGTGCCGGAGTGCCTGGATCCGGGACTTTACCCCTGACTTACGGAAAATGCCAACCTGCGGGGGCAGGGAGGGTGAGCGGGCACCGGCCTGGGTGGGCACCATGGGACAGGCAAAGACACCATCCCCCAAAACGCTCCTTCCCCAGACCCAGAGGAGGCACTGAGAGAGGGATGGTCAAGGTGACACCAGTGGGTGTGGGGTTCCCACAAACAATCCCACCGTCCCACTTCACCACACACCACAGGAGGTGAACAAAGGGACCCCCAAAGCTGTGGTTTTTGTCCCCAAATCCCAGCACTGCTGCCCAGCGGTCGCAGCATCACCTGGTCCAGGCACTGGCTGCGCAGGTAGCGCATGGCCTGCTGGATGCTCTGGGGCAGGGGCTGCCCCGTGCGCTGCACGTTGACAATGGGTGGCACCCCAAAAACCATCTTGTCCCTGTAGTCAGGGACTTTACTCCTCTTCATGAACTTGGGGACGGTCCTGCAGATAGAACAGAGAGAGATCAGTGCAGTAATCAGTGCCCTCAACAACCCCTTGCGGGGGGAGCAGGACCCTGGGAACTCACAAACACACAAGCACACACATTTCTGCCATGTTTGGAATGCAAGCACAGCAGCTTTCCAGTAGGAATGGCAGCATCTTTTATTAGCCAAAACACTTTGATATTTGGCTATGATACTGTCCCACTGTCTGATGCTGCTGCAGCATTTTTAATGCCCCATGACCACCTGCAGCCCCCATGGCTGCAGATGATGCCAGGAGCCCCCTGGATGCAGACAATGCCAGAAGCCTGGTCAGCCCCAGCTCACACTTGACAGAGCAAAGCCATCCCTTGTTTTGGATCTTCCCCCCATCTCCACCCCCCGAAGCTGCCCTGGGCTGGGGGCAATGCCCAGCACAGCACAAGCTACAGCTCACCATGTCCAAGCTTGCTTGTGGGGCACCGAGTACTTCTCCATGATGGCAGTGAGCCGGAGCAGGGAGCACTTCTGGAGCAGGTTGAGCTGGGCTGAGGACTGGCGGTTGATCTCCAGTGAGGCCGAGTTCAGGCTGGGCCGGTGCGAGTTCTGGAAGCTGTGCCAACGCAGCTTTCTGGATGGAAAAAGCGGGTGTGAGCACTGGCGAGCCCAGGGAAGAGCCTGTCCCTGCCCAGGGCACCCCTGGCTGTGGGGAAGGTGCGGGCACAGCGGTGGGTGAGAGCACATCACTCTCCAGCACCACTAAGCCAGGGCAAGAAAAGCCACAGAACTCAGCAACCGCTGGAGTCCTCCAAGGGAAAGCAGCCAGGAGCTCTGGCACAGGGGAGGCACGTGCTTCCTGCATTTGTGCTTGGGTTTAGTTGATGAGAAAGCTTTTGCTGAGGGGCCTGTGCAGACAGAGAGGGCTGGCCGCGGTGGCAGTGCTGTCCTGCTGCCACCAGAGCGCACCAGCGTCCCGCGCTGCTCTCCCCTGCCCGCAGGCTGCGGCTGCTCCAGCAGCACTTCCCTCCTTCTGCCAGCTCCTGCCTCCCGGCAAGGGGCCATCATCCAGCCCCCAAGGATGGGATCGGGGTGCTGCTCCTCCGAACCATGGGCTGTGCACTCCTCCCTGCTGCCCCAGCCTTGGAAGCGTTCAAGGCCGGGCTGGACGGGGCTTGGAGCTGCCCTGTCTAGAGGAAGGTGTCCCTGTCTGTAGCAGTGGGGTGGAAAGAGATGGTCTCTGTCCCTTCCCATCCAAACCATCCCAGGATTCTGTGATACCTGCAGGGCCTCGTGAGCGACGCTCCCACTCCTGAATCCCGGCGCTCCCGTGTCTCAATCTCTTCAGCCTCGTTGAGGGAGTTCCCCGTGCTGTCAAAGTCACTGGCAGAGGTGCCTACGTCCGACATGGATCGCTCCTCGAAGTGCAGGTTGGAGGGTTCCCCTCCTGAGTCCGACTCCTCCTCATCCACCTCTTCCTCGCCCCCTTCCTCCCCATCCAGGCCGGGGGCGATGGCTTTACACCAGAGCTCCACCTTCTGCTGCAGCCCCCACACGTGCTGCAGAATGTCGTCGAGGTTCTCATAGGTGACCTCCCCGTCCTTGCAGAAATCCTCGCTGCTGCCGAAGTCCGGCACGTTGTCGTAGACGCTGACCCGGCTGCCCAGGGAGCTGCAGGAGCCGCGGCGCCGGCGGGCGAAGCCGCGGGGGGAGGAGGAGCCCTCCGTGCTGCTGCTGCTGCCGCCCCTGCCACCCGCCCCCAGCCCCGTGGGCACGCTGCCTGGGTCCCAGTGGGTCAGGGAACTGCCGCCCAGGGGACACAAGCTCTCGATGGAGAGGGATTTGGGGAAGGTGCCAGGCTTGTGGTCACAGGGGATGTAGACCAGGCAGTCCCCACGGCGACCCCGCCGGCGCTGGCACGCGGAGGCGGCAGCCCAGGTGCTGCTGGCTGTGGCGGCCGTGCCAAAGTCCTCCAGGGAGACTCCGCTGCAGTTCGGGTCAGAGCCCTCCTTGGTGCCCCCGGCGCCGAGCGGGCGCTGAGTCCTGTACGATACCGAGAAGAAGTGTTTTTTGCCGTGGAAAGAGGCAGGTATCTCTCTTTTAGAGGAGTTGGTCCTGGTGGCTGCGAGGTCCCCATTACTCTTCAGGGGGCCCCATCCCGGTGGGAGAGTTTTGCTGCTGTGCAGGGCCACCCTCCTCTCTGGGCTGGCTTTCTCCTTGTCCTTCCTCCGCAGGGACTCGATCCGCTTCAGGAAGCTGCGAGACCGTCGTTTCTTTGGCTTCTCCTTGGAGCCCTCTCTGCAGCTCGGGGGCTGCTCCAGCGAGGAATGCTCGCTCCGGCTGCAGCTGGTGGCGCTGGCAGCGGCACAGAGCGGGGACGGGGGTTCGGATGGCGCGGCTGCAGTGCCCAGTGTGCCACGCGTGCCACCCACGCTGCCCACGCTGCCCGTGCTGTGCAGGGACACGGCCTCCGGGTTGGTGCTGAGGTCTGTGAGGACGCTCTCGCGGCTGGACACCGGCCGCATGCTGCAGCTCAGGGCCTCCGAGCCCTGGGAGAGGACGTCGGCCGACCCTACCCGGGACCACCTCTTGCTGTCCCTCTGGAAAGCCCAGCGGTTGCTGATGGCACACAGGTCTTCCTCCTCAGAGTCTTCATTCTGTGAGTGGTTGAGAACAGGGGACGATCAATCAGTTGGAACCATGGAGTGTCCCCCCTGCCCAGGGGACAAGCACCCCAGAGAGGAGCACAGACACCAGCACAGTCCCAGGTGGGGAGGAGAGAGGTGTGTTCACCCCCTTAAACCAGCTCCAGTCCCCTTTGGCAGCAGAGAGCTCCAGGAACCACTCTGTACCCAGGATCATCAGAAGCCTGGGTGGGCCCTGTCCCACCACTGAGCACATGGTCCCCTGCACTCCCCAGTCCTCTCACTGCCCTGAGCGCCCAGGACCTACCTGTTTACGCTGAAAGTGAACATCCAGCTTCATGGAGGCACAAGTGTTCAGGGTCATCAGCCTCCTGCAAGAAACAGAGAGGCTTTACCCTGGTCCTGGCCCTGGTCCTGGCCTCCCTGCTGTCACAGGGCTGGCTTTGGCTTCTTTTCACTTTCCTGCCTTAGAGCCCTGGCTGTGCCCATCACCTGTCACCTGCAGCTGTGGTTCCAGGGGCCAGAGGGACATCCAGCTACTGAGGGAACAATGCCAGCAGATGGTAGTCCAAGCCAGGCCACACACATGCCAGCAGCTGGGACCACTGGTCCTGTGAGTGAGCAGGGATAACCTGCTCCAAGTTATTAGAGCAAAACCAGCTCAAAAGCTCCTGTGTCTGGGCCAGGGAATGACTAAAGGACTCAAAAAAGGCCCAAAAGCTCAGACAGGGCGGGACAGGCGGAGACCTCCCATCACCTCCCACCCCACTGCACCCAGGAAGCCATGTGGGGATCCCCCTGCCCAGCACAGCTGCCTCTCTGTCGGGAAAACAAGTAACAGACCCTGTTCCCACCCCTTGGCTGTTCTGGGTGGGAGGGACGGCACAGTCAGCGCGGGGGCACGGCTGTGATGTGTGTCCCAAGAGCCAGGGCGAGGTGAGTCACCCACACAACCAGTGACACAGGGCCCGTCCGGACACACGGACTATCCCGTCAGTCCCTCCCTTTGTGCTGGCAGAGTGCCCCCAACACACACTGCTCCCTGCACAGCACACCCAGCAGCAGCTCCCTCAGCTCTCCCCAGCCCCGCCGAGGCAGCAGCACTGTGTCCTAGTGGAAAACACACCGGGCTGTGCTGCCTGGCACCAGGACAACCAGTATCACACAGAGAATCGTCACACGGAGCCAGAGAACACTTGCAAGGGCAGAAAGCCCGGCTCAGAGCAGCTGATGACGTGGTGTGCCAGGGATGGAAGGTCCCACTGGCACAGACCCACCCACGCTCGGCAAACCCCCACGTGAGCCACCAGCTCCTGCCCCACCAGGAGCCCCTGCAGTTCCTCATCACAAGGCAAGACCCCCCCCTCTGATGCACAGACCTGGCTTCCACACCAGGCTTCAGATGTGGCTTTAGCTCTCCGAGATGTTACACAGCATCCCCACAATATCGCCCTGGCAGGGCTGGACAGTGTTGGATTTAATGATCTTAGAGGTCTTTTACAACCTAAACGATTCTGTGAGTCTTTGGTGAAGGCACCCTGGGCAGACATGGCTCCCTGCCCTGGAGATCACTGCCAAAGGATCTCACCTGGGGTGGTGGGAGGGGACAGGGGAGCAGGACAGTGGGGACAACACAGCTCTGCTCAGTTTGACAGCTCAGCTCTGACCAACCCATTTCTGATATCTGCAGTCTAGTTACCCAAGCTTGAAATGAAAGCACAGCCCAAAAGCCCCACAAAGAGAAGAATTATTCCTGGGAAATGTTTCTGTTCTCTAGCAGCTCTGGATGTTCATAAAAAAGCTATTGTTCCCCTGGAACCACCCAACACCAGCAACGCTGCCCAATCCAACTGGCACATCCAGAGTCCTCACTGTGGAGGGAGGAACAGTAGCAGAGAAGGCTCCAAGCCCGGCTGACGTATGAGGTGGGCACCCTGCAGCACCCACCACCCATCAGCCCAGGACAGCTGCCCCAGCCCTTGCCTGGAGCACATCCCTACGCTGGTTCCATGGCCTGCCCTGTGCAGGGATGTGAGGGAGTGTTACCTGCACAGGGATTTGAGGGAATCCTGGTCCAGGAAGCTGTGGTCCTTCTTCACAGCGCCGATGTCGAGAGGGAACAAGGAGTCTGGGGAGGAAAGAGAAAGGGACATCAGCGGCTGCTCCCGAGCCAGCTGCTCCGTCAGGCAGCTGTAGGCATGGGAGGAGGGAAAGGCTGCAAGGAGCGAGAGAAGGAGAGACCTGGGTGGCTGCAGACCACCCAGAGGTGGTGCATGCCCAGGGTCCCTGGGCACAGCTCCCAGGTGCGTTAGGTGAGGGTGACGACGTGCCCGACAGCATCCATCCAGTTCCCTGCTCTGCTGGGATCACACATGTGGGATCTGGACCCTCAACCCCCAGGGCCTCAACCCAGCTGTTCATTAAGCCATGGAGTGCAATCACCAAGGGAAGGGAAAAAGAGGGAAACACTTGGAGGATGTGGGAAGCTCTGTGGAGAGAGGCTGGAAAGGGGTTGTTTCATTCACAGACTCCAGCAGCAGCACCGCTCCTCAGGGCCCAGCTGTGAGCACTCCAGGGCCAGTGCCTGGGGCTCTCCCAGCAGGAACCCAGCCTGTCCTTGCACGTGGGGCCTGCCCCCCCAAATAGACAGCAGCAGCAAACAGGCAGCCCATAAAGCCATCCCCGGGGGCTGCTGCTGCTGCAGGGCCGGTGGAAGTGCCCGGCTGAACAATAGCCACGGCCGCCAGATCCTGCTTCCCGCTATTGTCCGGCCAGCCGGGCCCACATCGACCCCCGGCCAGGGCCAGGGCCCCACTGTGGGCTCCAAGTAAACACAGCTGAGCCTAAGGCCAGGCCCACGGGCACAGCCACCCCATGACCCGCCCTGGGCACCTGGCACAGGCGCTGGGAGCGGGGACACTGGGCTCTGCCCCTGCCCCACACCTGGGGAGCTGTGGGGACCAGGTCTGCGATGGGCTGGGCTCACTGAGCACTCAGGAAGGGCAAGCTGGAGCAGGGCAGGGGCTGCAGGATGGTCAGCAGGGAGGGAGGGAAGAAGGAAAGGAGGGAGAACATGTTTGCTTTCAATGTTACCGACCCTGGCTGCCCCTGTACTCCCACCCACGGCAAACACTCACTGAACCTCTCCCGAGCTGATGGCTCTCCAAAGCCTAATTACCCTTGGCTGGAGCAGCCACCCTGGGACTCCTTGTAGCCCTGCCTGAAGGGGAAAAGTTCAGGAATGCAGGAAAGCTAATTGTGCCTGGCTCTCCAGGCCACAGCCAAGGGCACAGCCAAGTTTTACACACGATCATATAATCACTGAACAATCCTCTCCATGTCCTCCTGTTCCTGGAGCTGTGGGCGCTCTCCCTGCAGCTCTCCTTGGAATCTGGATGAGACATGGGCTCTGAGCCCAGGTACAGAGCAGTGGTCAGTGGGAGGAGGCAGCTCTCACCTTCGTACAGCTGGGCATACTGGGGGAATCCCGCTGCCCGCAGCCAGTCACAGGCTTTCTTGGCTTCGATTTCTGCAAGAAAGCAAAGAACCAGCTTGAGCATCCCAGTGGCAGCAGCAACACTCCCTGGATCACAGCCCACTCCCCCCAGACACCCAGCACCAAGCCCCTGTTCCATGTGCAGAGAGCAGAGGAGATGCCCAGCTGTGGAACCGGGAGCCAGGGGTCCTGTGGGCAGCAATGCTGGGCACAGAGAGGGGTCTTGGGCAGACACAGCTCAGCTGCACCTCTCCAGTAGCACCAGGCAATGACCAGGAAGTGACAGGAATGACAGGGCCGCGAGACACAGTTTTAACCTTCCAGTGAAATGTTTTGTTTCTGCACCCACCAAGCCAAATACAGTTCTTGGCCAGGCAGGAGAGGAAGATCTTTATTTGTAATAATGAGTTCAGAGCTCATCAAAACTCAGGGCTGGTTACTTCTGCAAACATCCTCCAGAAAATCCTGCCAAAGGAGGCCTTCCTCCCCACCTCCTTCCCACCTCTTCTTTCAGGCTGGTGTTTGTCCCAGTGGGCACCAAACCCCTCATGTGGTTCTACCCCCCTCACACAGGCATCAGCCATCGCCTGGATGAACTCATCCAGCAAGCAGCACTATCTCCTGTGAAATTCCTCAAATTTAGAGAACCTGAGAGAAAACAGCTCAAAACTCCTGCAGCCACAGCAAGTCCTTGCTAGGTGTTGGCACTGCTGGTCCAATGGCATTTTTACTGCTGAGGGTGACAGTGTTCGACCTCAAGGGTAGAAAATGCCTTGACCAGACCCTCCCAGCACTGGAACACCCCGATTCCATCCCTATCCACCCACTGCCTTGACACAGAGCTCTGGCTCCATTTTGCATTCCCCAGTCCAATCCTACAGCAGGGGAAAAAAAAAGCTCTAAACAAGCAGCTCAATTCAGGAGAGGACCAAGCCAAAACCCCGGACCCAAATACTTGGGAAGTTTTGGGAAGAAGGTTTGGAAGGAGCATCTGCAAGTAGGTCCAAACTGCACAGCTGTCCCTGGACGTGCTGCAAGCCCGGCCAAAACCCGGGGCTGACCCCTCCTGCCCCGACAGGGCTCAGCCCCAGCAACCCCAGGGGAGAACTCAGCCCTGTCGCTGTCCCGGGGCAGCTGGTCCATGTGGGGCACTGTATCCTTTCCAAAGATTCCGGGACTCCTTGTAGCCCTGCCTGTGAATGACACTCCCTGGGGAGGGCACCCCATGGCTGTGGCTGTCCAGCAGGAGGGCACCAAGACTGGAGGTCCCTGTGAATCTCTTTGGCCATGCCAGCTCTGGAAGCAGATCCCTGCCACATCCATGGGGCAGGCAGGACTCAGGGACAGGCATTTCCCACACCCCCACCAACGGACCTGCCAGCCTTTGTTCCTTCTCACCTCTGCTCCCAGGCGAAGTTCCACGGGGAACCCCAGCCAGTGGCTGTGGCTCTGGGTGCCCCCACGAGCAGAAACACCAACCTCCCACCTGCTGCTGCCCCATGGATCCTGCCCCAGGGATGGGTCTGGCATCTCCCATGGAGAGGCCGGCGGAGGGAAGGGCAGCAGGAGCAGAGCCAGCCGGGCTTACCCGTGCCCACGGCGGGGCTGAGCTGGCAGAAGAGCATGGCAGGGCATGGACTGGGACATGCCAGAGCCCAGGGACACCCAGCGTGGCCGTGGGGCCGGGAGCAGCCGGGACAGGATGTTCCACGTGGGACTGGGCTCGGCCGCCCATCGCTCCGCTGGAAACGCGGAGTCAGAGCACGACATTTCCTTCCCCTCTGCCGCCTCCCCCGCGCAGGGGCTGGCAGGGGGCCAGGGCCCTGCACCTCCCCCTCTCCTCCCTTCTTTGGGAGCCGGGTCCCAGGCTCTGCCTGCTGCAGCAAGTCCTGCATCCCCCCAGAGCCCCTCCAACAGCCAGGAGCCCCCATGGGCAGGGGTGCTCTGCTCAGCCCAGGCTGAACCCTCCCCACGTTGAAGGGCTGGCACAGAAAAGGTTTCCAAGTGTCCTGTCCCAGAGGGAGCCAGCAGCCAGCTTCCTCCTCCTCCCGCCCTTCCCACGGACGTGCTTTCCCAGGGAGACGCAGGAAAGGTCGGGCAGGCAAACGCTCCTGCCGTGGGGGCACAGCCGGACCCTGGGCACGGGGTTACCCATTTCAGCCGTGTTCCCAGCCCTCCCTGCCACCTCCTGGGAGCCTCACTGCCAGGGCAGGGAGATGGGACCTGAGCACAGAGCTCATCCCTGGCTGCAGCCTCCCATGGGAATCCAGCCTGACCCCAGGGAATGGTGCCTGGACACCCTCCACTGCCTCAGCCTGAGCCCCAGCAGCAGCGACAGAGACGGGTTTCCAATGGGGACATGGGGATTCTCTGATGTCTAATGATCAAACCCTACACCCACCCTCAGCAGGGCACCAAGGGTGTCTCGTTGCCTCCTCTGGTCAGCTAACAATTTCCAGGAGCTTGAAGCAACTCAGTATCTTTGAGATCTGCAGTTTAAATGGGCCGGAAATGATCCCATTCAAGTTGCATTGCGGGAGGAGCAGGCACAGGCAGACAGGCAGGGAAACACGTCCAGCAGAGTCCACACATCCCTGAGAAACAAGGGGATAAATCCCACCAGCTTCCTGACTGCAGGCAGGGAAGATAGACCAGTGACCCCAATATGCCTCATGCTCCCGAGGAAGCTCTCCATGGGAGATGAGCCCTTAGGAAACACGGGGACAGCCCCATGGGGTGAACCAGCACCAATGCTCTCACTGGAAAAGGCTCCCAGTGGTGCACAACCCCCATGAGCCACCAGAGAATCCCCCCAGGCAAAGGGTCTGCCCTTCTCTGGCACATGCTGAGGCTGGATGGCATTTCCCAAGCAAAAGGCATCCACAAGCACTCTCCCCTCCCCTGCACCCAGCAAGTGGCCCAGGGGCCACTGGGGTCCATCAGAAATGCCCTGAGTGGATTCAGCTCCCCCAGCCTGGGGTCACTCACCTGGTCCCCCCAAGATGGGGAACCCAGACCTCCCAGACCCCCCAGCACACCAAAGAGAGGGGCAGAAAACAAAAATGAAGCAAGAGAAGAGGCTCCCATTGTGCCAGAAGAAAGGGATAAAAAACCACATGGAAGTGGAAAAAAATGGCAAAAAATCCCCAATCCCTTTCCTGCAGTCACTGCACCACAGCATTTCCCTGGACATAACCCAGTGATAGCTCCAACAGGAATGGTTCTGGCTGTAGGGTGTCTGGAGTCTGACATCTCTGCCCTGAGTGCTTTTGGGGTTCTACCCACCCTGCCCTGGCCTGGAACAGGCATGGACAGGGAAAAGCCCGGGACCATAAAACTCTAAAACCAGCAACCTGGAACACCAGAGTCAGTAGAATTACAGGCAGGAAAGCCACTTCCCAGAACCCTGGCTCTGCACTTTCCCTTTGACAATCGAAACTATGAAGGGAGAAACCCCAGCCTGGGCTCCCAGCTTCCCAGAGCAAGGCTCCAAGTCCCCACAAAACATCCCACACAGGCAATTATTTTGTGAGGAGAACACCCTGCCATGAAATTGCCCACACGTTACCTCATGGAACGCTGGGAACAGCTGCCCAGCACTGCGGGGGAAGCTCCAACTCCAGCACCAGTGGGGGAAAATTGCTGGTTTTGCTTTCTTTTTGGTGAGATTTCTGTCCATCCCACCTGAAAGTAAATCTCTGCCTACAATAGGGACTTCCCAGCTGGAAGCAGAAGTTCTCACCTGCTTTTTACAGAAATTACAGAAACTCCCAACACCTCTCCGGCACCAGGGGGATGTGCCTTCACTGCTTGAGAATGTGAGGAGCTGAAGCAGGTTTCCCATGAGAAAGGTGTATGTATCATACTGCTGCTGAGGGTACTGGGGCCAGCATGGCCAGGGAAAGAGAGACTGACTCTGCCTGCAGCTCTCAGTGCTGTGCCTGCAGAAATCGGGGCTGCCTCACTGAGGGGCATCACTCAAACACAGCCAAGGGCCAAACCTGGACTCTCCATGCCCACTGGAGACACCCATCCCTGCCAGTGTGCCTGGGAGGAAACCCTGCACTGCTCCCCTGGCACCGGGGGTGGCTGGGGCTCCATATCCACCCAGCTGGGCTCTTGGGGCAGGAGGAGGACAGAGCTTCACACAGCCACGGGCATCTCCTGTCCATGGGCATCCCCCGTCCATGGGCAGCTTGGCACGGGGCACCAGTGAACACCAGTTATCTGCTTCCAGCTCCCAGCACCATCCAGCAAAGTGCAGAGACTTCAGAGCCGCCAGCACGGACACGGACAGGGCACACGGGCAGGAATGAGGAATGCTGTTGGATGTTCTCCCAGACATGGTGTGTTTCCATAATTAACCTTCACACAGTAAATAGGTCTCATAAGTTTTGGGAACTGCTCCTTTCTATGTCACCAACCAGAAGCATCACCTCTAGCCCTGAAATATCTGGTCAAGGGCAACACTCCCTGGGGCTGGCAGCTGGCAGGGGGGACAGCACTGTGGGGGCACCAGAGCCCTGTGCCACCCAGCTCCAGTCCCAGGCAGCTGCTGTGTGGTTCATATGAACACTATGGACATCCAGGGGTAAAAACATTTCCAGAGGCAGCACAGGAATTGCTGGATGGTGTCTGTGTGGGGGCCAGTACCTGAGCAGCAGCTGGTACAACCTGGGCAGGAATCCCTCTGGCTGCCAGGGGGAAGGGAGACTGGAGCCATTGTGTTTCTGGATCAGACCTGATCAGAATCCATGCAGGATGGGTGTGGAGGCCCCAGCAGCACCACTGCAGCCCCCAGAGCACTCACCCCCCTTATCTCTGCCCCACTCACCCCTCAGCTCAGCTCCAGGGCTGCCTGTAACCACCCTTATCGGCTGGAGGGATGAGGCAGCTCTGGTTTCCTCTCCTCAAATGAACCCAACAGCAGCCTGGGGTCTGCTTTATTGGGTCCTGAAAGCCCAAACCCGCCCTTTGCACCCAAAGCCCCAGAGTCTGGTGCTGTGAGGTGCAGGAAGGCAGCGTGAGGACACCCAGGTGCTGCTGGAGCACCGTGCCCAGCCAAAAAGCAGCTCCTGCCCTCTCAGGTTGGCATCTGGGACAGGAGCTGCATCCCACATGCACAGGGAACACCACTGCTTCCCCAAACATCACTTGGAGCAAATTAATGCCAGGTTTGCAACCTGTGCTGTTTCTACTAAAGATGAGAAGACAGCACTGAAGCAGCTACATCAGCCCCAAACACCTGAGGCTTAGGACGATGGAACGGTTTAGGTTGGGAAAGCCCTCCAAGATCATCAAGTTTTGCACTGCCAAGACCACCACTAACCCATGTCCCTTCTTCACACCAACACACCTTCACAGACCCCGCAGGGCAGGGCTGAACAGTGGATGCCATGCTCAGAGACACAGGGGACAATCCTTCCAGGAGGGAAGGATCCAGAGGGCTCTGGGATGCACCGTTCAGTGGATGTGGTAGCAGGATGCAGTGGAGAGGCAGAGCTGGACCTGGCACTGCCTTGATGGCTACAGGAGTGTCCCACAGGATATTACAGATTCCTGCTCCCACAGGACACCTCCTCCTGGCCCTGGGTTCCAGAGAGTAGGAATGCTGTGGCAGCTCAGGGGTTACACATCCCCCTCGAGCACTGCAGCTGCAGAGCAGATGTCTGGGGGGAACAAGGGATGGAAAGAGAGGGGAACAGAAACAAAGGGCCAGGAAGGTGAGGACCCTGATCTGTCCTTGCCTTCTCCACCTGCATTTCTGCAGCTGCTCTGACCCCAGAGGAACAGCCAAGAGGGCAGGATCATCCCCCTGTGCCAGGGAGTGCAGCAGCGACAGCCCCCCACATCCAAGGGAAAACCCAGGAGGAACCTGGACTTCCCTCTCTGGAAAGACAACAGCAAAGCAATCTCATGGCAGAGAGGGTCCTTGGCTCCAGCCCACCCTGTGCACCACCCCAAGGTCTCCATCAGCACTGGCACAGCTGCTGCTGCCTCTGTCAGATCTATACTTGGGGTGAATTCCTACCTTGTCTTTGGCACTGGTCCCTTATTCCCCTCCTGGCTGGTGTTCACTGAGCCCAGAAAGAGAAATCCAGAAGAGAATCCCAGAATAGTTTGGCTTGGAAGGGACCTAGAAATCATCTAGACCCCTGCCATGGGCAGGGGCACTTTCCACTAGACCAGGTTGTTGCTTCAAGCCCTGTCTAAACTGGCCTTGGACACTTCCAGGGATGGAACATCCACAAGGAGCAATATCAAAACAGCTACTCAGATGCTGAAAAAAGAATCCATCTTGCCCATCCTGTATCCCACCCTTTCTAAAATTGCCCTGCTGTTTTCCTGTTGACCATCCCATGGATCTCACACACACTTTGTTTGGACTAGTGGACGCCGTCCCTCCGGGGGCAGCCAGGGGTGCCGGAGCTTCGGCACGGATCCCCCACTGCAGGTGCTGGCCTAACCACACCTCCCCTGTGAGGGGGGATTGCATCCCACATTTCTTAACATGGACAACAACAAAAGTCCAGTTTTCACTGCTTGGAAGAGCGTTAGACCCAGCACAGACAGCACAACCCCCCCAGCCTCTCCTGCCTCCGGCGCGGCTGAGGTCAACACCCGGAGCGCTGCGTCCCAGTGCTGCTTTCAGCACAGCACTCACACCACAGGCAGCACGAGACCCAGCACCAGCCACCACCAAAGGCCAAGGAAGAGCAAGGCAAAGGAAAACACCAACAGTTCTGCTAAGAAAATAACCAGCAGCAGCTCTGGCTTTGCAGGGAGCTCTCAGTTCCTATTGCAGCACCCACAGCAGTTGTGCATTTGCATCTCGTGCTGCAGCTGCTCTCCTGCATCCCACCCTGAGAAGCAACCCTCAGCTCCTACTGCTAAAACCAGACACCAAAAAACAGTTACTCATTTAACACAAGAGAATTCCCTCCAACTGTTATGCATTTATTTAGCACAAACACGTGTGTGTTACCAGAGGAACCCATGGAGCTGCACTCCCTCATGGTTGTGCTGCAGCTTTTTCCATGCTGTACAGAATCACAAACCCAGCTGAGGAATGCTCAGGCTCTGGTGGCTTTGGTGGGAGCCCTGCAAGCCCCGGGGACAGGGAGCCCAAACCACAGCTGTCACACCCAGCCAGTGGACACTGCCACTGCCCTGGAGCAGAAATGTGCCCTCGCAGGAAGGAACAGGCACTGAATTCCCAGCAGAGGCTTGAAGGGTTACTTTGGGGCTCTCTTCTTCCTTTTTTAAAGGCTGCAATAACCCCAAATCAAATGTTTCCCAGCTCTGTGCAATAACCTGCCTCCTTCCCCTGCCTTCCCTATTCCCCACTGCAGCGTGACTCCAAAGCCGCCTCCCTCCTGCCCATGGCCTTGGCATTGGTTTATGGCCCCTGCCATCCAGGGGTTAAAACAGGTGCCTGCACATGGTCCTCACTGGCAAAATTGAGGGTTGTAACCCCAGAGAGTTCTGGGTGCACAGCCAAGCACAAAGCTCCCCTCAGCCCACTGATGGCACAGAGGAGGCACTGGGACAGAACCCCCCTGTCCGTGCAGGGACAGCTCCGGGCACTCCTCCAGCCAGAGCCACGCATCACAGCATAAAACAACAAAAAAGCTGAGTCTCACAAAGCAGCCACAGAACATTTCCCAGGTGGACACAGGTCTGTGTGTGCCAAAGCAGGGCTGTCACCTGCTCTCCCATCGGGACCCCCTCCTGCTGCACCACTGGCACCACTTGGGCATCACTCACCTGACTCCAGGGGGCATTTTCCTCCCCACACCACAGCTCCAAAGCCTGTTCCCTTCTCATTCCCTCCTCTCCTCTTTTTTAATACTGCTTTTAAGTCAGTGAACTGGTGTCAGCAGGTGATGCCACATCTCACAGCACAGCTGGTACCGGCACCATCACACTCCTGGTCATGCCAGCTGCCATCCCACCACCCTCACTGCCTGGCAGGAGGTGGGGGTTAGGCTCACAGAAAGGCATTTTGGCTTGGGCTCAGGAAAAAAACAGAGATCAAGAGCAGCTGGCACACGGCACTCACTGTGCTCTCACCGTCTCAGCTGCCTCTGTCAGAAATAAACCCAAATATTACCAAGGCTGCACCTTCCCTGGGGAGCAGAAGGGGAGGAAAAGCCCCAGATGGTGTGACTGAGGCCAGCCTGTGCTGTGTCACTTCCACTGCCCCTCATCCCTCTCTCACACAGCCCCAGTGCCAGCGTGGTGTCCCACCACGGTGTGGGGCTCCCTGCACACCCCTGCAGCCCCTCTCCAGGCACACGCAGGGCAGCAGCTACAGATCACTTCAAGGGGAAGAAAAGATAAAGGAAAAGCTGTTTGTCGAGAAAAGATAAAAAACCCTCAACTTAAAAACAACACAAACGACACCTCTGAACCCTGCCCTCGCCCTGCTGTGTGAAAGCCACAGCAAACCACCCTGCTGCAGAGGAAATGCTGCTTCCAAGAAATCTCTGACAAGAGAAGAGGTCATTTTACAGCCTTTCCCACCTCCCCTGAGAGCGTTTGCTGGCTGGACCCTCCCAATCCAAACAGAGCCTGGACTCGAGGAGACTCACCATGGCAGGAGCTGTTAATCCCGGCTTTGTTCATTGGAAACCGTGGATTAAATGCAGAAAAAAGTATCAGCATGACCCCCGGCCTCCTTCATCCCCTCCTTGGCCACCCAGCACAGTCTGCCGGTGGTTCGGGACCTTCCCACGGGCACCCCACGGGAGAGCTCCGACCTGTCCCCGCCGCCCCGCAGCTGCCGCGCTCCTGTCCCAGCAAACAGGACATCCCTGGGCTGAGCCGCCAGGGCGGGGGTGGGAGCAGCTCCATCCGGAGCGCCGGGGAAGCTGAGCCGCTCCCAGCTCCGGGACACCCTCCCGAGCGCGGCACAGCCCCGCGGCACGGACACCCTCGGCTGTCCTGCCCTGCACGGGGTGCCAGGCCAGCCCGGAGAGCTGCAGCTTTCAATTCCAGCCGCAAAAAAAGTGAGGGACACAGTGAAGCTTCCCGCAGGGCGGCATCGTGCCAGCTCCAGGCGCTGGATGGGAGCGTGGCACTGCCCGGCAGTACTCCAGCAGGGAGGAGAGGGATAGGCGCCCCAAAGCCACCTTTTCCATCCCATCAGACACGGGCTACTTAAGCCACTGGCTGTGATCTCCAGCTGAGGCTCCTCTCGGCTGCCAGCCCCTGCCCAGGAACGCAGCTTTCTCTCTGCCAGGGACAAGAAGGCTGGGGAAAGGGAAAGCCAAGGCTGATCCATCATAAATTTCCCAGTCCCTCAAGGTACCAAAGAGGAATAAATGCTCAAAACCATGGTTCAGGGACAACCCCAGGGGTGCCTGCAATCCAAGATATCCTGACCTAACTGCCTAATTCCCTGTAAAGTCCCAGTTTATGCTCAGCCCAGTTTGCCCCACCTGCCCTGGGAATGCTCCTTCCCCAAGCAGCAGGACTCTGCTCACCTCTCAGGCAGCCCAAAGCAGCGAGGTCAGCACAGTCCAAGTGAGAAGCTGTGGTTGACACAGGATTAGTCTCCACAATCAAAAGTACATTTCCTGTGACTGCACTTCCCAAGCCGGTGCTTTGGCACACATCATTCCCAGAATGAGCTGTGAGATCCCCTCAGCTGAGCATCATCTCACCTCGTTTCTGATTCCCAGTGAGAAACATGATAGGTCTCTCATCCCTGCCCAGGGATACGGCATCGGAAAACATCCTGCCCCCCCTCAGCTTCCTTACACCCAGCAGGTCAGACAGAAGAGAGCAGGAAGAGGCAGGACATGGACCTGAGGGCCACTGTGGTGCCTCCTGCCTTCTCCAGACCCAGGCCCCTCCAGACCACGCTGTCCCGACAGGCAACAGAAGCTCAGACAACAGCCCCAGTGTCATCACAAAAACGTGGGGAGCAGTGAAACCTGAGGACAAGGGTGGAAGCAAACACCATAGACCTCAGCTTAGGAAGGTCACCAAGCCAAACAGGAGTCTACAACCTGCCTTGCTCTTTTTTCCCTTTCTCCCCAGTGGAAGGAGACACTGTTGAGGCTGGATTCAAAGCTCAAGGCTCCCTGCTCTTTATGAGCCAACAGGAGATGCTGGGACAGCAGGACAACGGCCTTTTGGAGAAGTCTTAAAGCATGTCATAGTTTTGCAAGGAGACAAAGGAACATTTCAAAAAAATACAGAAGTCTCCTTGCCAGGAATGTGGGGAATGTCAGGGAATATTACAAAACAGGATACAAAAGCTGGCCTCAAGTGATGTTAGAGACTCATACACTGGCCTGACAGTCAAGATGCTGATTCCCAGTGGAAGACCAACCATGGGAATGGCAGAGGCAGTTTACATGGACCCATCTGTCTGTCTCCTACCAGTGAATCCAGCACAGCCAGCTCTGCCCTGTGCCCCTTCCACAGCCAAGCCCACCCCGCACCAGGACACAGGTCAAAACAGAGGCCTTTACAAAAAACACGGCATTTCTGAGGAGCTGAGGCAAGCAAAGCCTCCCAGGACACAGTGAAGAGCCATGGGTCAGGGAGGATCCAAAGATGCACAGAGGGAACTGGGCTGATCTGTGGCTGAAGGTCATGAATCCCAGACCTTTGCTGTAAACAATGAGGAAAAGAGATGGTTCCAACAATTTTTCTTCAGTGTGGTTAATTAACCAAGCACTTCCTGACCTTCTGAGGGATTTACAGGCACAGGAGTTCCCACCCCTTCACACAGCTATTCCATCTCTTGGAAGTTGTGACGCCAAAGGCATCGGAGCCAGAGCGGTGGCTGCCAACAGTGAGGTCAGGAGCAGAGGAACAGCTCCTGGGGTCAGGCCAAGGAGAAGCCCAGGGGTCAGGAGGCAGCAGGAAGACCCAATTCCACACACCAACTGCTTGCAATAGAAAACAGAGGCCACTTACTGGCAGAGCAGTGCCTTTGGCAGGAACGGGCATGTTTGTTCCAGCTTCCCTTCCGTATGAAACCCCCTCTGTAAGGAAAAGATTTGTCACAGCAAGACCCACTTGGGGTTTTCTTGCCCAGCCCTGACAGCGCAATGGCTCTGCTGGAGCTCACAGCCAGACAAGGTGAGGACAGAGCAGCAGCTCAAGGGATACAGATCCCCTCCTGATGGTGGGATGATGCCAGGGCTGGCAAAGGCTCCAGCACACATCCACTGCTTTCCAGGGCTGATACAAGGAATACTTTGCCCTAATGACAGTCATTCTGGAATACCCACTGCAATCACACAGAGAGGAACCTCTCCAACCAAACCTCCACCGCAGTGGCCGTGCATGGCAGGGAAGACCCTCTCTTCCCACAGCTTCAGGGCTTGAAGCCTGTCTGTCCATGTGTCACAGAGTGAGGGACCCTGGCAGGTCCTGCACCTCAGAGGGGCTGCCCACCCCAGAGACCCCCAGGGCTGTCTCAGTCTAACATTTGGCACAGCAGTGTTTTACATGTGTAAGTGTCCCAAGCAGGCAGTGTTGTGTCCTTCAGAACAACACTCTAAAATGCTCATCTCTTCCCAAGTAAGAGTTCCTTCCCAGTCCCACCAGTGTGCAGCAGTTGCCCTACTGGTGTTTCTGAGGAAGACTTTGCCTCAGCAAAGTTCTCCCTCAGCGCTGCAGACCGACGTGTTTGTGGTCAATCAATCAGCTCACACCCTTCTAGAACTCTGCCATGTCTATTTTTATGCGCCACTAATTTTTGACTCACATGCGTGTTTTTGGGAGGGACCCAAGGCCCAGCAGAGCGACCTCAGCGTCTTGGGGGACGAGCGGCTGCTGCCCTCAGCCCCCGCAGCTGTGCACTGACCAGCCCCGTCTGAGGCAGCCCACACTTCACCCCAGAGCCCCCGAGTCCCAATGCCCGGACACGTGGCTGCCTGGCTGCTCTCCCGCTGCCCATCTGAGTGAGCCACAGCCACGGGCACCGGGCCGGGAACGCTCCAGTGCCCTGCCCGGCACGTGACGGGTGACACTGAGCCGTGACGGCCGCACAAGGACTCGCTGCTCTTCCCGCCGGCTGCTCACCGAGCGTTTCATTCCCACCTGCCCACGGGACTGCGGAGAGTCATGAGGGGCCTCTGGGCCGAGAGCACTGAGCGGGGTTAGAGGACCTGATCTTTGCTCTCCCTGGGTCTCCAGAGCATTCCCAGAGAAAGCCCTCGGACACGGCATCTCCTCCCACTTCCACTGCAAAGTGCCCCTGTGTCCATCCCCACCCCAGACCCCAGCAGAGCTGGAGGTGAACGGGAGCAGTGCTGGAAAAACAGGGACAGCACTGACAAAGCCATTCAGTGCCCTGATGGGGTGAGGAACCTGACCAAGAAACACGAGCCCTCAATAATCTGTGGAACACACAATGCCGAGGCACATCCCTCCCTGCTGCCAGGAGCCCTTCACGGCACAGCTCCTGCTCAAGGAGCGGCACGAACCACCTGAGAGCAGGTAACTCCCACGTGAAGCAGCCAGGCAGGTGACTGGTTGTGCCAGCACAGGTGAAGAGCAGCCCAAGGACAGCCAAGATCTCCACAGGCACTGGCAGTAAGGAGAGACTGGGATCTCTGACGATTCAGGTCCCATCTCAGGCCAGCACCAGACACTTGGGGGGACCTGGCCCTGCCAAGACAGATGTTCTTAACACACCACATTTCCTCTTCTCCATGAAGACCACAAATAAAATACCACTGAACCTTATCAAACACTAATCACTGAAAACCCTGATCTCATTATCCCCTGCCTTCTTAAGGGCTGTGACCATAGGAACAGAGACATGAGGAGGACCTGGGGGACCTCAGCGCACCCCTCAAACTGAGAAGAGCCATCCCAAAGCAGAAGGGGAACAGGGCCAAGGTGGGGCTGTCTCAGTGCAGCAAGGGGTTTGCGCGGATTTGTGTCTCTGAGAAGGGCAGGAAGGAAAAGCGTCAAAGCACAGAGCTCAGCCAAGGGCCCGGCGCCGCTTCCGGCCGCAGTTCTGCAGAACTCCATTAATGAGCCAACAGCTGCAGCTCCCCAGCCTGTGACAGCATTCACAGAAACAAAAAATTAATTAAAAAACAATTCCTGCTGCTCAAGCAGGTGGGAAAGGCGTGGAGAGCAGGAGAGGAGAGGCAGCAGCACAGTGCGGCTGCAGCAGCAGCAGGACAGCGACGCCAAGGCTCCGGGGACAGTGTGACCCCCAGCATGGCTTCTTCCACCAGAGGGAGAGGTCTGGGCACACCCAGCTCCTCTCATGGGTGGAGAAACGTGGCCCACCCAAAACTCACCGGGTCCCAGCCTGCTCCTGCTGCACCTTCCTGTGCCCAGGATCCTCCAGCCACCCACAGCCAGCTGGAGCTGCAGCTGCCACCACTCAAGGTCAGGCTGACAGCACCCATGTGCCCAGGGAGGAGTGTGAGGCACCAAGCTCTGCCTCACCAGCATGCTCTGACTGTCCTCTTTGTTACCACTTCAATCCCACATCACATTCCTGCCACCATCACAAGGACCATAGAATCATGGAATCACAGAATGGTTTGAGTTGAAAGGGACCTTAAAGCTCATCTCATTCCACCCCCTGCCATGGGCAAGGACACCTTCCACTAGCCCAGGTTGCTCCAGGCCCTGTCCAACCTGGCCTTGGACACTTCCAGGGATGGGGCAGCCACAGCTTCTCTGGGCAACCTGTGCCAGGGCCTCCCCACCCTCACAGGGAGAATTTCTTCCCGGTGCCTCAGCAGCACCTGAGGGTCATCTCCAAACCCTCTCTCTGCATTTGAACATTAAAAAAAAAATAAAATTAAAAATTAAAATTGTGCTGGAAACAGCTCACCACACCAAACAGCACCACCTCATTTTATCTACTCCCTCTTCCCTGCCTCCTGCCACCCAGACACCAGCCTTCAGACCAGAGCTACCCCTGTCCTGGCCCAGCACGTGACGATCCCAGTTTGCAGGTGATGTTTGCAGGAGCAGTGCTGGCAGCAGCGCTGTGGTGTCACTGCTCTGTGCTGTGTCCCAGCTCTGGTTCAGCAGCAGGCTCTGGTCTCTGCCTCATGCTCTGAATCCCTTTTTAAACACCTGGGATCCCACAAGTGAGTATCATCCAGGAGGGCATTTGGAGCACACATCTGGGTGACTACAAGTAGAAATGGCAGCAACTGTTTCCCCTCAGACAGAACCTTGTGGGAAGAGTGGACACAGGCTGGAAAACCTGAGCATCCGTGGTTGGAGCAGCAGGGAGCAGAGCCCATATCCTGCCAACAGACTCAGTGCCTCTACCCAAGGCAGCCCCAGGGAGCCTCCCCAGCACTTTCAGAGGCTGTGTACAGAACACCAGTGCTCCCAGTCCAGCCAGTCCGTGGCTGGGACCCCCACTCCCGGGGCTGCTGGAGCGGAGCGACACCCCAGCACTGCCGGGCCGGGAGCCAAGGTGGAACAATGGGAACCATTTAGAGGGCAGGAAGCTGCATCTGCTGGATGAAACGCTATCTTCAAACAAGACGTGTTTGGATAACTCCAGTTTCATAACTCGCCTCTTCCGATGTTAGGAAATCACGGTAATAAAAAGAAAACAAAACGGAGGAGAAGAAACCTGGCACAGGGAACAGGGGGGGAACAGCTTGAGCCCCAACGCTGCCTGGGGGAGCCCAGCCTGCAGTGTCAGGGTCCAGCTGCAGCCCCTGCCCCAGGACCAGGGTCTGATCAAATATCCACAGGAGTTAAATGTGCACTCCAGACAGCAGGGGCACAGTGAACTTTGGTCATCTGCTCTGTCACCACGTTTGTTTGATTGTTTGTCTTTTCAAGGGAAATCAAAGCCATCCTGGGGCAGGGAAAAGGACCAGACTGAGCAGTAGGATGTGGGGTCCAGCAGCTCTTATCTTCATCACCTTAAAGGTAACAGAAGGGACGGTCTGAAAGCATCCTGCCCACCCTGCAGATGCCAGCTCGGCCCCACCCCGGGGCAGCAGTGCCAGGGGCACACACGGGACCCCCCTTCTGCTCCACAGCCACCATTCCCGGGGCCATTCCCGGGGCCATTCCCATGGCATTCCCGCAGCTCCCACAGCTGCCACTGCCACAATTCGGGACAAGGAGCCAAAAGCTGAGGTCATCCTGCTCGGCCACGGACCCTCCCCAGCACCCACCTCCTCTCCCCACCCTCCCCAGGCCAAATATAAACTTGCTTACAGGAAATGCCTTAAAGAAAAGGCACCTCCCTGCGTCCTGAAGAAAATAAACTGTCTCTGGACATGAAGGAAATGGCTTTTTAAAAAAAAATTACACTGCAAAGCAACTTTAACCCCTTCAGTCCCTGCTGCAAATGCAGCCCCCACGTGCCTCAGGGAATTTCAAGGTGTCTGGGCTCCAGACTATGACATGAGAGGAGCCTCCTGCCAGAGACAGGTCCCGCAGCATCGCCAGGTCCTGAGCAAAAATGGCACAAAATCCAAGAAACAAACACAAACTCTCTGACTGGCAACGAAAGCACAGGACTCTCAAAAAGGGCTCATAGGTGGGGACCCATGCTTGGTTCCACAAAAGCACTGGCTCCATTCCCAGAGCCACAGGGCAGAGCAGGATCTCACACAGCTGTTGGCATTGCTGGAGGTCCTGCATTGCAGCCAGGGGTGCTCCCCTCCCCATCCCACCCCTTCTCCAAGGTCCCTGAGTGGGGGACATCAGTGTCCCCTTCCCTCCGAAGGTCCCTCAGAAGCTGTGCTGGGATCTCCAGCAGCTGGAAATGTGGCTCCCCAACTTCCCAAAGAGGGCAGATTGCCTCAAGAAGGGAGGCAATTTCACTGGGTACCCCAGTGATGCAGCCTCCCACAGCCCCCTGCAGCTCCTGCCCTGTGCCAGCCCAGCACTGCAGCTGCTCCAGCCCAGCAGGGCAACGTTTGGAGGCTTAAGAAGCACAAACATTGCCCTGACACCAATGTCCCAACACAAGACACAAGAAAGAAAAAAGATAAGAAGCCCGGCAAATCCAGGATGTGGAGAGGCAGCTGCCTCAGAACAGTCAAGGAGAGCCTAAAGCCAACAGCCCAGTGTGGAGAGGGAAGAGCTCCCCGGTCCCTCCATGGGCACGAGCACTGCCAGGGCTGCTGGAGAGGAACCCCCATGGGCCAGGACAATAAACTCAGTGCCAGGATCCAGCAGCATCCCCAGGCACTCCCAGGTCACAGCTGCAGAGAAGGTCATTCCCTTCTCCCCGCACAGAGGAGGGCACTGAGGTAGAGCCTCTCCTGAAGCCAAGGCAGGAGCAAGGCCACAGGCACAGCCCAAGCTCTTCCCATGTCACTGGCCCCCAATGCCTCTCTAAAAGTCCCCTTAAAAACTGGGCACTCAGGGCTTTCAGCCTTGAGGCAGAATGTGGTTTGATCCACTTCAGCTGCTGAGAAACACCCCAAGTGCCTGCTGTGGTTTGGGATTTCTTGGAGCAGCAGGGCAGGGACGTGTGGAGGTGTGAGGCCAGGCGTGGGAAAGGGAAGCGTGGGGTCAGCTGCCACTTGGCTGGGAAGTGAGTGTCCATCTGGAGCAGCAGCCAGGACTCAGAGTTCAGCAGGAGATCACGCCTGCCTCAAGAAGGGAGGCAATTTCAGCCCTGTCTCTGATTTTTCACGTCGTATACAGAGGTTCCCAACACAACCAGCCCTGGTCCAGGTGGAGCAGAGCCTATCTGAGCTGCAGTTATCCCAGTGAGGGGAAACAAATGCCTGGGGCAGCTCCAGAGCAGAGGGATGCTTCTGCCATGGCCAGACAGTGTCCAGCGAGCAGGGCTGTTCCTCTGGCTCCTTGGAGATGAGCTGTACAGGGAAAGCCAGAGGTCAAGGAGGCATTTTGGTACCTACAGCCTCTGGAGATGCCCACAGGGAAGGTGCTAAAGGAGAGGAGACCATGCACAGGGCCAACAGATGTCGGCAGTTCCAAGGATGGACATCTCCATCTTCAGCAGCTGAAGTCCTCAGCAATGTCTGCTGGACAAACCAGTGGCACTCCCCAGCACTCCCAGTACCATCCTGTCCTGGGGAACAGCAGTTAATTCCTCCAAACATCTGGTTTTGCTTTGTAGAAGCCCATTATTTTTAGCTGGGGAAGGACCACTGTTTCCTACATCCTTGCTGCTTTCAAGACAGCAGCACCACAGCTCCCAGGACTTCATCTCAGGAGAAATCATACAGCCACCAGCATGGTACTCCTGATGCATGTCCATGCCTCATGCCAGCGGCTCTCACCAGGGAACAGCCATCCTGGGATTTGCTCGGGAAGGTGTCCGGGGCCTTGGGGCCATTCTCTACCTGGGAAAACAGAGCTGGAACACCAGCTCTGGCTGCCCAGACGTCCTGCTCTTGCCCAATGACACTGATGAAAGAGGTCAAGTGCTCTCTGTGTCACTGCTGTGGGCACTGTCCCACAGCCTCGTGACACCTCTCCCTGCCACTGCCCATGGCCAGTTCCAGTTTCACCAGGAGCAGCAGAGGGATCCAGCCCCAGCCGACCCTTTTGAGCCCCCCAGAACAAACACCCACCTACAGCCCTGGAACTGCTCCCCCCTCCCTTCCAGCCCAGCCTTCAGCCCAGCAATTGGAGCAAAGCCTTCTCTTCACTCCTTTTATTTTCTATTTCTTTTTTCCTTTAAATGCCAGTTTTCTTGTCCTCTGTGCCTGCAGGGCAGGAAATCCCCCGGCTCACCCAGGCTGGGGTGCACTGGGCCCCTCGGGTTCAGCGCCGGGACACCGCGGGAGGAGCCGCCAGCTCCTGCTCCCAGTTAAGCAATGGCATGGCCAAGCCTTGGCTGCAGGGCCCATGCAAATCCAGAAGTTCCCAGTGCCAGAAGCCAGCTGCCCCAGGACTTATCCAGATGGCCTCAGCAGCCTCGTGCCCCCTGCAGCCCCCCAGGCTGTGACACTGCACACTCCTGGGACCCTGGGGCAGCCGGCGGGGGCAGAACCGGCACTGGACCGGGTTGAGCAGGGACCTGCAGCTGTGGGGCTCAGGGCCTCTGTCCCTCACACACCAGGTGTGATGCCAAGCCTGGCCAGCAGGTTTTGGTAACCCCTTGTCCAATTCCTGACAGACCAGGATGGCTCAGTGGGACCTGTGACATGGACACAGAAGGGACAGCTGAGCCCAGCCATGGGACTCAAGCTGGACATGGCAGGGGGATGGAATTGGATGGTCTTTAAGGTGCCTTCCAACCCAAAACAGCCTAATATTCCATGATTCTCCAGTGCAATGGGATAGGAACCAACTGAGCCCCAGGGAAGGTCCCCTGAGCTGTTAAAGCTGCTCCAAGCACTGTTATTACTCTGCCTGTAACTGGCAGGGGTGACAAGTGCCCTGTGCTGATAAGGGCTCAGCAAACAGCCCCACACAGGGCCAGTGTGCCCAGGCAATGATTAACCAAGTGGAGACAAGAGCAGTGGACTGGGTAGATGGCCACCCACAGATGTCACAGCACCCAGAGATGGGGGCACATGGGGACCCAGCAGCAGCACATCCCACAGGCTCAGGGCGGGCACTGCGGGGGGAGCACCAGGCCAGAGGGAGGGGCACAGAGCAGGGCAGAGTGAGGCCAGTGCAGCTCCACACCAGTAACGATCCCTCACATGGAACCTGCAGGTAGTGTGCCCAGGTAATCAGATAGCAATCAGACAACAAAACCCCACAAGCCATCGCCCCCAGCACCACAAAAATAACCTCTTGCTGGAAATGCAGAGACAGACCCTGCCTCTTTAAATCCCCACGCCCACCCCCGCAGCCTGGAAAGGTTCACATGGTTCCCAAGGTGCCTCTCCAAACAGCAGGAACCAAAGGGCCATTGCAGCTCAATCATTAACTGGGAGGGAGACCCCCGGCCTCGCTGGAATGTGCAGCCGCTGCTGGTCCCCTCTGGAGCTCTGAGCTCAGCACAAAGGTTCACGGACGCTCCTCAGCCCTGACCACCGGCAGCCTTCCAGCGCTAAATCCCACCCTACACTTCCATCACACAGCCCAGCAGGGCTAGAAGAGCATGTGCATGAAGGGAAGTTGAGAAACAAGAAAATCTGAGTGCCAGGCAGACATTCACCTCACCTGGGCAGTGCCAGCAGCACCCATGGTTTGGGGGCTGCTACTGGCTCCTCTCCCCTTGAAGGCAGGACTGGCATGGGCACAGCATGAGATGGAAGGCCTGGCAGGAGAAATGGCATCCAAGCTTTTACAGCCCCCACACTGCTCCCAAAGCCTTTTTTACATGCACAAAATCAGCTCAGCTTTCATCCCTGGGCTCTGGCAATCCATGTCACCAAATCCAGAGGGATTGAGCAACATCTCTGCTCTGGAGCTGGGGGGGGAAAGGAGACCCCCATGTTAAGTGATGCTCTGCTGGGCCGGGGAGATGAGCATTGGCACAGGGCAGGGGTCCTGCTGTACCGTGGGAACCCCAGCTCCCCACGCAGACAGGGTCACAGTGACCATACCAGAGGCATTCCCTGCCCTGCAGCCCTGCTGCCTGAATTTGGGGATTAAACTCCCACAGACACCAAATGCAAAAGCCCACACTAAGGGCAAAGGCAAGTCCCAAACCCCTGTGACAGGCAAACTGTCTCAGGCTCTTCATGGACCGGTGAGTTGAAGGAAGAAGACTCAGTTCTCCTCTCTGCTGGGGATGATTTAACCTGTTCCCCAGGAGAGCAAAGCCAGGGAATTGCCTGGCTCCAGCTGCTGCCCTGGCTCCCCACGGCTGAAGCACAGAGGGGCCAGGCACCCTTGGCACTCCCCACACCCCTTGGTGCCAGCCAGCTTCCCAGATTGTTCCTTTGGCCCACAGTCACGCAGCAACCTCTGCATGCCCTCGGGGAAAGGGCAACCTTTCGTTCCTGCACTCGACTTCAATTGACTTTGAGAACCTTCAAATCTTTTTGAAATTAGTACAAAACTGAGGGGAAGTACTGACATGCCCTTGGGCACAACCACATTTTGTTCTCTTACGAAACTGGGCTGCTGGCAGCCTGTCCCCTGCACACGCTGGGCTTTGGGCATTGGAGGCAATGCAGACAAGGAATGCTCAAAGGAAGCCTGACTGGATTTATGCAGCCAGTCTTTTATCACAAAAGGATTTCTCGGAGGAAGTGCGACCACATGGCGTGAACGTGAGCTGCTCCTCAGAAGCAGCTTTGATACCTGCGCTGGGGCTTGATGTTTTGCCACATAAGGAAAATGCTGACAACTTTTGGGATAAGGCTGGGAGCTAATTTTTGCCCTGCAAGAAGGGAGGGAGGCTGAGAGGGTCTGAGCAGATCTGTGGCCCCTGCTCCTGCTGGCACACGCGTGCGGAGGGCGGCGACGGGCGGCTGCACAGCCACCTCCCCAGCTGGGCTTCAGTTAGAGAGCAAACAGAAAAAGGCACAGCCACTGATAAGGGTTCACGTATGCACATGGAAAAGAACGTGGATTTCTGCCAATAACTCACGATATGTGCTCCGACACCCCAAGACTGTACAAAGGCCTTTAGTAGCAGAGGCTCCGCTGCCCTCAGCACACAGAGCTGTTCCAGAACACAAACCACAAATCCAAACACACAAAGAGCTGGTGTTTGAGCTCACCATGATCAAACAGCCCCTGGGGAAGGAGCCTCCTCCAGAGCAGCACTGGGTCACAATGTGACAAACAACACACACATGGCAAACCCATCTGTCCCTACCAATGACAAAGGGCTCCAAAGGAGTTGATCCACTGGGAACACGTGCCCATGGCACTGAAAGCCAGGACATAGAGCCCAGCCTTCCCAACCACAGCACGAGGGCCTGATCTGGAGTCTCCTGACGTCAGCACAGTTTTTCCAAGAACTCACTGACTCTCTGGATCAGATGGCAAATCTGTGCTTTCCCAGCCACCGGGTTAATAGCCACTAATGTCAGGTTGAGGAGGGTGAGGAGAAGCCCTGAGAAAACGCAGGCAGCTCAAACCTCTCAGCCAGCCCCCCACATCCCTCGCTAGCTCTGCTGGCAGCACGTGGGTCAGGGCAGCAGAGCGGGAGCTGAACACGCTGAACCGCCCACTCCGACAGCGGGTCCTCACCCCACACACTGCCATGACTCAGCCTGGCAGTGACAGGAAGCACGCACGGGGTTTCCAACACATGTGAAACACAGTTACAGCTCCAGCATGTCAGGAGACAAGTACCAGCTCCCAGCGTCTCATCATCCCCAGCTGCAGCAACAGCCCCCTCGTCCAGGCACCATGTCCATCCACACACGGACACCGGTGCCAGACCACCCACATCCCACCTGGCAGCATTCTGGTGCTGCTGGAGGCAGCGGGGCTGAGCAGCACCCTCCAGAGCCACAGGTGAATCACAGAACTATTCAGGTTGGAAAAGCCCTCTGAGACCACCGAGCCCAACAGTTCCCCAGCACTGCCAAGGCCACCACTGACCAGTGTCCCAGAGTACCACATCCACATAGCTGTTAAATCCCTTCAGGGACAGTGACTCCACCACTGCCTTGGGCAGTCTGTGCTAGGGCTGGACAGTCCTCTCCAGGAAGAAATGGTTCCTAATATCCAACTAAACCTCCCTTGTAACAACTTGAAGTCACTGTATCTCTCTGTCACCTCCCATCCACTTACTCTGTTACACACGCAGCTGCAAGTGATTTCAGGGACTCTCTCTCATAGGTGTGTGCCAACCTTCCAGGCACAGCACAGCCCGAGACCAGGAACAAAGCCCGGAGGTTTAGCAGATTGCTGGATGCTCTCCACGGAAATCCGCCCCCTGCTCTCCCCTCAAACCCCCGCACACAACCGCAGGTTCCTGGTTTACCTTCAAGCTGTGTCCCGTCGAGCCGCGCCGGCGGGGGGACCCGCGGGGAGGGGGAGGAGGAGGAGGGTGGGTGCTGGAGGAGGACGGAGGGTGCAGGGGGCAGGACCCCCGGTGCCCGGGCCGCCGCGGGCTCGGGCAGTGCCAGCCGAGCTCCGGCTGTTGTCGGTGTGAGCGCGGCCGTGGCAGGTGCGGGATCCCACCGCCGGGACCCGCCCCACCCACTCCCGGGATCCGCCTCCCAATCCCTGGGATCGCCCGCCCCGGGACCGCCCCGCTCCGCTCCCGGGGCTGCGCTCGAACCCGACGGCGGAGCCGCTTCGGCCGCAGCCGGGACAGAGGAGGGACGTGGGATGGCCCGAGGGCTGGAACCCCTCTGCCACGGAGCCAGGCTGGGAGAGCTGGGGGTGTTCAGTCTGCAGAAGAGAAGCTCCAAGGAGACCCGAGAGCCCCTTCCAGAGTCTAAAGGGGCTCCGGGAGAGCTGGAGAGGGTCTTGGGACGGGGGCCTGGAGTGCTAGGACAAGGGGGAATGGCAGGGTTAGATGGAAGATTGGGAAAAAATCCTTCCCTGTGAGGGTGGGGTTGCCCAGAGAAGCTGTGGCTGCCCCATCCCTGGAAGTGTCCAAGGCCAGGTTGGACGGGGCTTGGAGTGACCTGGACTAGTGGGAGGTGTCCCTGCCCATGGCAGGGGGTGGGTCAAGATGAGCTTTAAGGTCCCTTCTCACCCAAACCAGGCCGTGTTTCTGTGACACACGTGAAGTCTGACCCCAGACCCATCCATATCCCACACTGCCCCAGCTCCCCGTTCCCTCCACTCAGACAGTCCCTCCCTCTGCTCCCAGACTGGCAGCAGCAACTGCAGGGCCTGGCCTGGCCCGTGGGCTGGAGCTGGCGGCTGTGACACCAACAGCTGCCACCTCCCCGCCAGGCTGAGCCCCCACGGGGTCCCTCAGGCTGTTCCCCCCACAAAGAGGAGCCCCAGGACAGTTTCTGGACAGACACCTGGCTGTCCCCAGCTCTCCTGTCCGTCAGATTCAGCGGATGGAACAGCCGGGGTGGGAGCAGCAGCAAGGCACCGACAGGAGCAGCAGGGCTGCTCTCAAGGTCTGGTGTCCCCAGAAATCCCCCTCACTCTGCAGGGGATTTACCTGCTCCATAGTTACTCCTCCAACAGCACAGGGTGAGGAGAACCCTTGTCATGGCACACACACCTCACAACCTGGCTCTGGACCCCAGACCTGTGTCACACCAGAGGGGACCAGCCACAGGTGATTTGCAAGAGGGTGAGGGAGAAAAGGGTAGGCAGAGTTTGGAACTAAGAGGGGGGGAAAAAGCATTTAAAGTGGACTTGAAGGAGGAATTTTGTTGTGAGAAATGAGAGGCAAAAGGGTTGGAGGTCAGGAAGCACCAGCCTGAGCATGAAGGAGAGGCAGAGGAGGCAGAGCATGAGGTGGAGGCAACAGGACCCTGGGCAGGAGGCCTGAGATGAACACTGGGCACAGACAGAGGGCAAGGAAAGGCAGGTGGCAATTTGGTGGGGGGGATCATCAGAAAAGCAGGAGAGAGACCAGGTACATTGCAGGGATGCCACGAAACAGCTTTTCCCTTGAAATCACTGCTTGGAGGGATGGTCAAGCTCCCAAAGTGAGAGGATCAAGTTAAAAACCAGGATTTTTTCCCCATTGTTTTCATAGTTTGAGAGGCTTTTGATGCACATCTCCTTCCTTCCTTCCTGAGCTCCTGACCCTCCTCCCACCGAGCTCCTGCCTGCCTCTACCACCCTACCCCGTAGCCCCTCACCGTGGAGGGAAGGTGCTCCAGCACAGGCTGCTCAATGCTGCTTTGTGTGTGGGAGCCCCTCGCCAGCCGGAGCCAGGGGGAGGGCAGAGGGATGGCAGGGGGGTGACAGCAGGCAGCCAGTGCCCCCCCAGGGTCAGCCCCAGCGAAGGGAGCAGCTGTTGATCCAGTGGGATCAGTGGAAAGTCACTCAGGCAAGGAGCAATGGGCTGTGAGTGCCCGCGGGCAGACAAGGGGTCAGAGGGGCTTGGGGTGTCAGGACACAGCCAAACCTTGACCCCCACAAGTAGCAACCCCCACAGAGCACAGGTCCCTGGCTCCTGGGGAGGGGACAGAAATGGACAAAGGGTGAGCAAAACCCCTGGAAACATGATGGGTGCAGAGCCTCAGGTACTGACCGACTCCCAGGCCAGCACCCAGGGGATGGCCAGGATGGGCATTTCACTGGGGTGGTCCCAGCACGGTGACAGCCAGGGGAAAAGTGCTGGGCTCAGAGGATTTCAAGCATTTTTCCACTCATTCCTTGTTTGAAGCAGGAACAAGGAGGGTGTGGGGGCAGAGAGCAGGAAATCTCCCGGGGAAGCTGAGCTAGAAAGAGGCGGCAGCAAGGGCAGAGCAGAGCGACCTGTCCCACACTGAGCCCGTGGGCACTCACACACACGGGTTCCCCCACGTGTGACCCCTTCACTGTCCTTTTGGGTCCCCCAATACATCACCCTCCAGGGTCCTTGCACACCCCCCTGACGTGTGACTCTCCCACATGGTTCTTGTGGGCTCCCCTCACGTGAGACCCCCGCGGTCCCTCTGGCTCCTCCCCACCCATGACCCTTTTGGGTCCCCCCCGTGACCCCCCTGTCCTTGTGTCCCCCCGGCAGCAGAGCAGGACAGGGCGTCCTCTGGTGGCCCCAACACACAACACCACCCCTCGCAGATGGAAAGCCCCTGGGAAAGCCAAACCAAGGAAACGGCGTAAAAAAGGGACAAAAAACTACTCTGAATCCATGGCAAAAGCACCTTCACTCCAACTGAGCACCCCCGGCAGAAGGTGAACACCCGGGCCCCCCATGGACACATCCTGCACTCCCTGCCATGGCCATTCACTGCTGCTCTTTTCCAACAACCAAAATAAACAGAGAGAAAAAAAGTTACAGTTTTCTTTCAGGTATACAAATACAAAGACACTGTACTGGGGTACGTGTGTCACACACAGCTGCTCAGGGACTCCTGCTCTGCTAATGCATTATCTGCAGCTCCTATTTTTCCACTCCTGTGGATGGAGAACAGGAGAAACCCGTGGTGTTTTCACATGAAGCAGCTTCACCTGGGTCTCACCCCCTGGCAGAGCTGGCCCAGCCTGCACTGGCTGTCCTCACCTGCCCTGGAGTGCCCCATTTATTTCTCTGTCTGGCTCCCCAGATGCAGAATACTTGTTGGCTTTTCCCAGTTCACAGCCATAAAAGCAGCACCCAGGTGCTGCCACCACAACCCTTCCAACCTCTGGGTACCCAGCAAACACCACAAGGAGCCCCATGCCCACAGGGCATCTCTGACACCCCTGCAAGTGGAGAATCTGCAGCACAGAGAACCCAGAAACTGCCTCTGCCCCATCTGCCTGGAGCTTCCAGGGCCAGGGGGATGCTCCGCACTGAGCCTCACACCAGCGGGAAGTGGGAAAGCCAGCTCCAGCTGAGAGGAGCAGGATGGCTTCAATATCCTTCCTCTCCTGGTTTAGGAGAGGAAAATGGCACATGAAATGGCAGCTGGAGCCGTGTCAGCAGTGGCACAAGTGCAGCAGGAGGGATCTCACCAGCACCGAATTCCCTGGCTTCCGAGGGAGGAGGGTGAGAGGGAGGAAAAGAGAAGCTCAGAGACACACACAACAGCATCATTCATGGGAACTGAGTTTGTGCAACAAGGGTCCTGTGTCTGGCCCGGAGCTCCGGGTAATTAAAACAGCAGCCACAGATCTCTGAGCAACAGCAGGAATTTATCCAAGGAATCCAGATTATGTGGCCACTGCTGAAGCAGGGCAGAAAGTCCCCAGCTGCTGGAAGGCAAAATGCTGGCGAGAGATGAGCAACCACCTCCGTGACACAACTGTTCCTGCCTTACCCACACGTGCCAGAGCCTCCTCCTGCCACGTCACGGTGCGGGTGGGGGATTGGCCCTCCCTCCACACAGTCCCACCGAGGGGACAGGGAGGACCCTGGCCCCAGCTCACACACAGACTTTGCTGCAGCAGACAGAGGTGATGACATCGTGCCTGCACTTGGGGGCACACAGGGGGAAAATGAGGGGCTCACGGCTGCTCCAGGGGCACGTGGCAAGCGGAGCAGTCTGTGGTGCCAGAGATAACAGCGCTGGTTTGCAGCTCTGAGAACAGAGTTCTCCATTCTGGTCTGGCCTCGGAAGCGTGCACGGGACTTCCAACACAAGTGAAAAGAGGCAGGATGCTGAGCAATCTCTTGAAAATCTTACCAACAGCAGTTGTCTTCATGGACCCTCTGGAACACGACTGGAGAGGATCGATATGCTCTCTGTTTTCACATGGATCATCCCAAAACAACCTCCTGCCCCCTCTGTCCCCTGTCTCATGGGGCCAACAGCCCCTGGCTACAACTCACCCCACAAGCCAGCACTGAGGGGAGCAATGTCACTGCCACGGGTCTGGCAGCAGGAGCTCTGTGGAAAACTCCACTTCCCCCTTGCTGATGGCAAACTGATCTCCTCATCCCTGAGGAATAACCCCTGTCCACCCAGCATGTTTTGGGCCATTCCTGCAGTGATCATTTATCAGCGGGAGGAAAGAGTCTCCCACATGAGTCTTGGGGCAGGTGTGAGATAGGATTCTTCACTGAGCACCACAGTGACAGAGCCCAGAGCCACAGCGTTTCCTCTTTCACAAAACCCAGAAGAAATGGCTTTCAAGATGTTACCCACACCCTGTTGTCACAGGCATCTTTACAAGCCACATCAAGCCAAGTTTAGCACTGGAATTCCAAATTAACAAAAACTGCTTGAGCATTTTCACAGCCCTGACAAGATGATTGATACAAGCATCATTGAGACATGGTCAAATGCAAAATAATGCTCTTTCTTTGGTGAAAAGTGGGGGTTCTTTTCACCTGATGGCCTCTTGGGCAGGTGATGTGCTTCATCAGTTGGCCCAAGACAGTCACCCCTTGGCTTTGGGAGTGGGATCACCCATACTCAGACACAGTGGGCAGCCGGGCATGGCCCAGAACACCATCGGAATCGCTCGGGTTTGGAAGGAAAGCAGAGCCTGAGCCCCTCAGCCACGTCCCCTACCCATGCCCTGCCCTTTGCATCCCACCCCGCATGAGCCCCGCAGCCCTTCCCCTCGCTGAGCAGCAAACGCGACCTCCCCGCACCGGGCTCACCCCGCACTCACCCCGCACTCACTCACCTGCCCTCCCGCGCCGTCCCGCCCCGCACGGAGCCGCAGCGCGGCGGAACCGCATCCCCAGGGAGCGCCCGGAGCCCCGGAGCGCCGCGGCCCCGACCCCGGCCCGGCGCCCCATGGCTCGGCTCCGGCGGGACGGGCGAGAGCGGCNGATCTCCCGCAGCATCCCCGGGACGCGCTGCCTGGACCCCGCTCAGCCCCCGGCCCGGGGTCAGGCGTCACCAGGGGCCAAGGTCAAGGTGATGCTGAGCCACGGGTTCCACCTGCATGCTCCCAAAACCGAGTCCCATACCGCGCCCGGGCAGGAGCTCGCTGCCGCCTCGCTCCCGGGGGCGGGCGGGGGTTAAAAGCCCTGAGGACACTCCGGGCAGGGCTCAGAGGCTCTTCATTAAGGCGAGAAGGAATTAACGTGAGCAGACTGGCCTGCGAACACCTCTCACTGCTTTTTCCCTATTTGACCTCTCAGGTTTCAGGTCAAATAGGGAAACAAACCCGCGTGAGCATCTCACAGCCCCAAGAGGCTCCCACAACCCCCTGCCTGCTTCTCTACACCAGGTTCTCCCCAGAAGGGCAGAGGGGCAATTTCACATGCAGGAAACATGACCTTCCTGTGCAGGTTTATGGAGTTTGCACGTCAAAGCTCCAACCAAAGTAAAACCATTGCCCAGCTGAACCTTTCTGCCAGTTTTCAGTGTATTCTCTCATTATCATTTCAGGGAAGTGACCACACTTGGAACTGCTCTCTCAACCCCCTCCATTTCATGCAAACCACCCCAAGGATGCAGCTAGAACTTTACAGTCAGTCTCAGTCTCTCCTTGCTGACAAAGGAAAAGCTTGGCAACACTGCGGGCACCAGGTGGCCAAAGGGGCCTTTTCCCAGCTTATTCCCTGCACTTCCCACATGCCACACAACTCACCAACAGAGAAAAACCTTCTCTCTAACCCAGGCTCTTCCTTTCTGGCCTTCAAAGAAAATTCCCCACCCCATGAGTGGCTCCTGCTATCCAGAGGGGGGGATCTGTATTTTGTTAGCTACAGGAAACAGGAAAACTTCCATCCCTGGAATTAAAGCTGCAGAAGGACAGAGCTAAGCTGGGGGAGGGGGCTCTGTCACTGCAGCAGTTGCCGGGGGTTCAGAACTACAGACATTTTATGGGCAGAGGGGCACAGGGATGAGAACTGGCCTCATTCAGGGGCTGGGGGGCTCCAGTCTCTGACAAAGTTTCCCCACAATTGTTTATTGGAAAATGTTACCAAAATGTGACCAAGTTGGTTCTGATTTTCTTTTAAAGTGTTTTTTGTCATTTCCCACTTTCACTGGTTCCTCAGGAGCCAGGCATGGCAGCATGGGTGCTCCACAGGCTGCCTGACCCTCGGGGAGAGGGCTGGGAGAGGGCTGGGAGGGGTGGCCAGCATCCTGCATGGTCTAAAGAACATAAAGGTGACAGGGGAACAAACAAAATGTGCTTAAAATTGTTGTAGCCAAGGCACTAACAGGCATAGTCTGCATTCCTGTGCCACTGCCCTGCTGGTTCCTGTTAATTACCCAAGGATGGAATTCTGTGCCCACTTCCATGGGCTCACCCACCACAAGTACCCCAGAGTGACCCATGGGGAAACCTTAGAGCCTGGCTCTGCCAGGGCACTAGCACCAGCCCATTTAGACAATTTAACCAACAGGGAAAAGTATGCATCAAAAGGCTCAGCAGCTCCAAAACAGCCTCAGGGGTGCACTGAGGAGCTGGAAAGGAAAGGCTGGAGACCATGTCTGGAGCCTCAGGAGAGGCTGTCCCGGCTCCTAAGGAAATATCTGATGGAAGGGGCACAAACTGCTCTGGCAGGGTGAATTTTACTGTATAAAGTCTTGTTTAGGAATTATCTCATTATTTTTTTGAAAAACATTTTTACTGATAATCTCAAAGCACATGCGCTGGCCGGGAAGGGATCCATTCCTGGTGAGGGGAGGGTGTAAGAGTAAGGCCATAGAGACTGTAACCGAGGGAAGATGAGAGTATTTGAGAAACATCTCCCTTCCTTCAGGAGGATTAAGTCAAGGAGTGGCACAGCTCATCCCTAGGGCTGTGCAGAGCCAGGAGGGACCCAGTTTTAGTTTGGGATGGAGGTCGGTGTTTCAGTGTGAGTCACCAGCTGAGCCTGAGCCCAAGCCGAGGCAGGCAGGAAAGAGGAAGAGGAAGGAGCAGCAGCACAGAATCCCCTCATCACATGTCCCACCAAAACCACTAATAATCACATTCGGTTCAGTTTTTCTACTTCCCACCTCTCCGTCCCACACCCAGCCCTGTGACTGCCTTTTCCACCATGTAACAGCAGTGGTTTCTCAGCAAGCTTCAGAATTTCCCAGAACAGGTCCCTGCTGCCATGTCCAGCATCCCACCCACCCCAAGAGTCCCCCCAGATCTCCCTGGCACCAATGCCACAGATGGAGTGTGGTGCCAGTGCCGAGGGCAGTGGTGCAGCCCCTGCACACCACTGATCCTGGCACAGCCCCTACCAGCCCACGTCCCTCCCAACCCATCCAGGCAATGACAAAACCAAATCCCAATCCCCGTTTTCCCCCCAAAACCCAGGGAATCGACAGGGCACAGGTCAGGAGAGGAACAGGGGCCTCGTGCTCAGGCCACAAATCCACCAAGCCAGCACAGATTTGTGTGTGAGGAGAGAACAGCTCAGCTGTGACAACACATCAACAACAGCTAAATTTAGAGGGTTATTTTCAGCAATCCAGATGCTGGGTAAATACAACCTTATTATTTCATGCAGGGGCAAAAGTTCAGTCGAGTCCCTTGTGCTGCTTTTCCCCATTAGTTCACCACATCCAGCCAGAGGAGCCCACCCTGAAACGCTGCCATGTCACCACTGCCTGGCTGTGCTGCCAGGAGCCACCAGCTTCATCCCTGTCCTTCAGCAGTGACATGAGCCACTGCTCTGTGACATCTGCAGAGCACCTCCCAAGCCCTTTTGGAGGGTCCTAGTGCTGCTATTGGCAGGAATTTGTTCTGAGGATGCAGTTTTCACGTGCAGGCCAGTCTGTGAGCCTTTCCTTTCTGCTCTGTCCAGAACAATACATGGGAAGTGAATGCTGGAGAGGAAGCAGAGGGTTAGGAAATCCATGGAAACTTGACCCTGCTGAGACTGCTCCAGCAGGACAGTTTGGGGCTGTGCAGGGGCACTGTGTCCCACCCAGCCAGGGGTGCTGCTGGAGGGGACCACAGGGTGGGCCACAGGCAGGGTGGTGGGAGGGAGAGCAGGGACATGGGAGTCCCCCTGTGCTCTGGCTGAAAAGTCACCTCTGAGAAGGCAGATGAAATCCAAGTTGTTTTCCATCGTGGCTGCTGCAGGAGCTGCCAGGGCATACCCAGATATTTTAATGTTAGGGGGAAGCCACAGTGACCTTGTCCAGCTGGTGTTCAGGGAAGGGGATGTGGCAGCACAGCCACAGCTCCAAGGATGGTACTGGAGCTGGGAATAGGTCCTGGGAGCTGGGAATAGGTCCATCCATACCTGGAAAGCAGCTCAGTGAGTTTGCCAGGTGTGCTGGGAGAGCAGCAGTGCTGCAGGGGGGGAATTACAGGCAGGCTCCAGAAAATGATGGAAGAGCCAGGAGGGGCACTTTGCCAACAGCTACTGGGATAAACCACAACCAACTGTACCCTGCCTCCTGCTGCTGTGCTGGGAGCTGCACTCCTCATGCTGCCCATCCAAAGAGACTGAAAATCATCAGGGAAGGGAATGGTGTTCCTGAGCCCATGGCCTGAATGTGCCCCCTTGCTCCCAGCACCTTCTGGGGACAATCAGTGAAGAGGACAGTGTGGATCTGCTCCAGCCCCTTCCCAGAGCTTTAGGAGGGCATTAACCCCCATCCCGTGGAATCCATGGGAAAGCCAGAACAACCCTGCACCAGGCACTGGGCTGCTGTGGGCCACAGTGACACCAGGACTCACCACAGCTCCATCAGTGCATCGAGTCACAGGTGACAAATCCCACAGTGAGAAACTGTGCATCTGCCTGGGGACACGAGGCTCCTGCTCCTCCTGCCCCCAGAGCTCAGGGCAGCCCAGCAGCCAGAGCTGGGACAGGGACATGTGACAGGCAGGTATCAGCTGGGGTGGTGTGAGTGTCGTTGAGCCTTCACCAGGAGAGACCTGGATTCTACAGGCAGTTTTAACCAAGGGGAAAACACCTATAAATATTCTTCCCCCCAAAATCCCAGTCACAATGTGATCTGTAGGAGTCTTCCCTGCCCCTTCCTTTCCACAGGGCTCTTTAACCCTTTTTAAAAAGCTCTTGACATTCATGTTCTTAATCTCTCCCATGGAAGGGCCAGAGACCACCAAGGATACCTCTGGGGCTCCCTCACAAAGTACCCTTTGTTGCCCAGAGCTCTCTGGTCATCCTGGGGTCTCTCCAGCTGGGCTCAGAGCTCACCTAACCCTTACCTGGATGGAAACAAGAGGCCCCTGGGCATTGCCTTCCAATCAGGGAACTGGCTGGAGACCCCCTAGCACATCCCGTGGGCTCCCTGCATGGCAGGTTTCCCTTTTCGTGGCACCAAGGCTCTGGCCAACAGTGTGGGCAGCCACGCTCCCCCTGGCTCTGGAGCTGGAGCCACCATCCCCAGGGCCTGTCCTGAGCCCTGTGCCAAAAGCAGCAGAGCCACCCCGGGCTCCAGGTTCCCCCACTTCCAGGGCTGCCAGAGCCAATGGCCATGGGCTGTCCATGGGGTGGAATGGGTTTGATTCTGGGGGTGTCACCATGGGATGATGAAAGGCAGGACCTCGACCCTCCTGCCCACAGCCCCATCTCCATCCCTGGTTCCCAGCCCTGCTGGCACACACCCCCTTCTCCTCCTCCTCCTTCTCCCACCAGCCTTCCCAGCACCCAGAGCCCCCCAGGGCAGGGCAGCCCCAACCCCCAGCCTGTGCCCCCCCTTGGCAGAGGTTTGCTGGAGCTGCACACAATCCCCATGGATCAGCCTGGAGCTGCACCATGAGTCCCTCCTACCCCACAGCACAGGTGAGACACCTGAGCCACACAGAGCTGAGGGGCTCTGAGCCAGGGAAACCCTTGTGGGTCACAGCAGTGCCAGGGCTCCGAAGCTCCCACTGAGTTTGTCTGCAGAGCACAGAGCTGTTCACCACAAAGAGAGGAACTGAAAAGGAACCAAGGCCCTTTTGCAAATATATTCCTCTGAAAATAACATTTTGAGGGCAAAATCACACTGCTGACAGATGAACCCAGAAGCCCAGCAAGGGGACTGTCCTCTTCCCATGACCCCTGCACATCCCACAGCAACAACATTCAAAAAAACATTATCACAGCTTACCTGCATCTTTCTTATCTTCTAGAAATGTGAAACTCTGTGAAAAGAAAGAATTTTGTTATAGATTTCATTCTCACACTCATGGACTCAGTCACCCCTGCAGCCTGTCCCCTGCCCAGAGAGAAGCTGGGACCAGAAGTGCTGTTCTGGCTCTGAGGACAAGCTGAGTTCTGGCAAAGGCTTCTCCCCAGGGTATCAGCCCCATTGGCTTTAAAACACCAGCACCACCCACAACCCTGAGTGCTGGGCAAACACAGTGTGCCCAGCATGTGCCCACCACCCTGGCTCCCAAGGAAAGCCAAGAGAAATGGGATTCAGAGCAGTGGAGCCTCAGCAGCACCTGGGAGACGGCAGCAATTTGCAGAGGTGGAGCTGAGGGTCCCCCACTCCCTGGGGCTGAGGCAGGCACAGAGCCCGGGCCCAGGCCTGCTCTGGGTGCAGGAACCCTCCAGCGCTGGCGCAGCCCCACAGGATCGCTGCAGGATCGCTGCAGGAATGCGGAGCGCTGCTGAGCCGCCCTTCCCACGGACCCCCGGGACCCCTCTTCCTGCCGGGCCAGCAGGGCTGGGGATGGCCCGGGAGAGATGGGTTTAACCATGTCCCTGCTGCCGGGCTTCCCTCAGCCCAAGAGGTGCCATCAGGGGGCCAGAAACATCACTGCGACCTCACAGAGAGCCCACAGGGGAGGTCACCGGGCTCCTCCAGCTCCTTTGGCACTGCCCACTCTGTTCACACAGCTTCCTTTTCACACAGAATCTTCCAGCCACAGCTCCACCTCATTTAACCTGGAAAGCTTTAATCCCACGGACAGAGCCCAGCACGTTTCTCCCTCTTCAAGAAATTCCTTGGCTGTTGGTGGTGAGCAGAGCAGCTGAGCAGCACCAGCACGGAGGGAGAGGGGCCACACTGAAGCAGAAGCCTCAGCCCCACCCAAGGCCATCAGTGCACACCAAGGGCACCCAGGAAGGTGGTGCCCTGGCCAGCTGGGCCACCAGACCCCACGTCAGGCTGAGGTGACACGCTGAATCCAGTGGTCTGCTGGCTGCTTCCAACATCACTGAAGCCCCTGGGCTCTGGAGCCAGCATGGGCTGGGCTGGAGGCCTTGGGATCTGCAGCTCTGCCAGGGGGATGCAGGAGCTGGTGTCCGTCCGTCTGTCTGCCACCACGGGTACAATGGCAGTGCCAACACGATGGGAGAGAACAAGCAGGGTTAACGAGGACAGCTGAGCTCTCTGGAGATGGCAGGGACAAGACAGCCACTAATATTACTAATGAATTTCACAAATGTCATTTTTAGACTCAACTATTTTAAGCATTGCACTGAAAGCCCGGGGGACAGGGTGCATTCCACATCCCTTTCACCGCAGCAGATCCACTCGCCCGGCACAGCCTGGTGTACAGCTCTGCCTGTAAAGGCATTTTATGCTTTTCCCAGTCTGAAGCTCCCAAAATCCACACTAATCATATTTCTACAATCTTCCCAGCTTACCTCCCACCACACTGCGTGGGCTGGGACACAATAAACCAATACAATGACCAGAGGCAGGCAGGGAGATTTGCTCGTTATTAAGGCGGCAGATGAAGAATTAAAGCCCAGTGAAAAATCCCAGATGCCACGAGAGCCGCTGCTGCAGGAAATTAAAAACTGGGGCGCCCCGGCCTCGCTGCTCCTTTGTCATCTCGCTTACAGCCCCCCTGGCCCCGCAGGTCGGCCAAGGCAGCCGTGCTCCCGCACCGGGAGCAACCCGAGCCTCTGAGTTCGGAGGGGTGTCCCTGCCCAGCCACACCACCCGAGCGTGGCAGGACCACCTCGGGGGGCCAAGAGCACACCCAGACACACACACACAGCCCGAGCCCCCCGCCCAGCCAGGGCTGCCGGGGCAGGGACGTGGGGACCCGGTGACGGGCAGCAGGCGAGCACAGGGACGGGGACCAGCACACCCACACGTGGCCCAGCCAAAATTAACCTCTCACGTGCACGTGGGGCACGGGCACAACACCCCCCAGAGCAGATGGTGACATCGTGAGCAAACCCTGACACCGTGGGACGCCTCCCCGTCGTCCCTTCCAGAGGCTTCTCCTGAAATTAGAGGGTGCCAGGGGCGGACACCGCCAAGCAGCGGTCCCTTACCTTGGCTCTTTTGAAGCACGACCAGAAAAAATCCAGCAATGGCATGATGGGCAGGCGAAGGGCCGGCAGAGCCCCCCTAGACCGCGGCGCTGCCCCCGGCAGCGGGGAGGGCACCCCCCGGCACCCCCATGGCAGCGCCCGCGGCAGCGGAGCCGGGCAGAGCCCAGGGCGGGCAGGAGCGGCCGGCGGGCGGAGAGAGGAGGAGGAGGCAGCGGCGGAGGCGGGCCAGCATTCAAACCCTGCACCGTTACTCAGTTGGTTGTGAACAGGCTTGGATGTGATTGAAATTCCCTGAAGATTGCGAGTTTTAAACAGCTCCAAGCTTTCCTTCCTGCCTGGAACGCGCCGCCTGCTCCCATTCCCAGGCAGCGGGAAGGGGCGAGGGGAGAGAGGCACTCTGGGATGGGAGAGAGGCACTCTGGAATGGGAGAGAGGCACTCTAGAATGGGAGAAAGGCATTTGGAGCTGTCAAAGGCACATGTAGGATGCCGAAAAATGAACGGTTCAGATTGTCACTCCAGTGCTGCCCAAGCTGACTGGCAGCTCCCGGTGCTCTCCCCTCCGAGGGACAAAGGATACCCAGCCATGGTGCCATCCCTGGATGCCCCCGCCACAGCCTCCCGCATGCTCATGTGCTGCTGACCCCACTGCGGGCACAGGGGGCAGCCAGGCTCACCATGGGCAGCCAGGCTCACCGTGCCGGGCACGGAGAGCACCCTCAGCACAGAGCAGATGCACGCAGGGCCAGCCTGCAGGCGACACCCCGGCAGGGAGAACAGCACAGGGAAAACCACCCCCGGCCATCGAATATGACTGAGCCATTCACTCCAGCTATTCACAGCTCCTTATCTGCCTTCCACAAACATCATTTGTTCACAAAGGCCACAATTAAAGGTCCCTTCACAAGCGTTTGTGCCAGCTCTCCACTCACAGCCCCAGGATTCCTCTTGCAGGCACAGCTCGAAATAAGCAAGGGCAAGCGGGTCTCCAGCGATGCCCGAGCTCAGCCCTGCTCCCACAGAACCCTCGGTGGGTGCCACCCACCCTGGGCTGGCATTGGGCTCGCCCGTGGCATCGCTCCTGCCCACTGCCCATCCCAGGCTGGTGTCAGCTCCACATTCTGCAGGGACAGTGCTGCCCATGCCCAGCCCTGTGCCCACACAACTCCCCGCAGGCAGGAACACGTGCCAGAGCACAGGGGCTCTGCCCAGGACACAAACTGCCTGTACCCGAGCCCCCCAGCAGCTGGTGCATGTGGCAGCGGTGCCCGGTGCCACGTGTCAGCCAGGGCAGGGTGCTGGGGACCCTAAGCATAAGGGGGATAAGGCAAGAAAAGGGCACAGAAGGCCATGGCACAGCAGAGCTGGAGAAGCTGCCTGGAGAGGATGGCATGAGGCATTGCTACCACTGCAGAATCCCTGACTTGCACCCCAGGCCCTAGATCAGCAGCACCTGGTGGCACTGGCAGGGCACCACCATAGCTCTGCCATGGCCCCAGTACAGCTCTGCTGTGGCCCCAGCAGCAGGTCACAGGCAGCATGAGTCCCAGCACTGGCCCCACCTGCCTCCTTCCATCTCCCCTCACTCATTCCTCAGCGGGCTCTGGCACCACTCCCAGGCTTGGCACCAGCTGCAGCTCCTCACCCCATCCCCGGTGATACTGGTGTTACTGGGCCAGCACAGCAGGGCTGGGGGCACTGAGGCACAGCACAAGCTTTGTATTATCAGTCCCTTTTCTCCTCCTTTCAATGCCTGGGGCTGGGCAGGCAGTCTCACCTCTGTGACACGTGTCCCATCGGGGCCACCTTTCTCAGCCCGCTGCCAGACATCCCACATGTCTCACCAGGCACCAGTGCCAGAGGGCTGAGCTGCCAGGGGACCCCCACTGCAGCCAGGGAATGGAAGGGCACTGCCACTGCAGGATCCTGGGAAAAGCTCCTGTCACTCGGGGCAGCCCAGGGAGGCTGTTCAATGCTTCCACAGGCTTTGCCCCCAGAGCAGGGCTTTGGGCCTGGGCTGGGGCTGAAGGCAGCTCTTACAGGAGGGACTGTCCCTGCAGGCAGGGTGGCACTGCCAGGCTCTGTGGCAGTGGGCTCCTCTTCCTATTAGGGGCTCACCTGTCAGCACTGTGCTCTGTTTGGCAGGCAGGATGGGCACCTGCCCGCTCCAGAGAGCACCAGCAGCACATGGGGTAGCAAGAGAGACATCTGTCCCTCCATCCATCCATCCATCCATCCATCCATCCACAAGGGCATCAGGACAGGCCAGTGGGGGTGGCTCTGTCCTGCCTAAACCAGACAAGCCCTTACAGAGAGGGGGGCAGCCCCACTGCTTCAATTCTGGGTCCCTACCAGGACCCAGAGAATCGCCCCCCAGCCCCCCAACAGCCCCCGTGTCACTGCTCACCCCAGCAGCAGGTCCTTCTCCCACTCCCTCCAAAAGCCAAAAAAGCCAAGTTAGCACAAATAGAAGCAGTCTGTCTCCTTCCCAGGCCTGGGAGACAAACCACAGCGGCTTCTGCATACTTGTGTAGCTTCTTCCTACCCAGTCATCCCAAAAGCATTCCAGTAATGTTACATCTTGGATCCTTCCTCATCATGCCAGGACACTATCCTTGGCAGGAATAGCTCCCAGGGACTGGATCCATGGGGAAGTGGCAGGAGCTGTGCACACCAAATGGGTATTTCTGCCAAGTGGTGCCAGGACACAGACCCCACTGCTGCATCTGGCTCTTCCCAAAATTCCTAATGTACCCGCTCCACAGACAGCCACAGGAAAAGCAAAAGCAATGTCCACTCATTCTATTTTTATATACGTGTGTGTGTGTGTACCACTATCACCCTCAGACCCGTGTGAGAACACATTTTAAACTTGAATTAATTTTACAAGGTTGGTTCTAAGGAAAACCCCACCCTGTACACACTCAGTAAGAGCTTCCCATGTGGTGAATGCCATCAGCTGTCCCCAGGGCCTGGGGATGGGAGCTGGGACAGACACTGGGATGCCACCAAGCAGCCCCAGCACTGCCACACGCATCTCGCGTTCTCTGAGAGTCACGGCACAGAGCCGGTGTTTGGAGGACAGGTACAGCCTCCCCCCACACAGATCATTCCCTGGAGGATCCCATGTGCCCGCGGCTGGAGCTATTCCTGTCCGTCGAGGGCTGCTGCTGTGGCGGCTGTCGCACAGTATCAGTGTCCCCAGCCCCCGGCGCTGGCACCGCTCCCGGGGCCGGTCCCGGGCCGGACCCGAGGGGTGTCTGCAGGGCTGTGAGCGGGGGACACCCCCCGGCCGCCGGCGCGCGGGGATTTTCCACTTGCTGCTGTGCGCAGGCATTTCCCGAGGTCGGGAAGGGCGCAGCTCCCGCGGAGCCGGCCCTTCCCCATTGGCATAGCGGGAACAGGGACCCTTTTCTTCTCCCGACGGCGGCCGCGGGGCGGGGGCTGGCGGTGCTGGGGCTGTGACACCACGAGGGCGGCGGGAGGGACGGGGCAGAACACGTGAAACCTGCTGCCCGGGGAGCGGCACCGGGAGGGACCGCGGGCAGGGCTGAGCCCCCGCGATGTGCCCCCGGGACAGGGGTCCAGCAAGCCCACGGAGCCCCGCTGCACCCCAGGGCCGGGGCTCAGCCGCGGGGCCGTCCCTGCTCACACCTCGGCACTGGGCTCCAGCCCAAGAGGCCAAATGTCTCTGCGGGGCTCCCTGCACTGCAGAGGCACCGCCGCGGCCAGACCACAAGAAGCCAACCGAGAGACATGAATGCCAAAGGGCAGCAGAAGACATTCCCCAGCTCCCACTGTCCCACAGTCACCCCACACCACTAGTGAGCTCCCTGCCTGCCTGCCACCACTGCTTCTCCCTTAAAACATTCCTCATCTAAAATAATCCCAAAGCAATGCTCCAATCTCCAACAGCCCACGGGTGGGATGCACTGGGATGGACACTGCCTGGAGGGAGGGTGTGGGATGCTGCAGGGGTGCTGTTGGGATGTCATGTGGGCTGCAGGCTGCACTGGAGACCCAGCACTGCGGGAAAGCTTCCCTTTGGGATGGGCAATTAAGCAATTACTTAATCTCCATGTGTGGCTCCTGTGGCAGAAGGAAGTGCTCGGGTGAGCAGGGGAGCACTCTGTGAGCTGGACAGCACCCAGAAGGGCCTTCTGGGGCCAGAGACATCAATGCCCCCATCCCACAGCACTGAAGGAGCCATCCTGTCCCACAGCATTCCCTCAGTACATCCCTTCCAGAGGGCTGAGGCAGCACAGTGGGATATCACCTCTCCCAGCACTGGTGGCACTTGTGTACTGCTGATGCTTTGCCCTCCAATGCCAGTGACACTTTTCCTTAACCCAGATGTCCCCTGAGCTCCCACAGATGACCCAAGGGCTCCTGACCTCATCCAGGGCTGCAAGAAGCCCCCCACACTCTGCATCCCGTGGGGGGTCCTGGCACAGGCTGAGTCTGTGCTTTTGCCTCACAGGACGCTCCAGTTTGCAAACACCAGTGAGAGAATTTACAAACACAGATTGATTTAGCACACACACAAAAGCCAAACAAACTTTTCAGCTGACTGGCCCTTATAGACTGGCTAAACACCCTAGTTTTACTCAACAAGAGACACCACCACTGAAAAAAATCAGTCAATGGTTTTTGGGAATTTCTGCTGTGCCAGCTGGGGGGGCTTCTGCCCCCATTCCCTGAGACTTCCACAGGTCTGTAAGCCCAGAGCTTACAGAAATCCTGGGGTGTTCAACTGAGGCCTGGGGATGTGCTTAGTATGAGGGAAGGGCTATTTAAATGCATTTAAAAGAGCATAACTGATAGGGTGACATTTTTGAGATACTATAAACAAATTACATAAACACCAAATAGGCCTAAGTGATATAGAAAGAAATTGGGGTTTTTGAGACCCATATATCCATCTGATTTTAACTCTGGTAATAATAAACAAGCAACCAAGAGTAAATATCTGTGAGCATCTACAGAGACTCCCACACAGGACGGAATTCCAGCAAAAACCTGCTGCTGTGCTCCAGTTCTCACTCAGGCATCTTGAAGAGAAAAAGAAACATAAATCAGGCTGCATTTTTAAGTATAAAAGGGGGCATGAGCAGATCGCTCACCAGGCATCTTTCCCTTCCCCTGGGAATAGCACTGAGCTGCTGGAGCCGGGCTGGGATGTTAATCCTGGGACATTAATCCTCTGCCCCCAAGGCAGGCGCCAGAGCAGCCCAAGGAATTGCAGCAGTTCTTATTATTAGCAGGAGCAGGGAGGCTCCCATGGCCAAACACGGGGAGGGCTGGCAGCACACGTGTGCTCCAGCACACGCGTGTACAGGCACACAGACACACAGCAGGGGGGGCATGAGGGGCTGGTACCTGCCACTGACACACACTCAGCACCCAAAAAATAACCACAGGCAGGAGGGACACCTCCTCCTCAGGCTGGCACAACGTAATACACTGCATTTGAGCTACTTGTGTATTTTTGCACAAAGTTCTCGTGACAGCTGTTGTCTGGGAAGGATCCCAGCCCTAATTCTGGCTGAGGGTTGGAATTAATTCCCAGGACAGAGGAATCTCGTCAGGTGCAGCACTGGCTGCAAGGGCAGGTCTCTGCAAGCTGAACCCTGTGATGAATCCACACCAGCCTCCCCTCACTCATGGAAGGATGGGCCATTCATGTACCAAGTTTTCCACACCCAAGTCTGGAGGCAAACCCTGTCTACTGCAGCATCTCATGCAGAGCTGGGGACATGGCACAGGGACTGACTGGGACACAGGACAGGGACATGGTAGCTCTGCTCTGGGTGCCAACAGTGACATCCCACAATGGCTCCAAGCGTTCAGCCCTGGAGCAGGAGGTGACAGGGTTTCTGCAAGCCCACCAGTGCCCAGTTTGGCTTTCTGGGCTCTGCTGTCCTATTCCAGGACTCTGGGGTCTCCATAACCCACGGGTACCTCCATGCTCAGGCACAGACCACCACAGTGCAGAGCCCGGTGGCCAGGACACCCTCCTGGCTCATCCTCAAGAGCCCAGGGTCACTTTTAAACCCCACCAGGGCCAGGCTGATCTTGTGGGCACCCTGAGAGTAGAGCACCCCAAGGCTGAGGGGCTCAGGGCACGGGCAGACACGTCCAGTAGGCACAGAACAGGCGGCAGCAGATGCTGAAAACAAACCAGCCTCGGGCACAGCTTCTCTTGGCACCTGTTCAGTCAAAAACCCTGCCCAAGGATGCCCTTTCCTTCAGCCACTAACTGCATGGGCAAGGAGAGACACTGCACACTTGAGGACACCAAGTGCCTGTCCCATGCCCATCCCATGCCCCCAGGCACTGCACCCCAGGGTACTTCCAGGGCTGGGCAGGAGCCATGTGCCACTGCCAGCCTTCTCTGGGGATGCCAACAAAGCTCCAAGAAAAAAGCTTCAGAAAACCCTTTATGCCAACCCTCACACACACAAAGACTCATTATGTGACAGCGAATTCTTTTCGCCCCCCACAACTGCAGGGGCTGCCAGGCTTGTCCCGGGGAGGGATGGTGCTCCCAGCCCTGTGCCCCGGGGCTGAGCTGGAGCCACATGCTTCCCTGCTGCAAAGGGAATCAAGAGGTAGAAAAGGTTTTTCTGGGACAGATCCTGGCTGCAAGTGGGGGGCAGATTGGGCTGTGCCCACACCATGTGCTGGGATGTGATGTGTCAGGCTTCTGCCTCTGCTGCTGGGAAGAATTCCAAAACCCTGAGAAAGAAGAGGCAGCAGCCCCATCCCAGCTCTCAGCCCCATCCCAGCTCTCAGCCCTGTGGGTTTTGCTAAGGGAGGGCTGAGTTACAGGGAGAGGAAGGTTTTAAATCAGTGCCCAGGATAAATAATTGCACATTCAGTTTATGAGCCTGACACAGCAACACAAAACACCATGAAAAGATTTGTAAAGAACCAGAAAACACAACCTCATGAAATCCAGCAGTTCTTTCTGCGCTGCAAAAATTACCCTGTGCCATTTTCTTGTAGAAATCAATGAGATCATCAGGCTCCTGCCTTGTAATGGTGGTGATGAGGGAAGCAGAACAGCCACAGGGATGGGGGAAGCACCAGAATGGCTGCAGGGATGGGGCTGCTCCGAAAGCTCCGTCAGCCCCCACACGTGAGCACAGCAGAGCCTGGAGCCCTCCACAACCAAATAACAAAGACCAGAGGTCTCAAGGATGAAACAGGAGTTTAGGGTAAAGAGAAGATAGAGCAGCTGGTGTCTGCCAGAGCATCCCAACCTCAGGACCAGCCGGGTGCCTCAGGGGAGCAGGGACACCCACAGTCACCATGAGAGGCACTTACCAGCTGGCCAGGACATGTCTTCACTGCCCCAGGAGACAGCGAGAAGGCATTAACCTCATCTTCCTCCCAGTCCGGGGTGTTGTGGTCTCCCCCCAGGTCTGCCCTGAGCAGCCCCTCTGGATCTGTTCTGCCATTCCTGAGCACATGCCCAGGCTTTGTCTGGGAACGTTCAGCGAAGGCCAACAATTCACTGCTGCCAAAAAGTTTATTTTTGCCTGTAGCATCCCCGCCGTGCCCTGCAGGACTCTCTGTGAGGCTGAAAGATCTTGGCCAGTGCCTTCCAGTTCTCCTGGGAAAAGATCCCCACAGGAAGGGCGCGGAGTTGTCATGGATCAACGCATAGTCAGGTTCATCCTCAGGACTGCACTTGCTGCTCCTTGGACAGAAGAAGCCATAGACACCTGCCTCACCTTCCTCATCTTCAGCTGATGAGGAAAAGTGCAGGGTTGGGAGCTCATCCCACTGGCCTGGAGACACCGCTGGCTTTTCCTGGTGCTCAGCACTCCTTGTGTCCATTGTCCATGGACGGAACCCCCACCACTGGCAAAGCTGGCGATGCAAAACCGTAACTTCTTAGCAAGAACCACCCAGGAGATGACATTTAGTTTGCTTTTCCCATTTTCCTTTCCATCCCTTTTGATTAGAAAGGGATGTAATGGCCCTTATTCCAGGAATGTCCCTGCTCTCCTCACTGGAACATGTGGACTAACAGCACAGGCTGTTCAGCTCAGGCAGCTGGGTTTGTATTCTTCATTTCCCTCTTAAAATACCAAACTTCTTTTACCCTTTCAGAGGATCTTATGCTTCGCCTTGTTCCCTTCCCTGAACCGTGGGCAGAGGGGACAAGGGTCAGGGAGAGTAACCAGGGCGGAAACAGCAAACCTGTCCTTCCTGCATCAGGAAGTGCACTTCTTATTGCTTTCTGTTCCAACAGGACTGGGAATAAACCTACAGCAAGTTTTCACTTCTCTCTCTCAGGGACCCCTCCCCTGCAGCACAGGCATTGCCCCCTGACAGCAGAGCAACACAGTGACCCTCAGTCTGTGCCAGCAGCAGCCCCAGGTGTTGGGCTCCCTGTCCCACCTGCCCCTAGTGACACTCTCCCCGTGTCTCTGCTGAGGAAGCCCCTTGCTGGGCACAGTGTGCCCGTCCCTCCCCCCCGCTGCCCGGACCCCTGTGCCGAGTACCTGCGATGTGGACACTCAGCAGCCTCCAGCCTGACTTCCAGCTCCCACAGCCATGTCATCGATCCTGCCAGGAAAGCCAAAGGTCGGCACTCATGGATTCATTGTGCCAGGGGTCAGTCAACAGCTTCACTGGGTGAGTTACTCCCTGATTTTACTGGGAAAGTCCTTCCTTCCACTGTCGCCTGCCCCATTCATTTACCTTAAGCTACAATCCAGCACACAGTATATTTGCCCTAAAAAATTAGCTTGGGGGAAAAAATGCTAAATCCAAGCTTTATCCAAATAAAGTGTAACTACAAACCATGGAACTGCATCCAGGAACAGCTCTTTTGAGTGGAAGAGTTACATTTTCAGCCCAGTAAATTGCCTTTTTTTAAAAGAAATGCCCCCTGTTGAATGCAAGTATCTTCTTGCCCCAAACTGCTAACTCCCCGAGCAGGCAGAGAGTCTGCAGCAGGGGCCGAGGTTGGCAACTCACAGCTCACCTCCCGTGGCTGCCCGCAAGCCCCGTCCTGGCTGCGGGACCCGAAAACCCCGGCGGTGCCTCCCGGAGCAACCCCGAGGGAGCTGGAAACCAAGGCGGGGGAAAACCAAGCTCCGAAAGGCGGTCAGGGACGGCGCGGTCCTGCTGCCCTCTTGTGACCACCGGGCCCTGGTGGCCTTCCCCAGCCCAAAGCCCATGCCCGGCACAGGGACAGCGTGTCCTTGCTGCCACCAGACCCGGGCCCAGGCTCACCAGTCATGGTCGTGGCATGGGTGTCCCCACTGTCACCCAAGTGACTGTCACCCACTCTGCATCCCCAGTGCAGAGCATGGACACCCTCCTGGCCATTGCCTCAAATCCCAGTGCAGGACAGGGATGGAGCTAATTGCCATTGGTTCATTAGCCAGGTCAGAGATGGGGTTTAATATCCATTCATTCATGAGGCACCACCTTACCAGCTCTCTGTTCCCCCTTCACCCCACCTCGTTCAGCTCCCAGCACACTGAGCCCTGGCCAGTGCTGCTGGGGCACACTCGGACCCCTGGGGTGGTTCCCAGACCTCCTGGCCCTGGAGCCACCTGAGCCCCAGCTCTGGGAGCCGCCAGCAGCGCTGCTCTGTCCCGAGCTGTGTGGGACCAGCGGGGAGATCTGAGCCTGGGCCATGTCCCACCTCAGCCCCGGGGGCTCTGGCACATGTGGCCATGTCCTGCTGTCCCTGTTGGGCCACGGGGACAAAGGGCAGGGACTGGGGAGCTTCCCCCTCCTGCCTTAGCCAGGCCTGGGGAGCTCCCACGGGACAGGCTGTCCCTCAGTGAACACAGGTGTCACAGGCACAGGGAGCACAGTGCTTCACCTGCACATCACACTGCCCACGGGGCTTTCAGCACCCTTGAATTTGCAAATTTTGAAGTTAAAAACAAATTTTCTTTTTATTGGTATTAAATAGATCAAAATTAAACACATACAACAACTTCTGCTGATAAACAGTATTAAAAAAATCCTAGTAGGAAAGCAAGCCTGGTTTGTGCATCAAAAAATCAGCTGCTTCTCTGCAGAACAGTTCAAACACTTCATTAAAGGCAACACAGCTGCTTCTCCTTGCTTTTCTTTCCCCCTGGAAGGCATAGCAGTTGTTACCACAGACATTTCCAGCACAAGCTAAACCTCTGTTGTGGTCACAGGGATCACTCACCTGCACAACCCTTGGAGAGGGATGGCTGTGCACCTGGACAGGACAAGGGACATTCAAGGGGCACTCAGCACTCGGAGGTAACACCAGTACTTTAAAGCACTACCAGTATTAATTCCAGGCATCTGCAAATATCCAGGCATTTCACCTGCCTAACTGAAATGTTGTTGTATTTAATGTGCCCGAGTCCCATTGGCTTTGGCATCACCCACCCACCAAGGGACAAGGTGGCTCTGTCACAGTGGGGGCTCTGCAGGACATCCAGGGGTGGCTGGACATCCCAGTTTGGGCTTCTGGATTTCCTGAAGTCACTTAAGACAGTTCCTCTCCAACCATTCCAACTGGTGCTCCTCACTCCGTCTCTGTGCCGTTATATTCTACTCACAAAAAGGACTCCAATAATCATGATCTCTGAGTGGAAAGGCTCTTCCAGAACCAACTGGAACCAATTATAACATCATCAAGCCATGAGAACCCAGAAAATCTGGTTTCCTTCCCAACTGCTGCCAGCTCAAACCCATAAAGAGGCCAAACCTCCAGTGACACAAACCCTCCTAAGATGCCGCAGCTTTGGGAGGCGAGGGCTAAAGGGGGATTGCCACGAGCCAAAACTCAAACCAAAATCACTCCTCCCCTATGACCAGGTTACTTCTGCCTGTTCTTGCAGATTAAAAACAGTTCTTGACTGAAAAATTCAGTGACCAGCTGAAAAGTAAAGCAAGTTAATGTAAGAACAATTTTATTCTCCTGTATAAGGCAAGAGTGCTGATACAGAACAAATCACTGTGAGACTCAGATCCAAGCCAAAACCAAGGAAAAAGCTGGTATTTTAACTTCCCTTAAAAATCAGTTTCCTTACTTTCAAAATATTACTGGATCAGTTAAATGCTACTCCAATTATCCTTCAGCTAGAACAGCAGCTCAGGTCACAAGACACTACAGAGACAGAATCCAAGGATTTCTCTGCAAGTGTGGTGAAATTCTTGTAGGAAAGAAAGATCTGGCTCAAGGAATCCCACTGTAGCCATCAGCAGCTTTACTATCCACTTCCCTTGAGTATTTCTTTTCAGCTTCATAAAGCTGAACTTTTAAAAGAACAAAAAATTGCACACTTAGAAGAAAAACCACGTTCCACACCAGTAATAATTTAATGGAAGCTTAAAAATTCCCCATTTCCATGGTCCTCATGCTGATGAATCCCTAACAGCTTCTCTCCAGCCCCTTGGTGACAGAGCCAGGCCCTGTCACACACAGTTCATTATCCAGAAATGCAAAAATGCACTTTTAATCTGCAATTTAGCAATTTCCATCCCAACTCCCAGACATTAGGAGTGTTCACAGCACAGACTGCTCTTGTACACAGAACTATAAATTCAGAACATTCACATCTCAGCAGGACCCACAGACCTCAGGTTCAGTCTATGTGCAAAACTGTAGGTAAAAGGACATTTTACAGCAGCTTTTTCACCCCAGAGGTTTCTAAGCTCTCCCCCTGGATTGCTGACTGAGAACAACAGACAACATGAACCATTTCTGTCCAGTTTCCAAAAGCAGATCCCAGCTCTCAATCCCTGTGCCAAAATCCACCCAACCCTTGCCCACCCATGGTTCTCCAGGTGAGGTACAAAAAGCACCTGCAGGGACTGGAGAAAGAAGCCCCCTCCCTCTTACAAAAGTGTTAAGCAAAACAGAAGCTCCACAAGAGTGTCCAACATCTCAGGGCAAGTACAAGGGAACAAGATGCACATTTGCTCACATTTCTGTTGCTGACCCCGTAACAACCAAAGGAACAGTCACATACAGGCAGGCAAGAACAGAATCCATGTCCTGCTCCACAGCAGCCTCCACCTTCAGCACCATTTACTCTCCTTCCTTCAACCTGTTTTAAAACTTTGGGGCCCAAGCCCTGGTGTTGTTCGTCAGCACCAAACAGTCTGTGCAGTAAAACCTCAACTTACTGCACAGAACCCCTTGTTTCTATCATATATACACACTCTTGGTGCTCTCCAGGGAATTTTCCCTTCCCAAATGCAGAGTGAGAGCCCAGTCCCTGCTACAAACCAGTTCCAGACCAGTTCTGAGTGTTTCTGCAGGACTCTAAGCTGTCCCTGTGGTCAGAGGGCTGTGCCTCTCTGGGCCCACACCCCTCACAGACATAGGGCCAAGGTCACACAGTGCTGAAGGAGTCAGGCTGGAACCCTCCCCTGCCACATGAAGGGATGAACACACACAGCACAGACATGGGCAAAGGCAACTCCCTGCCACCAGCTCCAATTCACTGCAAAGGGACTCAGCTGGGTTTTGCTGAACTCCTGCTTCCCAGGAAACCCTCTGGTCCCACAATGCCCCAGGTGCACATCCCACCGCTTCCTAAGGGAATGAAAGGAGTCAAGACATGTCCTTTCACTCTTCCCACATCACAGCAGTGAAGTTCTACAGTTTGATAAGGCATTTTCATCTTCAGTGAGAATCCAAGCACAGGCACAAACTCTGGCAAGTAGTGTGATCCTGTAACTTCATCTCCCAACAGCTTGGAATTCCAGGATCTCCTGCTCTGTCCTCAGTCCCAGTGGGCACAGTTTATTTAACACCAGTACAGAGCAGGGCTAAATAAACCACTCAGCAGCTGGACCTCGGTATCTTTAATCACCGAGGACAACTCAACGAGCACTTTTTGCAGCTCTCTGGCTTTATCCCACAACCTGCCTTTTTACAGTATCCCTATATATAAATTAGAAAGAGATAAAGCCAAGGATTCACTGCAGCGTCCATGAAAAACTCCAGTCCGTGTCCCAGTCCCTTGGGATGGGGCTCACTGAGGGGTGAAGGTGAGGATCATCCAGCTGATGACGAAGTAGAAGAGGAAGATGGGGTAGACGACGAGTGCCTTGCGGTTGGGGGGCTGGCTGTCTGCCAGGAACGCCGTGGAGGCTGCAGAGACACACACACGTCAGCACATCACCACCCCGGGGCAGCTCTGCACTGCAGCTCTGCTGGAAGGGACACCACAGCAACCCACTGCAATCACCGAGGACAACTCCCCTTGTCACAGAGAGAGGTAAGTCATGGAATCCCAGAACCGTTTGCCTTGGAAAGGACTTTAAAGCCCCTCCAGTTCCACCACCTTCCACTAGCCCAAGCTGCTCCAGGGACTGTCCAACCCAGCCATAAATGCCAATTAATATTCTATAATGAGAGTCAGACTTACAGACTAAGAACAGGACAAATAATGCAAATGCATCTGGATAAAATCAGTGTTTTCTAACAGTATTTGTAACATAATCACAGAACAAAACACCCAGCAGTCTCACATAGAGTTTAATACTGAATTATCATCCTGCTGCCCAAGGCAATTTGCATATGACCATGGAAATCACCAGGAGCAGAGGCAGAGGCTGAACCTATGCCAGCATGAGTATTAGGGTCCAGAGGACAAGTCCTGTGAGGAGCAGTGAAGGAGCTGGGGGGGCTCAGCCTGGAGAAAAGGAGGCTCAGGGGGGACCTTCTGGCTCTGCAATTCCCTGACAGGAGGGGGGAGCCAGGACGGAGGAACAAGGGATAGGAGGAGAGGGAACGGCCTCAGGCTGTGCCAGGGGAGGGGCAGGTGGGACATGAGGAGGAATTTCCTCATGGAAAGGGTGGTCAGGCGTTGGAAAGGGCTGCCCAGGGAGGTTTGGAGTCCCCAGCCCTGGAGGTGCCCAAGGAAGGCCTGGCTGTGGCACTCAGTGCTCTGGGCTGGGGGACAAGGTGGGGATGGGCACAGGGGGCTCCATGGGCTGGGAGGGCTTTTCCAACCTCAGTGATCCTGGGATTCTTTTTACAGTAGTACAGCTGCCCAGGAAGCACCTCAGACTGCATCACCCATTGGCTCTGCCCAAGGGACTGAACACAGGCCAAGGCCCTGAGCACAGCACACAGGGTACTCACCCAGCGTGGACCAGCCGAACATGGCCACGACCACGAGGAGGCGGATGATGAAGCTGATGGTGCCAGTGCCCACCAGCAGCACCAGCCTGCACACCAGCATGGCCACGGTGAGCGGCAGCACACAGTACCCCAGCACACACAGGCTCTGGAAGAAGGAGCTGCACAGGGACATGGGAACAGGAAAACAGCAGTCAAAGCGGGCAGTGCACAACTCCACCCACAGGAGGGAGTGAACTGCCACGAACAAACCCACTCACATGGTCCCTCCGAGGAGCTTCGAGTTGAGGGTGATGACCACGGCACCAAACCAGATGATGACAAAGACCTCGGCAAACTGGGGCCCCCCGTCGTCCTTGCTGTCTGCAGAGCCACCCTGCAGCATCCTGGGGGAAGCAGAGAGACACAGCTGCTGTGGGGACAGACACACAGAGCCATTGGCACTGACTGACTTTTCCTAGACTGGGCAAGATGGCAGAACAGGATCCCAATCACTTATCCCCAGTTATGCTGCAGTTCAGTAGTTTTTCATCTCTTTCCTTATTTTCAGTAGTATCCTCAGTTTTGCACAGGAAAGGAAAATGGTTGTGGCTCAACAAGGGGGATTTCAGCCCATTTGTTTCCCTGTTTTGAGGACGGTGCAAACATTCAGAAAAGAATAAAGCCATGGACAACAGGCCAAGAGATGGAAATTGAAGTACCAAAGATGTAGTACCTCTCACAGCAGCAGAGCAGTGAGTGATCCAACACACCAACCTTAAAGCAAGCTGGGAGTAACTAAGGGATGCAGGCACCACAGAGCCTGGGCAAGTGAGCAGGCATGGACTGGAATATTTAAATCACACCTCTCCTTCTGCTAAAGCTTTCCCACCACATTACTAACTGCTCTCTGTACTCTGAGTACACAGGTGTGCCTCAGTTACTTACAGACCCTGCCAACATTGCCCTCCCACCAGGCAGATCCGACCCCCTAAATTCGTGGGAGCCACCATCTCCTCCTATCCCTGATCCCTGGACTGGCCTCCCTTCTCCCACTGCTCTCAGGACACACAGCCCTGCAGTTTCCACACCAAGGCCCTGGCTGCAGCTGGGGGCAAAGTCACCAAATACAGTTGAATCAGGAAACGTGCCTGGGACACCTTCAGGAAAACCACTCCTAGGACAGGGACCAGGAAGTGCTCACCTTTAAATCCTAACTTTAAGGATGGGAGGTGCTAATGGGCTTGAACTGTCACAAACACATTTTATAAATGAATCCAACCAGGCACAGAGAGATCAGAGAGATCAGATGAGCTTGACCTCAACACAACTGATTTTGAACATTTCATTTCCCAAATGTACAAGAGCACAAAACCCCAGATCCTCCAGCAATACTCACAGAGCCAGGGAGACACACAGCACCAATGGGCCCCACAGATCCCCTGCAGGGAAAGGGAAAACACATCACAAATGTCACAGGACCACCTCAGTTCCATTCTCCTGGGAGTGACAAAGCCCCTTTCCCACCTCCCAGGGTGCCATTTTGCACATCCCACTGCCCTACAATTTCCTTATTCAGCACCTTACACCACACTCTGTAATAAAATTCATTCAAAACCCATCAGCTGCTAAAGCTCCCAGTTGTGCCCCCCGGCCCAGAGCCCTGGTCACACCCTGACTGTCCCAGCTGCTGTCCCCCACTGCTGCTCCCTGTCCCCCTGCCCGACCCCTGGCACATACAGTCCCTGAGGAGTGTGCTGCTCTTCCGGGGGTACATCACATGGACAAACTTCTTCCCCACAGCCTTCAGGTCCCTCATCTGAAACAGACACAAAACACCCCAATTTCCCCCTGCACAAAAATTACAGTTCCTAGTACAGCAGAGACACACAATAAAGGAGCAATGAGGGTAAATCAGAAGATCCAGCCCAAACAGTTCTGTAGCATCCCCTGTGACAGACATTGCCTATTTTCCCTGCATTCCTTAACAACCACAACATCTTGTCCTTTTCCTTAACAAACACAATATTATATCCTTTAATAATACCAGGAGAAAAACAACAATATTTGCTCCAGAAATGAAGAATCCCATCAGTCAGGAGAGTTTCTCACAAGCTTCCTCTGAGGCTTCTGCCCTTGCACTGATTTCAGGATCACAGAGAATCTCTGGGGCCACAATTCAGACACTTTTTGGCCCATAAGATTTTGTTTTACATGACGAGTTGTAAAACAATCCCCAGACTTACACAGAAGTACAGGTCAAGCAGAGCTGTGCACAAACACAGCTTTTGTAAAACAGCTGCCAAAGACTCTGGAAAACCCAAGTTTTACCCCGACCAGAGGCCCAGACTCACAATCGTGTCCCTGACAGGCTCGTCCAGCGTGGAGTAATCCTCATCAGGAGAGTGAGATCCCACGGGGACAGTGATCTCCCCTTCCACTGGGATGTCCTGGGATATGGACACATCTGCCAGACCTGGGAACTGAATGGAATTCAGTCTTTAGGAGGGAACACAAAGCAGCTCACGTGCACCTCCGATGGGCTGGGGACAGACACAGCTGCTCAGGTAACAAAAGGTTCCTGATGTGAACAGCTCAAGGTCTGAGCAGGTGAGCTGAGATGTGTTTACAGATGTGCAGGAGCATTTCTCCAGTCCCTCCCATACGCTGCTCTCTGCCCCTTTCGGCAGCAGTAACTGAAGGGAGGAAGGAGCAGTCTGTGTTTTAAGTGAGGTGAAGCCACGGGAACCACCTGCCTTTGGAGGGGAATGACTCCCATGGAGAAGAACCCGTGGGGAGCTGCACCGACCCCCCGGCCCGGGCACGCACCGAGGCTGTGACACAGCCAGGTTTCCCCGGCGGGGCGGGAGAGGTCTGGGTGCCCGCAGGAGGAGGAAACAGAGCCCGACCGGTTCTACGGCCAACCGGCGGGAGGACGGCGGCTTCCAGTCCCTGCTCCTGCTCCCGTCCCTGTGCCCGGGCCCATCCTCCGGACGAGCTGTACCCGCCGAGGCCTCCAGACTCGGCTCCGCCCGCGCTGACCGACAGCCAGGCCCTGGAAGGGGAGGACGGCCGGGCCAAGCGCCTGCGGACACACCCCGGGCCCCCCGTCCCT
>VYXB01008332.1:794604-842733 GCA_013397135.1 Pachyramphus minor
CCCGGTGCCCGTGCCCGTCGGTAGCCGCAGCCCGGCAGAGCCGCCCGCGGCCATGGGGCACCCGCCGCTGGAGTTCAGCGACTGCTACCTGGACAGCCCCGACTTCCGAGAGCGCCTCAAGTGCTACGAGCAGGAGCTGGAGCGAACCAACAAGTTCATCAAGGAGGTGATCAAGGACGGCAACGCGCTCATCGCCGCCATCCGCGGTGAGCGGGCCGGGCGGGCCGGGCGGGGGTCCCTCTACTCCCCCTCGGCAGCCGCGTCTCCGGGAGGCGCCTGGGCCCCGTTCCTGCGCTGGGCATCGCCCGGGCGCGGCTGGACCCCCGGGCGGCAGCCACCGCCACCCCGGGGCTGCCCCTGACCCTGCCCCTATCCCTGCCCCTATCCCTATCCCTATCCCTGTCCCTATCCCTGTCCTCACACCGCCCCCGCCACCCCGGGGCCACCCGGAGCTCTCCCCACGCAGGGCCAGGTCGGACCCGCCATCCATCCCCGCTGGGCTGGCACCAGCTGCGGCACCGGCCCAGCTCTCCCAGGCACCTCCTCGTTTAAGGACAGCAATCCCTGCTGGCGGAAGGTGCTCCGTTATTTTGCGTCACCAGAGCGTGGTTGGAGTGTGGTTGGAGCGTGTTGGGCCATTGCGGGTCATCTCGTCACCCCCTGCTTCCCTGGGGGGCACTGGGAGGATGAGAGGGGCCCTCCAGATCCCTCCTGTAGGCCTTCTTTTGTTGGGGATGTTTTGTCATTGTTCAAATCATGATGAGAATTTTTCCCAATGAAATGTCGATTTCAATGTTGACTTTGAGGGAGTTGCCCGTTCAGAAGTGCTGACAGATCACCAGAGCACCGTCCAGGTTGTGTCACCTGAAACCACCATGTCCCACGTGTTTGACACGTTTCTGACCTGTCCGACTGCTTTGAGTTGTTTTCCCTTCCCAGAACTGTAGCTACACATTCATATACACCTTCCCTGTGTCGTCTCACACATCTCCTTGGACTCAATGATCTTAAAGATCTTTTCCAATCCAAGTGATTCCATGATTCTGTACCGTTATAAATGCATTAGAAGCAGCTCAGGCCAGCAGAGCAGCCACAGGGGCAGTGAAGGCAGACACAATCCGTGCTGGTCACACACGGTTTTCCTGCCAGCTGGTTGCTTTCAGTTGGTCTTAATAGGTTTAGCTGCTGCCCTTTTGTTCAGAATAATTCAGAGCTTCCTTGTTATCGAGGCCATGGCTGGAATAGCCCATGTTTGCCCATCTGGAAGCAGCAGAGACAAAAGCTGGTGTGACTGAAACTGCCAACGTCACAGGGCTGTGAGACCTAATGTGAGCTACAAAAACACAAATCTCTGCTCAGTCCAGGGCAGGAAAAAAACCCAAAAATGGAAACCAGAGTGATTTTGACAAACCTGCTGGTTACTGGAAATGCTCTTGTTTTCCTTCATCACTTTGCTCAAAACCATTTCCCTTTTTAGTCTTTGTAGTGTGCAGGGATGTGCAGGGGTTTTGCTGGCTCAGCAGACCCGGATCAGGGACACTGGCTGAGGAGGAAGGGGAGAAGTAGAAGGAAGCTGAGCACACCCAGAGATCATAGAGAACCCCCAGGGCTGAGGAAACTCCAAATTGCCTGAAATACTGTGGGGTGTGTTTGTGCTGTTTCTAAGCACAGCTGATCCAGCAGGCTGCTGGGGAGGTGCTGGGGCTGATCCTGCCTGGGCTCCCGTCAGCTCCCGGGATGCACCTCTCATGTTTAGTTAACAAATAAACTTAAAAAAATATATCCATGAATCCTGTCCTTGTGGAGCTGTGGGTGGGAATTTGGCCTCACCACCCTGGGCTGGCTGCTGGTGAATCTGCTGCCTGCTCAGACAGCGAGGGCTGACGATCCATCTGTGCCCCTTGGCAGTGGGGGGGATGGACATGCCCTCAGCAGCTGGGATGCAAAGGTGGTGGTGGTCCCACCAGGGGAGAGAGAGATCCAGTCAGGAGAGAGGGTCTAGTATTTGAACCTACAAAAAAGATGCAGAAGGGCTTTGAATAAGGACCTGGAGTGCCAGGACAAAGGGGAATGGCTTCACACTGACAGGGCAGGGTTAGAAGTGATCTTTTGAAGAAAATCTTCCCTGTGAGGGTGGAAAGGCCCCAGCACAGGTTGCCAGAGAAGCTGTGGCTGCCCCATCCCTGGAAGTGTTCAAGGCCAGGTTGGATGCATTTGGAGCAACCTGGGGTAGCGGGAGGTGTCCCTGACCACAGCAGTGGGTAGGATGAGATGAACTTCAAGGTCCCTTCCCACCCAAACCATCCTGTGATTCTGTGATTATGACAGTTGTTCTGACTGGACCCGTCTCTTGTCCATCCAGAGGTCCAGTTCACCCCAGTACCCTGTTGATGCCTTAGGCACCCTCTGGCCAAACTATCCCAAAGAACTGACTTGCTCTGTCGAGCACCGACCTCTGGTGAGTTCCCAGGTGTGTAGATTGTCTGCATGTTCTCTGATTAATTGAGGAATAAACTCCAACCTAAGATTTAGGGCGAATCAATGCCCTGTTGTGCTTGGATTTATGGAGATATCAGAGGCCTGAGTGAGCAGCTGCAGATGTGGGGCTGTGAACATGTGCCGATTGCCCGCGGGAGCGATGTGAGCACAGAGCCGTGCAAGGAAAGGAACTGCAGTTCCCCATCCCAGGGAAATGGGCTCTGCTGGGCTGTGTGCGACCTGCCCCAAGTACAGCCACATAACTGACAGGCTGGGGCTGCTCAAACTGGCTTTTGTTTTCCATCTGCCAAGTAATACCAACAAAGTGACTGTAGCTCTCCTTGGAGCTTGGCGGGACCTTGGGTTCCCCTGGGTGAGCCGAGGGGTTTGGGCTGTCCATGGGGTGAGGAGCTCCATGTTTGTCGTTCCTTCCTGGGCTGCTGGCACTGCTCTTGCTGGCAGGTCCAGCCAGGTCAGGCTGTCTCAGCCGACCTGCTGGGTACCAAAATACGGGGGGTGTTTGGCAGGGTCTCTAGAGGATGACAAGGACAAACCCACTGGGCATTACTGTCAGCAGCACAAGCTGGGCATCTGACATCTATTCAGGGCCATTTCAGTGACTTCTGTTTGAGATTTTTGGGTGTGTTTTGACTTTTGTTTAGTCCTTTTACTGGTAGATTAATTTGCCGTAATCCCATTTGTAGTTAATTAATATGTGAACTCTAATGGAAATGTTTTAAAGAAGTCATTCAAGTAGCATGGAATTATAAACACAGAGTATTAAAAGTGTCCAGGGTGTATGTCTGGCTGGTGAGTGCTGTGGTGTTTAATGGATTGGTTGTTTCCCAAATGCACGTGCTCCCATTTCCCGGTTTTCCAGTGCTGGGCAGTGAGTCACTGCCAGTGGGACCTGGCTGGGATGTGCTGGGGCAGCAGCTTGGGACAGCCACGTCTGTGCTCCACACCTGTCTCCTGGTGTTTATGCCCAGCAGTCTCGAGGCTTGCAGTGACCCAGGCCCTTCCTCAGAGCAGAATTCCTGTTGATCTGGATGAAGTGTTGTTTCACCCCCTTCCCCAAGTGATTCCCACACGTGCTGTGCCAGTGCCTGGTGCTTTCTCCAGGAAACAAATAAAGGCTCAGGGGGACCCTGGCTGTGGGTACCAACCCACTATTTGGGACAGGAGAGGTGAGTTCCCCCCTCACCCCTTATATGGGGTGTGCCATGACATGAAGGTCTCCAGGGATTGTCCCTGCCAGGGAGTCCCATCCATTGGCACAGCTCCAGAGCATTTCTCCTGCAGGCATCAAGCTGAAACTGCCTCCTCTGAGCACCCAAGTGGGAAGACAAGAGCAGCAGGACCCTCGGTGGTGGGACCTGGGCCTGGTGCAGAAATTCATCACCTTCAGAGGCTGCTGCTCTGCAGGAGTCTGCTGACTTCAGCTTCCTGAGCATTTCTGATGAAAAGCTGCACTTCCCTTCCTGTCCCCATCCCAGGCTGACCCATGGCTGGGCCATGGGTAAGTGTTCTTTCCCAGGCAGCAGGGTTTCCCTGCCTCTTATTCCTGCTGTTCCTGGAGCAGTTGTCCAGGGGCCAGCACTTGAATGCATCCCTGGGAAGCTCTGCCTGTTGGGTCCGTGTGGGGCAGAGGCTCCGTGTGCCTCCCTTCCCTGTGCAGGGCAGGTGGTGCTTTAGGGCTGTTACCAAGTGAGGGAGGCACTTTAGGGGCTTTAACTCCTTTGGCCTTTCATGGATTAAGAGAAACTGGTTCCACCCCGCCCCGGACTGATGGGTGGAACAAATAAAATCCGAGGGTGAAGCCTTCCCAGGGATCTGCAACCCCCACATCCTGGTGAGGGTCCTTCTGCAGTCACAGCCCCATCAGTGCTGCCTTTGAGTGGGTATTTTCTCTTGCTGACTGATACCCCCCGACAGTTGAATACAGTCCCAGCTATACGTGGGACACCATGGGGCAACAAAGGATAAGGTTGTACCAAGTGAGAAATTAAACTCACCAAAGCAGAGAATAATATTGTTCATTTGTAACCATCATGGGTGTGAAAGCCAGTGATAGAAATTAAGTTACTTTGAGTTAGAAATATGAGTTATTTTTGTTGTAAAGTTGGCTGCATCCCTTTTTTTTTGGACCAGGAGTACAGAGTTGCTGGCAGTCCCATATGTTGCATTGGCAGTGCTGAGGCCACTGTGGCCTGGCCCTGGTCAGGGAGGGAGAAGGACTGGGAGGTGTCCATCCCCTTGGGCTGCTGTCTGTCCCCTCAGGCTGGCCAGGGCCAGGGCTGCTGTGGGTGCCGGGGATTCGGCCCTGGCAGCAGCCCCGGGCCACCATGGCCAGCACTGGTGTGACAGAGAAGCCTCACTCAGGCCACATGCTGGAGGCCACAAGGAATGCCAGAAGTTGTGACTGTAAGAACAGCTGCTTTACAGCAGTTTCTTTCTGTGTTTTTTTTTAATCTCTCCTGCTCACTGAACTCTCTTGTGTGTGGTAATGCAAACCCATTTATTTCCCCTGTTCTTTGATCTGCTCTCCCAATTAAATATCAAATGGAATTGCAGAAATGTCAGGTTGAGGCTTTTCTCATTAATATCTGAGTACTATCATGGTGAAAATTGTCCTTTGAAGCTGGAGGAGCTCTGAGTTCTCATGCAAATGTTGTGTATGTGGTTTTGCACTTGATTTCTGTCCTGTGTGAAGCTCTGCAGAGTGCCTGGGATGTGCCTGTCAGTACTCAACCTCCCCAGGCAGTGCGAGCACTTTATCCTGAAGCATAGCATGATAAAGGAATATGTAGGGACTGGGTGGGCTTTTCCCCAAGAATGGAATTGTATGGGGGACCAAGGGAAGGTCCCACCATCATCATCGTCCCTGCAGGTCCCCGCAGTGCTGTGTGTGGGAGCTGGCTTGTCCCCTCAGGGAACTCCGTGTCCCCCAGCATGGCAGACCCGTTCTGGACAGGTTTGTGTGCTGTTGTTGGATGTGGTGCCTGAGGGTTTAATGCTGTGGAGTGTGGGAAGCAGCATGGCATTGGAACAGGTTATTTTAATGGGATTGAAGCTGTCCAGAGAAGCCTGTCTGCCTGGTTCTCCAGAAACCCATGTCCTGGTTCATGGGAAGGCTGTAGGGACAACACCTGGAATCTGTTCTTGCAGTATGTTACAGCCAGGTCCTGGATTCTGCATGAGAACAACCTTAAAGTCCCCCTGGAAAAAAGGGAAGACGAAGGAGTCTGTCCCACCCAGGAGATGCTGCAGCTCTCCAGGCAAACATTAGCTCTGTTGGGAGAGCACAGCTTGGCACGGAGGCAGCTCAGTGACAATATCCTGACCCATAAACACAGTTTAGCCCGGAGGCAGCATGTGGCACATGGGTGAGGGTGTGCACAGAGCTGGGCCATGGTGATGCACAGAGGCCTCTGTTTTGTGTGGGGATGTCCAGAGCCCTCTGCCTCACGTGGGGGTGTCCAGAGCCCTCTGCCTCACGTGGGGGTGTCCAGAGCCCTCTGCCTCACGTGGGGGTGTCCAGAGCCCTCTGCCTCATGGAAGCCACCGTTACACTCCCGGTGAGGCCAGGGCAGTCAGCCCCAGCAAGGCTGGTGTGAGCAGTGTCTCTGATGGCACTGCCTGGGTGGGTGCGCAGAGGCTGCTTGTGTGCCCAAGGAATGTGGCTGCTCCTGGACAGACCTGGCCTTTTAATATTTGGTCTGTCCTCTTGGCTCTCCTCTGGCTGTATCCATGTTCTCCTGATGCCGTTTCCCAGGACATCAGTGCCTGAGCCATGACAGAAAGGATGTGGGATGAAACACTGTTCCAGCAGCCAGGGCTTGAGGAACAAAAACTGTCCCTGGCTGGGTACAATCCACTGAACAAGGTCTTGGAGATCTCCTTGGCTTGGCCACCCCACCGTCCCTCGTTTGGAAACAGGAATGACCTCGTTGGTCATTCCACCAGCTGAGCAGGAGCCTCAGCCCAGACCTGCAGGCAGAGCCAGAGCCTGGCTCATCTTGTAAAGAAAGGTCTCTGTGTTTGTACATCATCACAGTGGGCTTCAGCTCTCCCAGAGAGCACCTGTGCCCTGCAGGTGCCCTCAGCACAGGGGAGTCTCTGCAGCCAATGAAACTGCTCAGGCTCTTGAGCTGCAGGCTCTGAGTGCAGGATCTGGGGCCCCAGTTAGTGCAAATCTAAACCAGACATGCTTTAACCATAGCCTAAAACACAATAGCAGAAAAAAAGAACAAAAACCCTCCTAAAAGCCAAGCCTCCCCCAGCCATCAGAGCCAAATCTTCAGTGCAGGCAGGAGAGATGAGGTGCAGGCACAGGATCTGCTGAACCCAGCTGCGAGGCAGATCCCACTCCTTGCTTCGGGGGTGTGTTTTGGGGTTTTGCTCCCACTGGAGCAGCTCTCTTGCCCTGCAGGTTGTGCTGGGGTTTGCATTGCCGGTGGCTGACGGCGCAGAGCGCTCAGGCTGTGTGGTGATGGCCCCGTGGGAGCTGGGCTGGGCTCTGTGTCCCCTCCCTGCTCCAGCTGTGGGGTCCCCAGCCTCCTCCCTGGGAGCCACTGGCTTGTGCTGGTTACAGCTACTCGCCCATGTCCAGGGGTGCCCAGGGCTTGGTTTGCTGTAGGAAGCCCAGGGCAGGATTATGGGCTGAAGTGGCCCCTTGCTAGCCATGGATCTGGCAACACCACAACAGCCCTGTCCCTGCCAGCTTGGGGGCTGGTGAGTGGGCTCAAGACCAGCCCTGGTCCAGCTCAAAACAAACCAAAGTGCAGCATGCTGTGATGGCTTTTTCCAGCTGTGATATGCTTCCCAAGAACTCATCTGCATATGGCCAGGGCAAGAGGTAAAGTCATTTTCATGTGTTTAAGGATATTTTTTCTTGTGCTGCACATGAGGCACGCAGGGAGCTTTTCATCCATCTTCTGCTGCCTTTCCTGGCTGCTTCCCTGGGAGGATGTGGGTGTTATCCATGTTCTGTGTGTGTCTGACAGCCCACGGCTTGCAGCAGCACTGCTGCTGACCTAAGAGTTTCCTCTTGAGTCACTGTGTGAAGATTCAGCTTTTCTGGCTTTTTTCTTGAGAAACTGTTGGAATATTTTATTTCCTAATGCTGTTGGTAGCACACTGGTAACTCCAGATGTGGTGTCCTTCAGTGGCCCCCAGGCTTTTCACGGGTGGCTTCTGTCCTGCTGGGAGCCAGCCTGGCTCCATGGAGCGGCAGCAGTGGCCCTGCTCCATTGTGCCACGGCGTGTGGCCGGACACCTCCTGCAGCACAGTCCTGGCAGGAGCACAAAGGTTTGGAGAACTGTGGGTTCATAGAACAAAAGGCCAAACTGGCAAACAGCCAGTGCCATTTACAGGTGCTGAACACCAAAATGCAGCTGCTTTGGAACTGCTGGAGGAGTTCAACAGGCAGCAGTTACATTTTCTTCATCAGCATTAAATGAATCTTTCAAACACATAGACCTGTTCTGATATGTGTGAATGTAAAGCCTTTGGAAACTTGTCGGTTTTGTTCTGGTGATGGTGGAGTTTTCACACTGGCCTGTGTTCTGCCTCGCAGCCTCCTCACGGCCACCGGCCGAGCTGCTCCACTGGCTGTTCCCTGCTGGGGCTCGTTTGAACACAGCCTCTGTGCCCAGTGTCCGTCCTTGTCACCAAATTCTCTGCGCAGGTGAACATGCGGTCTCGAGTCGTTCAAGTGATGAACAGAGCAGCAGAACAGCCTGAGATAAAGTTTATAAGTACAGCCCATAATTCAGTTGCTCTCTCAGTCTGGTCTCTCTCCTTTTTATCCTGTTCCCCCAGCCAAGCCTCATTCTGAAGAGCTGAGCCTGGAGATTTTTAAAACAAGAGTGCCATCCTTAATCTTACTAAACCTTGTAGCTGTGAAAATGAAGAACAAGGATCATGACCTGTTCCTGTGCCATTGCAGGATGAACTGGGGACTCGTAGGGCATTGGGAGACCCTCTGTGTTGGAGGCACAGAGCTGGACCTCCAAGTCCTTGTGGGACACAGAGGTGCCCAGAGTGGGGTAGCTCTTGGCAGTGCCCCCCAGGGGTGCTCTGCAGAGTGGGTGGGCGGGCTGTCCCAGTGCCTGTCAGGTTGAGGATGCCCAGGGGTCTCCTGGGAGGTGCCAGCTGGTGCAGGACAGGCCGTGTCCACGCTGGCTTTGTCTCCCGGCCTGGGACAGGAGGGATGCGCATCCCTCCTCGTGCTGAATGGCTCTGGATCTCTCACAAACCGCTGGCGATCCCTCCCTGGCGCAGAGTGTGACTCAGCTGGGTCCCTGCCCAGCCCCGCTGCGCCCTTATCGAGGGAAACTCTGAAATCATCGGTGCTCCGAGCGAGCCCGGCTCCCTCACCCGCTGGAGCAGGCCCCTGCCTGGGAAGGGGAGCTGCAGATCATGAGATGTCTCTGTGGGGGTTGCTCGTGCTCTGCCCCGGATAAGAGTCTGTTGTTTTCGTGTTTGTTTTCCCTGTGTCCGTGCTGCCTGTACAGCAGGGAGCCTCGGCTCTTGGAGCACACCCTCTCCTGTCACTCACACCAGAGCACTGGCCAGGAGCCTGCTCGGCTGCTCTCGGAGCTGGGAGCTCTGGGTGGCCTGGAGTACTGCAGGGATCTGTGCAGCTCTGCCCTGGCCTTCCTGACCAGCCACTTGGCACGAGGCTGTCCTGATGCTCCCGGGAGCGGGGCTGCTGCTCCTCCCTGACAGCTCTCTCCATCCGAGGGAGGGAAAAGTCCGTTTGCTTTCCATGGCTAGCTTTGTGTGGGTTTAGTTTTTGAAGAGTCTGTCCTTTATTCCCCAGCTCTAGGCCCTGTCCCCGGTCTGGGGAAGGCAGTGACTGGCCTCAGTGGGACTGTGATGTAAATAGGTGTATAAATAGGTGCAGCAGCCAGAGCCACAGGCCAGCCTTACCCTGATTCCAGCAGACTGCCTTGGCTTCCAGCCCCAGCCCCACAGTGACCCCCAGCTGCCACAGTCACAGCTCACCTGGCAGTGCCATCCCTGTCCCTGCTGCAGGGGCATGTGTCCAGCAGCCTCTGCCTTGGGAATTGGCAGGAAAGCAGCCGTGTGCTGCTGCCCTTGGAGCCTCGCGGGCAGGGTTTGGGAGCTGCTGACTGCCCAGCACAGGAACACCTCTGTCAGCAGCACCAGTGCCCCTGGAGCTGGGCAGTGCCCCCGTGCTGTGGCTCTCCCTCCTTTGCTCAGGTTCAGCACACTACAGGGCAGTGCTAATTAGTGATCACTTAATCCAGTGGAGGGGAAGAATGCACTCTTGTCCCCAGAACCTGTATCCCACATCAGACCAATATACCCCAAAACTTTTTTGTCCTTCCAGCCTTGCTTGGTTGCTTTCTGTTTTGCTTGGGATTTTGGGCTGATACCTTGCCAAACTTCCAAGTTGCTGGTGAGGAGACCCATGGTCTCCTTCTATTCCAGGCAGCCAGGAAAGCCCCTCTGTGTGTTTAACTGCCCTGAGCTTCAGTGCAGCCTTGTAGTCCTTGCCAGCTCTTCTGGAGCATGGCAGGTTTGGCACAGCCAGATTCCATCAGGCAGTGAGAGAGATAAGACAGGCATGAGAAGTATATGATAAGTGTGAACCATTGCTGTGCTGGTCCTTGGGTTTTTAATTAAAGAGTAAATAAGAAAATAAGCCAGTCGAGCAAGTTCGGGAATTTCCCACAAGGCTGCCTGGGCAAGGAGAATTTATGAGAATAAAAGATGAAGTTTAGGACAGGAGACAGAAACTGGGTGGAGGAAGAGTGGGAGGAGGATATGTGAGTGGAGGTGGTGGTCCAGAGAGCAGGTTGCAGAGCAAAAGGTCACTGTGTAGGGAGAGGTACTGAAAATTGTCTTTGTACTGGGAGTACAGCCTTGCTCTTCTCCCTGGAAAAGAGAGGGAAGCAGCAGCTTATGAATGACATGGTCAATGAAGCCCTGATTAGGAGAGGTAAATGTGTGACAGAGTGTGAGACATTCAGTAAATTCCTTTGTGAGAGATTTGTAAAGCATAGCTAAATATAGCAAGCTATTTTTAGCAGTTCGTGATAGCCACTTACTCCTGGCAAGTGGAAAACCCGTGTCAGTGTGGGAAAAATGGCCTTTGTCCAATGTGTCAGGATTTCTGAGTCCCCACAGAGCCTTTGGGGGCACTTGCGGACGACTTGCCCTGGGTCAATGCCAGGCACTGCCTGTCCTGGGCTGCTCTGTAACTCCCCAGTGGTGAGCATCTCTCCTCTGTGCAGCGACACGAGAGCTGCATTCCTCCTAGGATGCTGGTGTGGATTTGGGACTACCTAGAAGGACAACTGGAAAGTTATTTTTTTCTCATCTGAGAAAATCGACATGTGTTTGTGTTTGAGCAGCTGTGGAGTATTTGGGAGTGTTCTGTGAATCAGGGCTGGTTACTGCTGATCCTGATGGTACATCCCGGGCTCAGCTGGGGGAGCTCATGGCTTTCAGAGCTGAGGTATTTTGGTGGGACACAGATTGGGGTTTTCATGCAGTTCCTACACACAGTGCAAATCCAACAGCTCAGAGCAGACTCCCACCCCTTGACCAAACACTTTGTGTGTCGGCTCCTCAAGCTCTGCTGAAAGGACAGAGAATCCCTGGGAAGCAGTGGGTCAGGTGCTGAGTCCAGAACATCATCTGTGAGGTGGCAGCAGGATCAACTCCATCTCCATCTCCATGATGCAAATCCCTGGGGAATTCTTTGGTGGGAGTTGGTAACAATGAACACATTGTCTTCCTCTCAGGGATCACAGCCCTCTCTCTGCATGCTGGGGAAAACTGGCATTTCTCATGTTGTGCATGTGCTGTGTGTGCACTCCACAGGGGAGGAGAAAATGGTGCATAGGGACCTTTGGAAGGAAATGTGTCCTCAGCTGCTGTGTGTCAGGGTCATGCAACATTTTCCTGACAAAAATGGATTTCCAGAGTTCAGATCTAACCTGAAAATTTTTCCTTGTCTTAAAATACTCTTGTTTAAGGGCAGAATGAACTTTTATTGTCTTTTATTTGCTTATTTGAAAGTGTGTGGCTGGGTTAAACAGTTCTGTTTTCAGGCTGGAGGAGAAGAAAGCAAAATGCAAAGATGGAGCTCCTGCTTACAGTTGCTGTGGTTATTTGCACTGGCATGACTCAAACCTGGTTTGGATTTTCCGTCTTGATTCCTTATGGGAATCCTCATGGGTTGCTGAAGTTGTGGCTGAGTTGCTCCATGAAGGGCACCTGGCGCTGCTGTCTGTGGGTCAGATGGATGCAGAAGCTTGGGATAGGCTTGTCTGCCCATGGAAGTCTCTGCTGGCTGCTCTTCCCCAAGCTGCGAGACCAGTTAAAGTCACTTCCCATTTTCTGATGTGGACTGGGACATCCTATCCCTTCCTGGGAACAGGGGATGCTGCAGCCCCATCACTGTTCAGCTGTTCACACCCTCGGCTGGATCAGCTTAAGTTTAGGAATGCCTTTGCTCTGGAACTGTTGCTGGCCAATGATTGTGATGGTGCTGAGGGGTGTGTGGGTCTTTTATTCTGGTTTTTCCTCCTTAATTTGCAATGTGATGCCCAGGGAGCAGCGTGTGATGAAGATTAGCCAAAGGGCTGCTGAACCCACTGTCTGCTCAGCCCCTGAACTTCTGGAGGAGCAGCAATTCCCACCTGGCTGTGTCCTAGGAAGAAGCAGAGGTGGTGCTGACGGTACCAGCTGCTGCAGAGCCAACCAATGTCATATAAGCAGGGACTATTTGGGTGTGGATAAGGAGGGTGAGGGTGCTGGCAGCCTGGCCTCTGGTGTTAAGTGAGGCAGCCCAAGCACATTCCTCTTGTGGTGCAGGATCCTGCTGGTCCCCATAGCTGTCACCACTGGATTGTCACTGCCACTTCTATTTCTGTGTGCTCAGGGACATGGTTTCCTCTCTTGGGAACAGAGGACCACTGCAGTCACACAGATTGTGACCTCTGGGTTGCAATTAGCAAAGCTAATTAAGGATGTGCACCTGTGGCACCTCGAGCATCACAGACCCTGGCGTGGCACCTCCTGCCTCATTCTCCAGCCATGTCTGCTCTCCCTGGGGGTGTGAGGGGGAATGCAGGTCTGTGTCCCCCACAGCTCTGTCCTGTGATGGTGGTTTCCTTCTGGTTGAAATTCTAAGCACTGGGGGAAAAAGCAGCAGCCCAGCCTGGTTTGGGGCTCCGTTTGTGTTTGTGCTTTGTCAGAGGCCTGTGGCTTTTGGAGTGGTAGCAGCACTTTTTTGTTTGTGGTTTTTGGTTACCTGTGGTTGCAGTGAAAGGTTGAAGTGACCTGGTGGGTCCGTGCTGAGCAGACAGTGTGTAGGGCACATCCTTCCCAAGCTGTTGGCTCTGGAGGTGTGTTTGCATGTAAATACAGCCCCAAGTTCTCCATGTGGCTTCTGAGGCTGGCACTGGTGCTGGAGCTCCCCTCTCCTGCCCCACAACCCGGCCGTGGGACTCTGTGCAGGGATGGAACTTCATTTTTACTAGAAGAGTAAATGATTGTGACCACAAATGGTAGGAGTTGGCATGACATTCTGAGGCTGAAAGGAGGAGTCCTTGAGGACTCCTGATTGAATCCATTTTGGTGTGTTTCCATGGAGATGAGCTGAGCTGCAGCACAAGCAGGAAGGGTCGCTGGGGCTGTTGGCAGTGCTGAGCCTTGGCGTGCTGCTCGCAGGGATATTCCAGCGTGGAGCATGGCATTATTCCTTCAGCCTTGGGTCCTGGTGCTGGGGGAGCAGGACAGGCCCTCCAGCCACCTCTCCCTCCTGCCAGGCTTTGGGGATGCAGAGCGGGGGCGTTTGGCAGCCAAGTGTTTGTATCGGGAGGGAGAACATTTCCGAGTGTCTGTTAAAACGAGGGAGAAGACGGGCTTATCTCTCCCAGCATGGGATGGAGCCCCTATTCTCCACACAGCAAGTCTCTTCCTGCTGGCCCCTTCCTGTGGTCAAGCCTCTTTCCTGTGGCCATGGCTCATCCCTTTCTGCATGCCCCATCCCTGGTGTCACCACATCACTGTTCAGGTGCCACCGAGGGAAGGCGTGATGTCCCCCCCAGTGCTCTGCCTCAGGCCCTGGTACTGTCTCTGTTCCTGTGGTGGCCAGAGCCAGCAGGCAGTGCTGCAACAGGACCAGCTGTCAGTCAGCCCGTTCATGTCCCCAGCAACACCCCAGAGCTGTGGCAGCACCATGGCAGCACATGGTGCTGTCTGTGTGCAAGCACACAGGGGCTCTGTCAGGAGCCAGTGTTCAGCAAAGGCTCCCTACGCGTAGGAGCCGAGTCACGTTGGTCTGGAGGAGCCTGGTTTCCATTAAGAGCTCCTCAGGCATGTGCAGTGCTGGCTCTCCTCACCGTCTCCCTCTCCCTCTCTTGTCTTCCACAATTGTTTCCGTAAGGGAAGGTCTGTGCCACGCTAAGAAGTCCTTGGCAGCCACCTGCCTTCAGCTGTCATTAGCTCTGAGGTGCCACAGTCACCACTCGCAGCCAGGGCTTCCTACACCTTACTGCTGAGGGTCAGGATAAGGATGGCTCCCCAAAATGAAAATGATTCCTTGTCCCAAGCGCAGCCACACAGCACTGGATGAACTATGGGGCATTTGTTGTGTTTTTCACTATTAAGCTGATGTGACTAGGTTTCCTTCTTCTGGGCTTCCTTCAGCTGGACATTTGGCAAATAAACTTTCAGGACAGACATATTTTGAAAGGAAAACGTATCTTAAATTGGCTATATTATTTCCTCTTTTCTGGTTAAAATATGCTGTGTTTGGCTTTTCAAACCCTTCTCTGCCATGCCCCTTCCCACTGTTTCTGTAAAACCCAGAAGGCAGGAGCTTGCCAGGCCATCCCCTGCTGCCGGGGCTGACATGGAAACGTGGCATGTGGAGACCCTCTGTCCCCACGACGTGCTGTGTGTGGGACCTGCATGTGCTGCCATGCTCCCGGCTCACAGGGACACGAAGCCAGAGCCTCCTGATGCCTCATCACCTTCCCCTGGCCAGCAAACATGGAGGGGACAGACGGACGGATGGACAGACAGACAGATGCTGGCTGGGGGTGCTGCCATGAGCCACCTCAGCTGACACTGCTTTTGAGGGGGCTCAGGGACCCCAGTGGGCCGGGAGGGGTGTTTGGAGGGAGGGATTGAAGGCCACCCGCTAATAACAGCAGTGGAGGGGCTGGATGGGGCTGCGGCAGCGTCAGGGTTTAAACAAAAATGAACAAAGCTCCCCCTGAGCAATGGCTGAAAGAGCCTCCGGCCCAGCCTGAGTGAGCGCTGGGGGACTGAGGGGAATTATTTACTGAGGTTTTCCGTCAAGTCAATGACATCCTTCTGTGTGAGAGTTCACCCATTTACGTGCTCCAGCCCCTGGCAGCTGGGGCTAAATAGCAACATTCAGTCCTGAATCTGCTCATTCAGGAGCAAAGGTTCGACCCATCAGAGGGAGCTGCTGAACGAGGCTTTTGAGGGAGAAGCGAGGACTGTGCTCTGAGCCTGTGCTCCTCCCCATACGGGGTACCTGGCTGTCCCCCTGCCCCTCCTGTCTGGGGACCCTGGGGAGGGCCGAGGGGCCCGGGGCACTCCTGACCTAGGGACAGGGGAACAGAGCAGTCTGGGGACCTCCTGAGATCCCACGTGGGCCACTTGATTTCTTTTCCTCAACATTTATTTTGGTGTTGTCTAGTTTTTCTCTCCCCTTCACAGCAGTGTTTCAGTACCCTCCATGATTGCCACTATGGTACTAAGTCCTATGTTCAAAGTAAAAAAACAAAGCCACGTACACCAAAGCTTTTTATACAGCAGTTGCTGTCCTGATTCAGCAAAGCAGGGTTGGGAGCTGGTTGCACATTAATGTCTGTGCTGCCACAACTTCACCACTTGCAGCTTCCTGAACTTCAAAAAGTGCTGTCTCCGAAGCACCCCCACAAAGGAGTCCAGCCTGGGGATGTGCCTATGGCTGGAGTCCCAAAGTATGGAAAATAACAATGTAAATCAGAATATAAAATTATTCCTTTGCTTTTGTTCTGTTGCCTACCTGCTATTCCCTGAGGTCAGGCAAGTGCAGCCTCCTTCTGTTTGTATCTCAGGAATTTGCTGTTGGAGATGGACTTATCCCCCAAAGAGCACGTAGCTTTGTGCAGGAAGAGGTGGTTGATCGGATGAAGTGTCACCAGTGCTGTCCCTGCTGACCCTGGGTGGGTGACTGGGTTGGGCTCTGCTGCAGTGTTGCTGCCCCATCCCAGGGCTCCTCCATCCACTGCCCCGGGGCTCTGAGGCAGCTGTGCAGGACACAAAGGCACAAAGGATCTTTCTTTTGGCCAGAAACTTCTCTGGAAGGTCCAAAAATAATTTGGACTGAGCCACAGCCACCATCAGGCCACAGTGTCTTTGCTTCCAGTGCAGACGGTTCCCCAGCAGCAGGAGCAGCAGGTGCCCAGGCGAGCCCAGCCAAGCCCCTGGCTCCCCGTGGCACTGTCCCTCTTCCCTCAGGGACAGTTACTTTGAGTTCTGCCTTTTTTCTCATGTTTATTTTCCGCTCTATGGATTTTTCTCCCTTATAATGAAACAATTCCTGTGAGCACTGGCCAGGCTGTCTGACAGCCCTTGTGCTCTGGGGAGCTGTACTGATGCACGCAGAGCCCCGGTGTATCTCCTGCTTGTTTTCCTGCAGGGAAATGTGTCAGTGTCCCTTCCTGTACATGGCAGGACAGTTGTCGTACTGTGCAGTGCATCCATTAATGCTGCAGAAGCTTTTTCAGAGAGAAAAAAAAAAAACAAACCCAATGCTCTGTCTGCAGCCTCTGAGGATTATTAATGCAGCAGCATTAGCTGCAGCACTGAAACTCCTGATGCCTCTGGATTTTCCTAACGACCTCACTATGGTTACAGAGGCTTGCAGCCTCTGAAGAACTGTTGCAGAAACCCACAGCTGATTGCTCTGTCCTTTTCCAGGGTACTCCTCGGCGGTGCAGAAGTTCTCCCAGACCCTGCAATCCTTCCAGTTTGACTTCATTGGTGACACACTAACAGATGATGAGATTAATATTGGTGAGTTCTCTGCTTTTTTGATGCTGATTTTCAGTAACTGGAACAGTCTCCTTCTCTACAAATTAGCCTGCCTGATGGTTTTTAAGCAGCCTCAGGAGCCGGGTTCCAGGCAGCTCTTCCATAGCCTATTTCATGAAGCTGAACAGTCACGAGTCGAGTTTCACATTCCCAATTCAGCGGATAATATGTGGAGGTTTTCCATGGCTCCAGGCCTGCTCCATGCTGCCAGGTGCTGGGGAGGAGGCAGTGTGGTGCTGACCTCCCAGCCAGCTCCACTTCCCAGTGCCACCAGTGGAGCCCAGTGTGTGCTGCTCCCAAAGCTGCCTTTGCTCCGCTGGACAAACTTCCCCACATTGCCCTGCAAAGGGACTGGGCTGCAGACTGCTGGGAAAAAGGATGGCTGGATGTGTCTCATAGGAAAAACAATGGCCAGTCTGTGCCCTGGGCAGGGCAGCCTGTGGCAGGATTGTGGGGCTGCTGCTCCCTGCACATCTGTTTGGGGATCAGTGATCCTGGAGCCCTGTTCCATCCCTGCCCTCCCCCGGCACAGCTCTGCGGGTCACGCAGTGGCCACTGCCCCAGGGAGCTGAACTGCAGGGCCCCAATGCCCCAAACCCAGCATGTTCCACATCAATCTGCCCTTGGCTTAGGGGCTGGGGGGTGCTGCAGGGGTGGCAGGGGGTGGGTGTGTGCTGTGGTGGTGTCAGGCTGCAGAGAGGACGACAGGGGATCCTCCAGCCCCTGAGGGTCTGACCCTGCCCCGTCAGACAAAACGCTTGGGGCACCTGCCTGGGTTGAGGGGCTGGGGCTGCCCATGGGGGGCACAGGGCAGTCAGTAGGCAGAGGCACAGGGTCTTTGCCAGGCTGCTCCTGGGGCTGCACAGAGGGGAACAGAACAAAGAAAACCAGCTTTTGTCAGGCAGTGGTTGAAGAGCTGCAGTGGGACATTGCTGATGTCAGGTCTCAGATCTCTCGGATACCATCGGAAGGGGAAGGAAGTGGAGCCTGTTCCTTGGGTTGTTGTATTTAAAGCCATGTGAAGCAGATTGCAGCCTGCCTCTCCAAGGCTGGTTTCCTTTATGGAAAGTCTCTAGGTGAAACACGCTGGAAATGAGTCAGCCTCCAAATCTAATGGCAGCAGAGGTGCTGAGTTTCCAAACACATCTGAGTCAGGGAGGGGAGAACACTGCTGTGTAAATGCCTCCTCCTGGGAGCAGAGAGGTCTGAGGCAAACAGCCTCCCAAGGAAAGGAGTGTCCCTCCTCTTAGCTGGAAAGGACAAAGCTCCAACAGCCGAGCAAGACTGCTGGGAATGGCAGCGGTTGAATGGAGGGATCGTGGGCGGGGAGAGAAGGAGAGATCACAGCAGATATAAAACCCTCCGTGTGAAAAGAGGCACATTTCCCTTCAGTTTTGCTGGGGAGTATTTTTGTCTTTTCAAGAAGAGGTCCCTGTTTTCCCCAGGAAGAAGCCTGGGCTGTGTTCCTCCTCCCACCCAGGCCCTGCTGTGCCTGCTTGGGCTGAGGCTCCCTTATTCCAGACACAGCAGCAGGGCGTTGACATCTCTGTAGCAGCTTCCATCTCCTGCAAGGGTGCCAGGGATCTGCGTGGGAGCTCAGAGCTCATTTGATGTGCAGGATATGGGAATGAAGCAAAACACTCACAGGCACTTCTTACAAGCTTCAGGGAACGTGTTTGAGTTGCAAATAAATAGAGCTAAAGGCGTGCTGCTCTCGTTGTGTGGGCAGAGAGCAGCCAGACACCCGGCCGGGTGGCAGTCAGGACTCTGGGTTGATGTTGTCTGTCTTTGGTGTTGTCTGTCATGAGCAGCACTTTCCCATGGGGACATTAATGGTTGCAGACACACCCACATTACCCCAGGACTGCAGCCCCCCTGTGGTTCCCTCTGCAGTCCCCTCTGTTGTCCCTCCACTGTCACTCCCATGGTCCCTCCTGTGGTCCCTCCACTGTCAACATGTGGGACCCAAACCAGCAGCTCCTTCAGAGATGAAGGGAGCAGTGAAGTGGCATGGCATGTTCCTCCCTCCCAGGTATGGAAACCCAGAATCCTCTGGCTGTAAGGACATTCTTATCATACTTCTGGCTGCCCAGCTGAGTCACTCTGGCATTCTCAGGTGTTGGTTCCCAGGTGTGGCTGGGCAGGAGGTGGCTGTGCTGCAGGGGCTGGCAAGTGCTGAGCCAGGCCAGTAGCACAGATCTGTCCCAGTGCTCCCGGACACTGCTGGACTGGCAGCAGCATCTGAGCCTTGTGTGTTAGGGACAAACTGAGTGGGCTGCTCCATGACTGCAGCCAGGAAACATGTTCCTGGGCTCTTCCTGTGGAGCAAAGGAGAAAAACCATCTAGGGACTGTTTTAGGTACTGACATATTCCCTGTAAGTTCAGGGCTGTATTCTCTTTTTCTGTGATAATTCCTTTCCTGGTTCAGCCCACCTGTGTCCGTGCACTCCAGGTTTCCCGTGGCCCTGGGGAGCCACAGTGACAGCCATGTGTGGCCCTGGGGGTGAGCCCAATGAGCCCTTGCTGGAGGAGAGCTCAGAAGTTCCTGACTCATCCAGAAGGTCTGTTGTGCTGCTGCCGGCTGAGGGCCGTGTCACGAGGCTGCGGTTGTTCCCGTTTGTGTCTGTCTCAGCAGCTGCAGAGTGAATCCTCTCACACTGGATTTTAGCAGGACAGGTACCTCTTTGAAGGTGCCACTTGTGGATGAGGGGAGAGGGCCCTCAGCTTACACAGGGAGCACAGGAGCACCCTCTCCCCTGAGCTGTGGGATGAGCTGTTCCTGTCTATGCCTCACCATCCACCTGATGTGCTCTCTTGTGTGCTGCCTGCCCAGCCCAGCCACAGGGAGGGAGGGTGTGCACTGCAGGCACAGAGCTCTGGGGGTTTGACAGAGCCATTCTGTGCTGTACACACCAGGCCAAGGGTGAGCATGGGACTCGTCAGACCCATCCCACGCTGCACTGAGCAGGCTGGAACTGTGGAACGCTTTCCCAGCTAACTCCAGGTAGTTCCCGGGTGCACTGGGGCAATCAGGTTGTTCCCTCAGGCATCCAGCACACAGCCAGTGTTTGTGTGGGCAGATGCTGGCCCAGCCTTGCCTTGCAGCCCACAGAGCTGGGAGTTTGCAGAGCACCTCAGCTCAGCACTGTCAGTGCTCTGCTGCTGAGATGTTTCCTCTCCTGTGACAGATTCAACCCCTTCCTGAATTCTCCTTCAGTGGGCAGGGACAGGGGCTGCATTTTTCCTCTTGGTGTGGGGAAAGTCAGTTTCTCCAACCTAGGCTTCTTTTTCCCCAGGCTAAATTAGTCTTGTTTCAGACTGTTAAAGGAAAGCTCTCTTGCTATTTTCATTGTAGTTGGACTCCAACTGCTGATCAGTGAGATCTTTTTGTTTCACTTTTAACATTTTGTGGAGTGGTGTCAGTGTCTATGATCATTTCTATACCTGCTGCCTTTCCTCCTGTACACGGACTTTGTGCTTCCTGTCACTGAATGTGACCTTTGTCCTTCCAGGCTGTTTTCATTTTACACCCTTGTCCTGGTGAGCACCTACAACTCTTCCCAGGCCAGAGATGCCAGGCCCATCCTAGTGCTGCCAGTGGCTGTCCAGGTGGGAGAGGCAGCCCCATCCTGCCCACAGCCTCTATTTGGCAGAGCCTGTCCTGCTCCTGGTCCTGAGGACAGTGTCTACCCCTTCCTCGTGTTTGCACCTTCCCTGCCACCTTTCCTAATGAAAGCTAATTAACAACCTCTTCCCATTCCAGGGCCTGCTCTCCCTCATTGCTCTGGGCAGGAGACCCTCCTCTCCAGTGCATAAATAAATACTCCTCATGGCCAGCCTGCCTGTGGCTTTGCCTCACCCAGCTCCTGCCAAAAGGGGCCACCTCTCCTCTGTTTTTTGGCAAGGCTTTAGCAGCCATGCTGGGGGCACAGCCCTGGTGGGGAGTCCCAGCACGTGTCCCATGCTCCAGTGCCACGTCCCAGCTCCCCTGACCAGCTCTTCTTTTCCTACAGCTGAGTCCTTTAAGGAGTTTGCGGAACTGCTGCACGAGGTAGAGCTGGAGAGGTCCATGATGGTAAGGTGATCAAAACTGGGCTCTGTCATTCCCACCATGGTTAAATGCCAAATTGCGGCCACAGCGCCATGTGCCTTGGTGTGGGGCTTCCCATTGCAGGGAAGCTGGGACCACTGGGAATGTTGTGCTTTGTGCCATGCCTGGTCCACGGTGAACTGAGCACAGGGGAGGCACTGGGTGGGGAGGGCTGAGGTGTCCTGGGCAGTGTCCCAAACTTCTCCAGTGTGCAGGCAGTCCCGGAGCCCCTGGCCCAGCAGCTGGAGCAGGCTGGCTCTGCAGGGCGAGCTCGTCACCAGCTGGTTCTGTGCTGAAACCAGGCATTAAAGAATAAGATGTGGTTTTGCTCTGGTTTTGCTTGGTGCAGGCAGGCAGTGCCCTGTGCCACTGATCCCTGCCCGTGCCAGTGCAGCTCCTGCAGGGCGATGCACTGCTGTCAGCCTCCCGCTGCCATGTGCCCTCTGCCTCTCCAGAGCTCCTCCAGAGCAAGTGCTGGCTTCCCATCTCACTCCTGATTCCAGGAAAAACATGAAGGTTAGGCTCGGTGAAGAGCTTACAGCATGCCAGGAATGTGCTGCTTGGCTCTGTGTTCCTTTGCCTCGTGCGGCTGCGGGAGCTCATGCCAGGCTGGGCCAGTGCCACAGGGGCGGCTGTGCCAGAGGGTCCATGGGCAGGCAGGGAACAGCAGGAAACCAGGGGAGTGTGAGATACTTCTTTATTATTAATTACAGTGGCTCTTTGGCAATGGGGGAGCAGTGGAAGGGATTGTTTCAGGGATCATGGGTGCTGTCCAGTTTTCCAAAGTTGGGGTTTTTTACCCTCCACTTGTAGCATCAGTTGTTTACAGCAGCCCTGCAGGAGGTTTCACACTCTCACCATGTTCATCAGCTTTAAATTCCCTGAAGAGCTGTGGCAGGGTGTTGTCCTGTCCCCTTCTCTTCCCCTCTCCCTTCTCTGGTCCTTGGGACAGAGCCTGTCTCAGAAGTGGGGATGGGAAGAGACGGCAAATTGGTCCCAGTGCCAGGGGAGAGCTGGAGCCAGTGAGCTTTCCTGTGGAGTCATGGAAAGGGAGCGCAGAGCATGTCCCAGGAAAGCATTTCTCAGACATGAGACAGGAGTGGAAGAGTCACAGGTAGGCTTTCCCTTTTCCCTAGCTGGGTCTGGCTGGATCCTGGGAGAAGGAAAGTCTATAATTTTTTGAGAGCAGTGTTGTAAGATCAGGATGGGGGATGTCCCCGAAGCCTCCTGTGCTGTGGTTGGGGATTGTGGGGTGTTACTGATGAGGAAGAACAGGCACAGATGGGTTAAGTGACTTCACCTACAGACAGAGAAATTTGCAGTCAAACACATTAAAATCTGAGAGTTCTTGGCTTCTAGCCCTGTTGAGCCTCTGTTTAGGAGAAAACTGATCCATGTCCTGCAATTAAAGTGGTTTTGCTTTGCACTGTAGGTGCAGAACGCGAGTGATTTGCTGATCAAACCTTTGGAAAACTTCCGAAAGGAGCAGATAGGGTTCACCAAGGTAAGGGTTGTTTGTTTCTTTCTTTTCAATGTAAACAGGTTTGTTTTCTGTTACTGTGTCTGAATTCAGATTTTTCTGCTGTTGTGAACAAGCAGACAGTTGCTTACTACGTTCTGACTTCAGGCTCTCAGAAACTCCCTGTTCAATGCTGGCTTTCAGCCGCTGGCACGAGGGCTCGTGCTGTGACTTTTAGTCTGATTTTTCAATCATAAGAGGCTCCAAAACCTTTTCTGAATTCTCTGGGTTCTCTCCTGGCCTGATTCCGAAACTCTTTCCATTCTGAGCAAGGAGTGTTTGTTTTGATCAGGAGCTCCTCCTTGCTGCTTTCTTTCCTCTTCCCTTTGTTCACTCAGTGCTACTGAGAATAAAATACTTTCTGCAGAGAAGTGTGTGGTAGAGGGGGAGGGAAAGAGGGTGGGAGGGAGGAAGGGAGGGAAGAGGGGAGAGCAGCAGAGGCTAACAGGCAGAACCTGATTATAGTCATAGGGCATTTGTTATGAAATATTTACATAAAGCATCTAATGAGTCTTTCAGTTGGACCAAACTTTTAAAGAAACAAACTATAAAAAGCAAATTCTGCACATATGGAGCAGAAAAGATCATTTTTCCTTTGTTTGCTATCAAGAAATCCAGGTTCCACATTACTCGGCAGCAGCTTGAAATGGGGTTGGCTCTGACCCAGCTCTGAAATGGAGATGTTTTGGAGAACACTTGAGGCTTGGATTCAGCCCAGCCCATCTGGAGGCTTTGACGTTTAATAAATACAGGGTTTGAGAAGAGGTACTCGATCACCCTCCTGCCCTTTGCCATTCCCTGCGTGGCTGGGTGTGTGTAACCCTCTGAGGAGCCGCAGCCACAGCCCTTGGTCCTGTGTCCCTCACACTGTTTCCTTCCCAGGGAGCCCTTACAGTGTGTAAGGACCCCTTTGTCCACAGCCCAGAGCGTGCTGTGCCCTGAGAGCTGAGCTGCCTCCACCCATGGGCCACATATCCCGTGTCCCACTGCAGAGTGGCTGTGCCCAGCAGGGTTGGTGCTGTACCCTGGCAGTGGGGGGACCTGAGCACCGACACGGATTCCCTGGCAGCCTGCAGCCCTTTCTTGGTCCCTGTGGACAGACAGGGCCTTCCAGGTGGATGTGTCAGGTGGTGACAGTGGCAGGACACTGCTCAGAGCAATTGGAGAGGTGGTGGAGGGCAGGGAGTCATTGCAGTGGCTCAGAGGTCATCGTGGTTTGGCTTTGGGTTATGTTTCTCGTGAGGAATACAAAGTGCAGAGAGGGTTGTGCCGTGGCTCAAGCCCAGTGCTGCATTCGGGAGCTCACAGGGCAGCACCTTGCACCCGCCATGATCTGGGTGTGCCCCTGCCCACAGGGATGCACAGACAGGTTCTGCTCTTCCCAGAGCTGCCCCACAGCCTGGAGGCACTGTGAGTTTGGGAACGAGCCTGTGCCACTCCACTGGCCCGGAGCCTGTGGGCTGCACCCTCAGGGATCGCTCCAGGCACAGAGCCTTCCCTTCACCTCCCTGATCCATGCCGGGGATCAGAGGCCAGGCCTGGGCTGTGGGACAGGCTGGAGACATGACACAGGGAATTTGTGCCCTCTGCTTCATTTCCGTATTTTGGCAGCGTCACCTTGTGTGAGATGTTTTCTGTTCCCTGTGTGAGCTGCTGGAGCCAGATAGGAAGAGCCCTTGAATCGGGGCTTTGTGATGCCTCTGGCTGGAGTGCAGCCAGTCGGTCTGACCAGCACATCTGAGCCCACATTCACACGCCTTCCCGGGACAAATGGAATCTGCTTGGGCAGAGGGTGTGCTCCCACACAGGGCAGCCCCAGGCTGTCACTGGGACCCTCTCCAGCCACCTTCCCCTGCCACAGCCCCGTGGGATCCCTGCTCTCCCCGTGACTTGCTGATCGATGTGTGTATGTGCAGATGTCACAGATAAAAGCTGACCCATTTCCCAGCCCTGGCACCTCCATCTGCTTGAAAGCCAAGGAGCTGGAGGGGGTTCATGGTGGGGGTGAGTGTGGAAAGGAGCCAGCACACACAGAGGAGCCTGTCCCTCCCTCCCCACAGCCCTGGGGCTCAGCTCCACACTGTGGGGCTGGAGTACTTCTGGAAGAGCCTGGCTGCACTCACTGTGTTGAGGAGGATTTGAATAGGAAAAGTTTCAGTCCAATTCCACTTGGAAGGAGACAGCTTCTTTTTTTTTAAAAAAAGAAGACCCAAACACAAAAGCAAAAACACAAAGCAAACCAAAAAGTCAGAGGGGAAAAACTGTTTTGGATGCACTGTAAGGGTGGGAGGAATGTTCCTTGTGCTCAGGGATGCTGAATGACTGCTGTGTTTGTTAAAAGTTATTCCATAGGAGATAGTGTATTCATAAAAGGACTTAGTTAATTCTATTATTAATTTCATTAATTATCATTTTAAAAGAGAGGGAGGACAGTAACTTCTATTGGCTTTCATCTCTGCAGTAGCAAGGCCTAAGGAGTATTTGAGAGAAACCAGTGGGTGAGGGAAAAACACCAGGATAAACAGAGTGTGGTTTGATGGAAATGCTCTTTCTACACCCCTTAACTTGACTTTTTAGAAATTATCTGGTTTTGTATTAACTGCTGATGCCTCATAAAAATGAGTTGCAATGACCCTGCACCACTGACCCTCCACCTGAACCCCTCAGGTGTGTAGGGAGGTGGGGCCTTCCAGCAGGCAAAGGAGAGAAGTGGCCCTGTAAGATGGGCTCCTTTCTTGCTACTCGCTCCACCTCTACTAGGACAGGAGTTTCAAAGGATCATAATTAGCATCTAATGATTAAAGGCAAGTTTTGGCAAGTCCTTTTTCCCCTTTTTCCCCCAGTCAGCTGGACGTAATGGCTGCTGAGGGGTTCTGGCATCACTGGAGCTGGGTCACCTGCCAGAGCAGGCAGCAAGTGCTTTCCTGAGGGCTTCTGCTCATTCCTGGTTGAAGCAGCATCTGCCAAAGCTGCAAGTGTGGAGCTTTCACAGAGCACCCTCCTGCCTGCACTCGTGTGGGATCCACTCGGGTGCTCCCAGTGAGCAATAAATGGAAGTCGGGTGGCTCTTGGACCTGGCAAACCTCAACGAGAAGGTGGTGCTGCCCTTTGCTGAATATTCATGAGGAACTAATTCATGCTTGTGTTTCCAGATTGTGCTTCAGTCTGGGTGATTTTTTTGGGTTGTTTTTTGTCTTGGCTCACTTTGTTCAGCAGCCAATGAGCTGTTGAAGCCTCGGCTTGGCAATCAGAGGGATTTGTAGGTCATCTTTCTGCTGTTCAGTTATATGCTAATTAGCCAGAGTGGGAATGATTGGCAGCCTCCTTCTTAGTGGCCCAAAATGCTGTGCTGTGCTCCTTTCTCACATGGTGTCCATCTTGGACATCATTCCCAATCCCTTCAATTCCCAGAAAGAGCTCAGTGCTCCATGTCCCCAGTGCAGCCACATGCCCCTGCCTGCTGCAGGCACTGGCAGAGAGGAGGCACTCCCTGAAGCAGTTGCTGTCTGGCTTCCCAGCTCCTGCTGCAGGAGGAGCTCCTTGGCTGTACCAGGGTTTCCCTTTATTTTCACCAATCTTCCTCCCTGCAGAGGTGACCCTCTGCCCCAGAATCATCTCTCTCTTCCCACAGGGAGCTGCCCCATGCAAGCTGGTGGCAAAACTGCTGCATGGTGGTTTGTGGTCTCCCTGTGGCTGCAGGCTCACGTTCCTGTGGCCATCTGCGTGGGCACCATGGCCACCCACAGCCATGTCACCTCTCCTGGGGACAAACCAGGAGCCACGTGCTCTGCATGAGGCTGCTGCAGCCAGAGCCACGTCCCCCTGCCCATCCCATGCCCATTCCCTGCCTGCAGGCTCCACAGTCGCTGGCCACAGCAGCATCAGGCTCTGGTGGGCAGCTGCTCCCTCTTCCCATGCTTTCCCACAGCTCCTGGCACAGCTGAGCAGCTGGAGAGCAGGAGAGGTCGGTCTCAGCTCTGACCTGGTGGCCTCTGTGCAGGGTGGGGACAGCTGAGTCACCCTGTGTGTTCTGCTTGCTGGCGCTGAGAGGCAGGACAGGACATGTGGACTGGGCTTCAGCCCCTTTCCTGCTGCTCCTTCAGCTACCTCCCCACAGCCCCACTGAGGAGCAGAGCTGGCACTGTCCCTGTGCTGCCACCACCACCTCTGCATGCCACCTCGGTGAGGACAGCTGAGCTCTTGGTTGGGTTTGCAGCCTGCTTTCCATGGCCGAGGGATTTCAGGACCAGGTGCTGGCACAGCCATCTCCTCTGAGGAACAAGTGGTGTGACTGCAGCCCTGCAGTCTGCACTGGACCTTCCCTGCACTGCCGTGGCCTTGGGGTTTGGAGACTCCTCGTTATGGACATGGAAACGAGCTGAGTGCCTGGCTGTGTTAGACAGGGCATTAATGGCCCAGACAGCCCAGGAGTGTGACCTTACAGACAGGCACAGAAACTGCTGCTCTGCAAAGGCTTTCACTGTGCTGGGTTTGGGTTTGCTGATCAGGGGTAGTCACAAGGGTGGTGCTTTGTTTTGACAGTCCTTCCTGGCCTTGCTCCCGCAGCTGCAGCGCTGCTTAAATTAAGATTCACCCTTGGAGGACTCTGCTCCTCTGGATTTGACAAGGATCTCTCTATTCAGAGGCATGAAGTTGCTAATGCAGAGTCACAGTGCCCCATATTGCAGGGGGTGATTCCAGAAGATGCACTTCTCTTCAGGGGTCTGGTAATTCCAGGAGCTGCAGGGCAGAAGTTGTAATTGCTGGGCTTAAGCAGGTTTGCTGGGTTAAGTCTGCCCTGCTCTGGACAGTTACATATAAGCAGGAATAGTCAAATTGGTGTCTCTGCATTTCTGCTTGGTAACTGTGCTTTCCCAACAGCCAAGTCAGGACTCTTGATGTGAGAATTCCTTTTCCTGGAAAGGCAGCTGACAGGAATGCTTGTTACTGTTAATGGGAGCCAACTGTGTTGAGCCCGGGTGTGGATTTTGGGAGCCCCCAGGCATCCTGCCACATAGGACATCCTGACAGACAAATGGAGTAGTCCATGCAAGAGGAATGGGGAAGCAAAACTTCATGGCAGGGGAAGCTGCAAACTCTGCAGTCACTACTGAATGCATGAGGAAAATCCCTAGTACCCACCAGTCTGACTGAGTCCATCTGGTCTGATTTGTGGTGGCACTGGTGTGTGTTTGCATATCCACAGATTCCTGAGTGGGCGCAAGAGAACAGGATTTCAGGGCTTTCAGGAGGTAGGTGCTGAAAGATACCATTGATTCTCAGGAAGCTAATTCTGCTTTCTACCTTCTTGAACTTTCCAAAGCCAGACAGAGGATCTGCACATCCTATATACACCCTGAAGTATGTACACACCAGTGCTCAGCTGCTTGAATCTGGCACTGAGGCTGCTGCCAGGCTGGAATTTCCTGATTTTAGCAATGTAGTTGCCTCCCAGCAATCCCTGATGGCTCAGTTACCATCAGATGTGGCTATTTGTCAACCTGGGCTCCACTTGTGCTTGTGTCTTGATTTCTGAGTCCTCTGTGGTTTCCCAGTCAGTGCAAGGCAGGAGCCAACATCCTGGTCCTCAGCCCTGCTGCTCCCTGCCTGCTCTCAGGGCTTCCTTCTCGAGTGTCTCTGGTTGCTCTTGTTCACTTGTGCTCTCTTTGCACCACTGCTGGCAGGGACATGAGGACTTCCCGCCCATGTGTCGCCCTTACATGCTTCTGCTTTCCTTTTGCTACTCTTCAGAAACACATGGTAAAAGCTTCACAACAGAAAATTGCCAAACTCTAACAAACCTTTCCTTGACCTTGATGTGTTTCTGGCTGTTGTTGCCCTGTTGTTTCTGAGCTGAGCACATCAGCAGATGGTGAACAGGGTTTTGATGTGTGAGGACATCTCCAGTTTACTGGACGGTGGAGAGATTGAGGGGGGGAAAAATACCTCATCAGGGGGCTTTTGCCATGATGCTGACATGACAAAATACTTCTTGTGCCACAGAGTATTGCCAGAGCTGGGTCCTGAGGTGTAACTGCATCCAGGGTAGGCAACAGGCTGTGAAAGCAGGGTGAATGGGAAGTGACCTTCTGTTCTGACTGGGTTGACCAGAATTTGTCTATGGGAATACAGAATTGCATAAAGGGTCTTGGTATTGATGCATATTCTTATCTGGAAAATGCCAGTAATTGGTTCTGTTTCACCTCACAGGAAAGAAAGAAAAAGTTTGAGAAGGATGGTGAGAAGTTTTACTCTATGCTGGATCGCCACCTGCATTTGTCTTCCAAAAAGAAGGAATCCCAGTTACAGGAGGTGTGTATGGAGTTTCCTTCAGAGTTGGGTCTAGAAGCTGCTCTACATATTAAAAAAAAAGCGTGGGGGGGAATTATTCCTTCCACTAATCTGTTGAAGTTGATAATCAGTTAAATCTACTCAAAGCCCGGATTCTCTGGGTGAGACCAGGGAAATCAAACTCGCAGTTCTCCCATGTGTGTTGGATGCTGATACTGGATTTATTGTCACCCTCATGGTGTAGGACAGCGACCAGGGGCCCTGGCACAGCTGGGGACTGGCCACCCTTGCACCTGGGGAACCTCTCTGGCTGAAATAACCAGTTATTATTCCTTTTGCTGGCCTGGTGTTGCCTCACTGCTGGTGCTTTTGGGTGGCTGTGGGGGCAGGTGGAGGAGATGTGTCCTGTGGTCCTCTCCTGCTGCAGCTCTGGAATTGCTGGTTCCAGGTTGCAGACGGAGTCAGGCAAGAGGATGGTGACAGTGGCCTTGTCCTCCCAGGGCTGTGGGTGGAGAAGGGGTTTGTGCTAAAATAACAAATGAGCTTTGGGAAAGCCTTGTCCTTGCAGAGTGGGGTGAGGCTCTGGATCCTTGAATGAAAGGAAGGCAGAAACAGGCAAACTGAGAAGAATATCCAATGTCCCAGTTCAAACCTGGACTGGAGACTGGCAGGCTGTTTTTAGTGAGGACAAAGCTGTCTGTGGGCTGACAGACAAAAGCGACTCAGGTATTGTAAAACTACACATGATGTATTTGCTTTTTCCACCTCTCCCTGCCTTTTCCAGGCTGACCTTCAGGTGGACAAAGAGAGACACAATTTCTTTGAGTCCTCCCTCGAGTATGTGTACCAGATCCAGGAAGTACAAGAAAGCAAGAAATTCAGTATTGTGGAGCCGGTAGGAGCTTCCTTTTCTCTCAGCCTTGTTGGCTGGTGCTCAGATGTGCTGAGGTGTTACCTGCTCCACTCACCTGCCATGGCCTGGCCTGCAGTGGTCCCAGCCTGTGGCTGAGTACAGGGACCTGGGTGGTGGCTCTGCCCAGGTGCCAGGTGTGGTGGGATTGTGTGGATTTTGGATGAGCACTCTCCAGATCTGCTCTGGGTCTCCCTGCAGGGTTTTTCATTCTGGGAGTATTTTATTCAGACAGATGCATGGGTGGTAGCCTGGGCTTTAGGGACACTGTGTTTCATAAGTCATGCCAAGGCTGGCATCGCTCTGAAGTTGTAAGGAAAAAATAATTTAATTTCTGAAACCCAGCTGTCTGTCCATCCTTCCTCCAATTAGAAATACAGAAGTTCAGTCTGCCCCTTTCCTCGTTGCAGGTGCTGGCATTTCTCCACAGCCTCTTCACTTACAACAATCTGACAGTGGAGCTGACACAAGATTTTCTCCCCTACAAGCAGCAGCTCCAGCTCAGCCTGCAGAACGTGAGTCCCTGCCCAGCTGCAGGACTTTTCCATGTGACTTCTGTTCTCGTTTGGATTTACATGCCTCTGATGGCAAGGCCTTTCCACCTGAGCAGCCTGGCCATGTTTCCATTGGAGGAGGTTGCAGATACAGTTGTTTCCTTCTCAGCTCACGTGTGTTTTCCCCTTTCCTGCACAGGAGAGTCCGCAGGTCTGTGAGAGTGTTTTCTCTGTCTGGGAGGGGCTGTTGCAGTTGCATCATTTAACCTGGTGCATAAACAAACCTGAAATTATCTTCCAGTGTAATGAGATCGAAATTGTACTCTGAAAAGGCCTCTAACCCTGATCCTAATCATATTGGCTTACTACAGGCTTACCACATGCTTTGGTAAGCTCCTCTGCTGGCCAGGTGTGCTCATGGGGTAAAATGTGCGGGTCCTGTTTCCTTTATCCTGAGTCTTTCCTTGCTGGCCCTCATTCCTGTGGAACAACAGCCATAAAGCTGAGCCAGCCTGGATTTTGTATCCTGTGTTGACAGGACTCCGCTGCCAAGCAGTGTAGCATGAGCCTTTGAGGAATCAACACCTCTGGGAGGGCAGCACACCTGTGTCTTGAACAGTGGTGTCAGGAGAATCTCAGGTGCTGCCTCTGCTCCACCCAGCCCTGAAATGTGCTGAGGTTCTTTTACTGAGGGAATAAGTGGCCTCCCAGCTGTGCCTTCTCAGCACCATCTCCATGCACCATGTATCAAACCTTGTGTCAAGCCTTGCCTCTTCAATCATCTCTAAGAACCCAATGCTTCTCATAGCCAGAGGTTCCATGAGGATTTGTGCAGCGGCTTCCAAATTTTGTATCTTATGTTCATTTCTGCCAGGGCACCTCGGGTTTATCCAGGAATGCTTGCAGCTCACTCTTTGCTCATGTTCAAATGTGCTTCTATTTGTTTTCTCTTACCAGACAAGGAATCACTTTTCCAGCACACGGGAGGAGCTGGAAGACCTGAAGAAGAGGATGAAGGAAGCACCCCTAACCTGCAAGCTCCCTGGGCAGCCGACCATTGAGGGCTACCTCTACACTCAGGAGAAATGTAATGGCTTTGGGATGCACCTGGATGTGTTAGGGAACGTGCAGGCCTGGGCTGCCCTGACATAGCCCTGCTGTGGGATGTAGTCAGCTCCTGAGCCCAGGCCAGTCCTGCTGCACCAGGTGTCACCACTGCCAAGACACGGGGTGTCCAGGGTTACACCACTGGCAGAGCACGGGGCATCACGTCCTGCCAGTGCCTGAGGTGCCCGAGGCGTCACCGCCTGTGTTGCCTGGGGAAGCACTGGCAGCTCCAGCTGGCAGCTCTGTCAGCGGTGGCACAGAGCTTTCTCTGGGTCACAGGAGCCATGTCAGCACGGGGCTAATTGCCCTGGGCTCTGATGAGATGGGATTTGTGACTCCAGGGCTCTGGCAGACTGTGCCTGGGCTGTGTTTTATCTGAACGAGTCTGGTGTCCTGCCCAGCCTCAGCCTCTGCAGGCAGCTGAGCACAGCTGAGGTGGGAACTGGTGCTGAGTTAAGCTGCTGAGACTGAAACTTGTGATTCTGAGCAGTCAAACTAAACCAAATCCAGCCTTTTCCAAACCCTGGCTGCAGCTCTCCATGGCCATGCAGCAGGAATGCTCAGGGGATACAAATCTGTGCAGAGCTGTGGCCTCTGAGGCTACAGACAACTCTGTGAGCAGTTGATTTTTAATGATATATACAAATCTATTTATACATATATTTTTAGGTCTGTTCATCCTGCAGTAATTTAGACCCCATGGCATGTTCCCGCAGGCCAGTGGCTATTTTTTACCTCTGTTTATGTTTCCATATAAACTGAGTATAAAGAGTTGTTCCTCCAGACAACTGCAACTTAAAAGCAAATTACAGAAAAAATACCAGTTGAAGTATTTCCTATAAAGGGGTTCAGCTAAGACAACAGAGAAAGTGACAATAAACCCAGTGTGATAGAGATAGGAACTTAAGAGTATTTTAAAGCTGCTGTTTTCTTTATTACTGAGCTTTCACCAACATGAAAAAGTAGTGGTGTGTGTGGAACAAGCATTCAGGACACGTAGGATCCTGCCAGTGGAGGTCTTGGCTAGGCTTGGCCAAACCAGCCTGGCTTGTGCCCAGAGTTCCACAAACGCCCTTTCACCAGCAGTGTGTTGGGAGGATGCTGGAGGCAGCGGCTGCCCTGCACTCCTCTCCTCCTGCTCCTCCTCCCCTTCTCTCCTTCTCCTCCTCTCTTCCTCTCACTCCGCTCCTCCTCTCTTCTCCTCCTCCTCTCCTCCTCTTTTCCTGCTCCTCCTGCTCCTCCTGGCTCTTGCCTGTGGAGTCAGTGGTGAGGGAGGTGTTCCCACAGGGCTGTCAGTGTCCATCCCCAGAGAAGGGAGGATTTGGGAAGCACCAGCCATGCCTTGCCAGCTGCATCCAGCTACAGCCCTGTCCCTGACTCCAGCCTCTCGTGTGTTCCGCAGGGGCGCTGGGCATCTCCTGGGTGAAGTATTACTGCCAGTATGAAAAAGAGGCAAAAACCTTACGGATGACACCCATAGACCAGAAGCCTGGAGCTAAGCAAGTGAGTTGGATGTCTGCTGCAAAGGCCCAGCCATCGGCTCTCACCTTCCACTCGCCCGTGGCATCCCTTCCCATGACAGCCATGCAGGTGCCACAGCGGGGGACAGCCAGCCCCGCTGTGGGTGCAGTGTCCGGCAGTGTCCACAGTGTCCGGCAGTGTCCACAATGTCCAGCAGTGTCCGGCAGTGCTGCAGTGTCCACAATGTCCAGCAGTGCCGCAGTGTCCGGCAGTGCTGCAGTGTCTGGCAGTTTCCACAATGTCCGGCAGTGCTGCAGTGTCTGGCAGTGTCCACAATGTCCAGCAGTGTCCGGCAGTGCCGCCAGTGCCCAGCAGTGTCTGGCAGTGTCCACAATGTCCAGCAGTGTCCGGCAGTGCCTCTGCTCCAGCCACACCGGCCTGGGCCTGAGGCAGTGCCTGTGGACAGGCTCCAGGCCATGGAGCAGAGGGGAGGCTCCGTGTCCCCCCTGCCTGGTCCCCACAGGGTGGTTTGGTGTCGCCTGACTGAGCCAGCTCCGTGAGGAGAGGTCTCACCCCCTCTGTCCCTGGGAGCTGAGGTCCAGCAGGGTTTGGCAGCAGGATGCAGGTCCATGTGACGTGAGTGGTACCAGACAGTGCTGACCCACGAGTTTGGTCTGGGATGAAGCTTGTGCTTCTCTAGACCAGCTGCTGTTGATCCTTCCCCAGGCACATGGGCTGTGAGCTGCAGCCTGGGCTGCACAAGCCCTCTGGCAGCCACTGAAGGGCTTGAATGACTCAAGTTGCTACAGGAGTTACTGCTTCCAAACACAGCATTTCCCTGCCTCTGCATGTGCTCACAGCACTGGTTTGTGGTGTGCTTTCTGCTCTCAGCACTGGTTCTGTGGGACTGGGACAGTGTTAGGAGAGGAGGGGAGGGCAGCAGTGCAGCTCCAAACTGCACTAAGGCAGTGATTTGGGGAACTGCTGCTTTTCACAAAGTGCTCAAAGTCTGGGAGTTCCCTCAGTCCCTCCTCATGACAGGGAAGGGGTGGGAGGATGGAGCACAGCCAGTGCCTCCAGCTAAATCCCCCACCCTCCTCTGCCATGGAGTGGGTCCCCAGGGCCTTCCCAGCCTGGTGTGTGCTCCAGTGCATGAGCTCATGGTCTGTTCTTGGCAGAGCTCTGCACACTGCAGCAGGAAAATAAAATAGATGTTTTGCAAGTCCTTGGCAGAGACCTGGGCAAAGAAATGTCCAAACTATTGTCTGAAGAGATTTGTTGTCACCTATGCCATAAGTGTATCTAAGAAGGCCAATTACTGCAGGTAAGGGCTTGGAAACTTGTAAATTAGTGCCTTTCCCAAACTTTGGCAGTCTGGTAATCTGCACCATCAGGTCACAGCTGGCTACACAGCTTCACAATCACATTATGAATTGACTGTGCTGCAGAGCACAGGGACATGAACACCCAGAGCCAGGACTGAGCCCACAGTGCCACCTCTCCAGAGGACACCTGCTCTAGGTGGGGTCAGGAAATGTCCCTTTGCCATGGGGTGTTTGTGTAAAGCCATCAATGACCATCAGTGTTGTGGGTAATTGTTACTGATGATCAGCCCTGATAAAAATTAGGACCTGGCTGTGTCAGATCACAGGGGAGCGTGATTCTGGCCTCAGGCACCAGGCACTGCCTCACCAGGCTTGCTGGAGCATCATTCCAGCCCTGCAGAGGCACAGTGCTGGTGTGTGGGGTAGTGCTGCTGTGAAGTCCAGAATGTTCTGTGGCTGAGGAGAGGAAGCCTGGAGCACAGAGCCTCTGATCTCTGCCTGTGTTGGTGGAGGAAGGGCCTCCTGTGCTCCTGGTACTGCCATCAGACTCTGAGGACGTCTCTGGGCAGTGCTGGGCTGGGCTGAAGTTGCGGGGGGCTGAGGAACCCAAAATCTTCTCCTGAGTTTCTGTCCTCTCACCTCAGCTTTCATGTTCTCTCCTAGAGCACCTTGGACCTCACCTTGAAATCCTGCGTTAGGAGAAAGACTGACTCCATAGACAAGAGGTTTTGTTTTGACATTGAAACTAATGAAAGGTGAGAGGCTTTGCCTTCAGGTGGCCCCAAATCCCATGGGCATGGAGCAAATCCCCCTTTGCTGTCTATTAACAACAACTTTTCTTCCTTTCCCTGCCTGTCCCTGGGGGAATTCCACACAGGTCTGGGACCATCACACTACAGGCGCTCTCGGAAGCGAACCGAAGGCTGTGGATGGAGGCGATGGACGGGAAGGAGCCGGTGAGTGTTCCCGGAGCTATTCCCGGCTGGAATGTGCTGTCAAGCAGTGTCCTCTGCCGGCGGCTGCGGGGGGCACATGGGGACATGGCCCCTGCTCTGTGCTCCACCTGCTCCTCTGCTGGTACCTGCTGGAGATCATGGCCTTGGGCTCCACGTTGTTCCCTCAGCACAGCTCCCTCTGGAGATTTTGGGTTTTCTCCCTAAATCTCGGGGCGTTCCCTGGCTGTGCCACCCTGCCTGAGGACTAGCCTTTCAAAGGCTGGGATGCTCCCAAATCCTGCTCCTCACTGCCTGCTGGAGCTGATGTTTTGTTTGTTCCTGCTCTGAGCAGCCCCTGGAAAGGTGGGGCTGCCCACCCTGCACCCACGTTCTCCCACCTTTTTGTGCCTACTGGGGTTTCCTTCCTTCAGTCTGAGCAAAGCTCAGAGCCCTGCAGTTTGCCTACAGAACAGAGAATTTGCCTAGCAACAGGTGCCCCAAGGAAATACAGGGAGGCATCAGAAACTCCTTTTTGTGCTGATAATGGGATCTTGCTTAATTGTAAAATGACATTTCTATGGGACATTGTCTTTTTAGCTGTGATTAGCTCTGGGTGCTCTATGGATGATTTATGGGTGACCTGTGGGCGATCTGTGGGTAGTTTGTAGGTGATGTATGGGTAACCTTCAGGTAATCTATGGGTGCTCTATCAGGTGGTGCTTTTTCATTCAGAAATAAGCACCAAATCATGCTGATGATGTTTTTATTTCTCCCTCCCCCATTCCCTCTCCTTTTTTCAGATCTACCACAGTCCCATCACAAAGCAGGAAGAAAGTGAGTCACTTCTGTTACTGTTGTCTGGGCTCCCAGAGCTGCCCAGAGGCTGGGCAGGGTCTTCCTTGCACACACTCTCATTCTCAATTGCTGCCAAGTAGCTGTGTCCCCGCTCTGTGGTGGCAGTGTCACTTCTGCCCTTGCATCACAGTGTCTGGCACTGAGCCCAGATAAGAACGGGTTGCAGACAGTAGAAGTTCCTGGTGCAATGAGCAATTTTTATTTAGCCAGGAGTAGTGGGATGTGGGATTCCATTTGCACCTCCAAACCCCAGCATAACAGAAGGGAAAGGATCAATGAGAGATTCTGAGGATATGTCCCTTAGCAAAGATAGTAACAGGGCAATAGAGGTGGCATTTAGTTCCCTGGAGGTCCCCCTCCCCACCATGTCCCACGTCCCACCTCTCGGCAGTGGGGTGTACCTTGGGAGCCCTGGAACCCTGTAGGGCTTTGTCAGCTGGGTGAAACCTGCATTCTGTCTCAGAGCTCACTTTATCAGCACTGTAATTAGCTGGCTCTAATGAGCACAGGGGCACGAGCACAAACCTGCTCTGCAGCCGTGTTCACATCACACACTGGGAGGAGTGTGACTCAGGGTTTCACTAAATAAACAATCTCTATTTTTCATAGATTAGAGCTGGTAAGTGTTCCAGTGGTATCACAGCCCTCAGTATCAAGCACCGAGGGGGTCTGTCCTGATTCCCTTGGTAAGACTAAGAAACATCTGAGCTTGGTGTTGTTGTTGCTCAGAGCAGAAAGAACCAGTACAAACAACCTGCTGAAAATGCAGGGATCCTATAGGATTCTTCAGCACAGCCTGTGCTGGACTGGGATTGATCCAGATATATCCTGTGGCTGTTTTTTCCAGCAAAATGTTGTTTTAAGTTAAAAAGAGAAAGGCCCAGAGCTGGACTGTGGGTAGTTGGCTGGAACAAGCCCTGTGCTCTGCTTTCCTCAGCACATCAAGCTGGGTTCATTTTGCTTTTTAATTCTAGTGATGTAGATAAGCAGAAAATACATGATTGCATGATGGGGAAGGGCTTCAACTGCAAATTTTGCTCTGGAAGTGATTAATCAAGTCCTTATCAGACACAATTCACATGTGGCAGGACCTGATTTACACTGCTATTATTAAAGACAGAGAGGGGATAGGCAGCAGTGCTGCAACTCGAAATAAGTTTGAGGGGAAATGGGAGAACATATGGAACTAATAACTGCTTGTCAGGATGTACAGAATGCTGGTGTTTTCCTGGAGGGATGTACAGGACACGGGTGCAGGTGTGAACATACCTGTGAGCTGGGACACTGCAGCTCGGGGTGCCAAGAGGGGCTGGAGCTGGAGCTGGGGGTGTCCCAGGGGTTCCCAGGGGTGCTCAGGCAGCTAACAATGCTTCCTTGTCCAAAACAGTGGAGCTGAACGAGGTTGGCTTCAAGTTTGTTCGGAAGTGCATCAACGCAGTGGAGACTAAAGGTGAGGAGCTCTCCCTGCTGTTGGGATGTGCTGCTGGCCTGGCCCTGCTTTCCATGGCCTCAAGGCACCTTGTGGTTCCTGTAGTATAGTGTTTGTTTGTCACTGACATGGGATCTTGGCTTTTAGCTGAAGAATGCTTGTTCTTCAGGAGCAGAAATCCTATGTAGTCTGGAACATCGTCATATCAAATTCCGTTGGGATTTAACTTCCACCTTTATGCTTTTTTCACTCCTGGTTTTCTCAGTTCGGGCCCTGAGCACACCCACTGTTGGACAGCAGGAGAACAGCTCTGACAGCCCATGCTGGGGGCCAGGCAGAGCTGAGGAGGGTACAGGGTTGTTCTGCCCCAGTCTGTGAAGCATCAGGACAGAAGCAGGCTGAGGGGTGGCAGCTCATCCTCTGGGCTGTCCCATGTTGCCCAGCCTGCACAGTGAACATCCAGTGAACTTCACCAGAATGGGCTGGAGCAGTAGGGTGAATCCCTCAGAACTGCTGGATGCCCAGGCTGCTGCAGGGAATGATGCCTGGGTTCATCTCCAGAACCTCTGGGGTTGTGGCAGCCAAGGCCTGCTGGAGTGGGGAGCAATGAGGTGACAAAGACCCTGCTCACAGAGCTGGGAAAGACAGTGGCTCTGCCTGTCCCAGCACTGGCCAGTGTTTTCAGAATCTGCTTCAATGTGTTTGTCTTCTGTCTGTGTTTGAGCAAATTCATGTTAAGAACTGGAGTGTTTGGGCTGCTGTATCCTGTGCACTGGCTGACCATGCTGTGGTTCCACAGAGCCCGGGGGGTGGGACAGAGCCCGGGATGTGGGACAGAGGCCGGGATATGGGACAGAGCCCGGGATGTGGGAGAGAGCCCAGCAGCAGAACAGCAGTTCCACTAGATGGGGCTTTTGGACTTCCAACCAGCGGGAAGACCTTGGCTGACGCTCCTGGCTTTCTCCTCTTAGGAATCAGCACAGAGGGTGTGTACCGGACTGTTGGCAGCAATATCCAGGTGCAGAAGTTGCTGAATGCCTTTTTTGGTAAGAATTAATTATTCCATGCAATTACGCTGCCCAGTTTTGAATTGTTGGGGAGGGACAGAGAGGATCAGATACCACAGTAAGAAATGTCCAGTGTGGGTTTTGGTCCCTGCAACCCCTCTGAGTCACATCTTCCCCTCCTTTCCTGGGCTTTCTCCCCTTCCTTCCTGTATCATGGTGAGCTGGACTGGGGAGGCAGCTTCTGCAGGGAGGCCTCCATCCAGGTGTAAGGTTTTTCCCTGGAAGGATGGGGACACCTCACAGTGTGCATTAATCTAGTCCTATTCCTGTTAAGAAGTCAGTGGATGCATTCCTGCTGTGAGCCTTTCTGTGACTGGATCAGTCTGTCATACAATCATGGCAGCTGGGGGCAGTGTTTATAGGAGACTCCCTCAGCAGGTTGTGGGGCTCAGCAGCACAGCTCTGTGCTGGCTCAGGTGCTCCCAGGCTGGGACCTGGCTGAGACCATCGTGCCCTGACCCCATGGTCACCTGTGAGCCCCTCGGGTGAGCCCTGGGCTCAGTCCTCGTGTGCCCAAGGCTGAGCCTTTCTCTGCAGCCCTGCCTGGGGGCTGGAGCACAGGGCAGGGGGTGTGATCACCTCACTACCTGCATGCCTCGGGCTCGCCTCAGCTCAGACATCTGATATTAATGCAGCATTCAAAGCCTTTGGCTGTTGCTTTCTCTTGCTTCTGCTCTGGATGTTGTTTATTAAGACGCTGGTTTGTGCTGGCATCTGGCTGTGCCCAGTTCTCACAGAGCCATGACTTGGGGCAGCTGCCTGGCTCCACTCGCCTGTGACTCATTGCTGAGCCTCAAGTTTTATTGCTGCTTGATTCTCACCCTCCCTGTAAGCAGCTCTGTGGTTTTCTCCTCCAAACCACACCAGTGAGTGGCTTTTTGTTTTGTTTATCTGCATGGCCTGGATAACCACTTGCCACCCCTCTGGGTACAAATGCACAGTGGAAAGTCCAACACCACAGAAATAACTGCTGCAGTAGGATTTCAACCTGAACTGCTCTAAGGAGTTAGATTTTTGTTTGTTTGTTTGTTTCTAGTCCTATTTCTTTGTAAAAATAAATCCTGCTGTTTATTTTTTTAGTGTAGCTGCCCCCCATCCTACAACCTCATCCTTCATTTCATGGCACCAGAGACATGATGTGGTTGTTCAGTGAGGGTGGGTAGGAGCAAACTGTACTTCCACACTGCTGGGCCTCCCCTGAGCTCCTTCCTCTCCGTGCAGCGAGAGGGCATGCTTCCAGAACAGCATTCAGGGGAGCAAAGGAGGGATTGGAGATAGCACTCAGATAACTATGGATGTCAGAAAGCTTGTCTTGGGCCTGTTGAAATGTGTTGTTTCTGCCAGGCTTGAGAAAAAGCAAACTATAGAGAATATGTCCTCACTGACTTTTCAGCACTGCTTAAATTTTATGTTCTGCTTCCCCATTTGTCCCTCATTAGCACTGCTCCCTAGCCTCTCCAAAGTCTTGACACTGGTGCTGTTGTTCTGCATTTCCCAGCCATGGGAATCAGAAGCTCACTTTGTATGCTGCTGTGGCTTTATATGTCTCAAGGGGAAACCCCACCAGAGCAAACTATTTATAAACAACCTCTAAATGAACCTTATTTTAAAGCCATTTTGTTTTTCCTCCAGATCCGAAATGCCCCGGGGATGTGGATCTCCAGAGTGGGGATTGGGACATCAAGACCATTACCAGCTCACTGAAGTTCTATCTCAGGTAGCACTGCAGGTCGCCCCTGCCCCAAAGGGCCAATGGAGCCTGGGGCTGATTTAGGTGAAAAGTGGAGTAATTTGCCAGATGTTTACATCTGGCTATTGGAAAGGGCAAAGGCACAAAGGCTTGGGGAAGAGGAGTGGATTTTTGTAAATATGGGTGTTGCAGACCCCCTCATGCCATGGGGAGAGCTGTTTCAGGGATACCACCTGGGGGGAGATGCCACTGTGGTGGCACTGAGGGACCAGGCGGTTTCCCATCGGTCCAAGAGGGGTGATAAGCAGCTCATGCTGCCCTGCAGAACTCAGTTTGCTTTCTGGTTGTTGCAGGAACCTGTCTGAACCCGTCATGACATACAAGCTCCACAAAGAGCTGGTCCTGGCTGCCAGTAAGTGCCACAGCTGCCTCATTGATGGTCCCTGGCCCTGCCCTCCCCTGACAGGGTCCATCAAAATCACTTGGCAGAGCTCTGCCAGCCCAACTCCGTGGTGTCCAGCTGCTTCCCCTGTACAAAGAGCAGTGACCCTCCTTTTGAAGTGCTTACCTGTGCAGGGGAGGTGGATTTTCCTTCTTTTCTTTGCTGCTGCAGTGTCCTTCCTTTGAACAGGATTTCATGCTCTCAGAGGGTCTGGATAGCCAGGGTATGTCACTCACCTGAGAGCAGCACAACAGTCCCACTAGAATTGTTGCCCCATAGTATTGATATATTTATTTTAAAACCCATGAGGGAATGGGATGTGCTGCTGCCACACAGATAACACACTGATAGGTGCTCCCTTTAAGTCATGAAATTGTCCTGGGATGTTGAATCCTAAGAGTCTACCAGTACATGAAAGACATTCCTCTGCTGCAGCTCTTGGGATTGAGCCACAGCCAGGAATAACAGAGGTCAGCCAGGAAGCACAGGTATATTGCCAGGCCCTCATGTGTGCTGAGCTGGCCCGTCCTCAGCTGTCCCCTCATGGTGGCCATTGCAGATAAGCCGTGACAGTTGTGAACTGGCTGCATCCTCAGAGCGTGTTGGGAGCCAGTGTCCTGTGAGGGAGACAGAGGGATGCAGGAAGCTGGCCATTGCCCTCAGCATGGGAGTGCTGGCATTCAGAAACACGTGGCATTAGAGTGTCCCTCACTCCCCTGTGCCTCCTGGTAGGCAATGGGAAGGGAAGGGCCACCTCTGCTCCATGTGGCTCCTTGGAGAGTGAATAACACCCATTCTTTTTTGGAAAGGGAAATGTTCCACCTCCTGCTGATGGTGCTCAATAAAACTCAGGATTTATTAGTTTCGGAACTGGTTAAGTCCATGATGTGTGGGCAGGACCTTGATTCCTTCCCTGCCCTCCCTCAGAAACTTTAAGCATTGAGCTTCCCAGCCACGAAATCCCAAACCATTCTTCTCACACGGAGTATTTTATTGTTTCTGGATTATTTATGCTTCTAAGGGTGACCTCTTTTGTCAGGGACTCAAGTTTTTTCCTTGCAGGATATTTTAGGTGTTGTTCAGCGTTAGAGCTCTCTGGGTTGATAAGACACCAGAGAGGGGCTGTGTGCTCCCAGGTGTGCAGGGTGTGGGTGCAGAGGGGGGGACCTGCCCATGCCCAGCCTTTTTCAGAGTGCAGCCCTGAGCTCCTTTTCAAGCTCCATTTCTTCCTCTTTCTACTTCATGTTGTTTCTCCCAGTGTTCACCCTGTTGCTGGGTGATGAGCAGCTCACTTCCCTCTGCTCCCTCTTGCTCTCACACTGCACAGAGAGCAGCTCCCACAGGTTTCCTTTGGCTTTATCTTTCCCTGCTGTATGTACTTAGTTTGTGGTGGGCACAAACTCTTCTTTGTGTTGCTGCTTTCCAGAGTCCGAGAACCTGGATTACAGGCTGGGAGCTATTCATGCACTGGTGTATAAACTGCCTGACAAGAACAGGGAGATGTTAGAACTCCTCATCCAGCACCTCGTCAAGTAAGCAGATGTTTTCCTCTAAAACCAAAGAAAGGGAATAATGGAATCAGCAGAACAAGCCATTTTTGGGGTTAGGTGTGCAAAATTGTATCCACCACAGCCCGCTTCAGAATTTCCACATGGACTGCAAAATAAGATGATTATCCTTGCTGCCCCCTGCATGAACTGATACTGCTCTTTCTGATTGCCCCTTTCACCCTTTTCTGACACTTACGAGCACGAAATTATTTTAAAATTAAAATACACTCTTGAGAGCAGGGCTGTAAATCTCACCTCTCGCTCCAGGTAGCAGGAATGTTAGGTCTGGGGTTCGGGAATGGCTGTGGGACCTGTGCCCATGGGCTGCATGTGGAGCTTTGGTTTTATCTCCAGCTCTGTGGATTGATGTCCTGAGCCCTCAGAGCAGCAGGAGGACGTGAGCACGTCAGTCAGGTTCTTTTACAGGCACGTGGCAGTGGGTGCTTGGTGGCACTGAGCAGTAACTTGTGACTCCACCTGTGAGCCACTGAAAGAGCCTTTTACTGATGATCATGGCACCAGCACTGCATTGGGAATGGAGGTTTTCCTGCCTCCTTGTCACTCCAAATTCGAAGACTTGGTGGGCTGGGGCAGTGGTTTGGGCTCCAGAAATTGCTTTGGAGAAGCTGTTTTCAAACCTGGACTGTTTCCATCAGTAGGGCTGACCTGACACTGTCACCCTGACACGTGAAGGGGAGTGCCATGCCCCGGTGCTGTGGTCCCTCAAGGGGGCTGCTTTTGGGGGACCCTGCCTGTGAGCTGGTTTCAGCCTTTCAGGACCTGTCTGTGTGGTTTTAGGAGCCTTTCTGTGTGTGAGGCTGAGCCAAGTGCACCATGAGTACGCCAAATGCCCCATGGTCACTGAGTTTATTCCTTAAAGTGTCTACTCTTAAATTCTATTCACTCTCCCCCTGGAGACAGAACCCTCTAAGTCCAGAACTACAGAGCAAACCCAGAGTTCATCACATGTCAGCATCAGTCTCTCCTCAAGTCCGGTTCTGGCTGAGGCAGTGCCCACCTGCATGGTTTGTATTGCAGCCAACATCTAGGGCTGCTCCACAGACTCCATCCTCCTCCAGAGCTGGGGGACTGCTGGGCAAGCAGAGCTCTGCCCTGTGAAACTGAGGTCTCTCAGAGAGCAGATGCTGTGCAGAGATTTATTGGAAACCACTCCAAGTGTGCTCCTTACCTTCAGTGCTCTTCCTTCAGAGAAAAGGAAAATTAAAGCCAGAAATTAGTTCTGGATAAATAGGATATAGGATTTAAAGGATTCCTTTGTTGAGTCCTTTTGTGTATGTGTTGTGCAGATGACTTTTGATTGCAGAGTTAAAGCGGAGCTGGGAATGGGAAGGGATCAAAGGAAAATGCTGTCAGCACGTGTCTCTCCCCAGCAGCTGTCCAAGCCATACATGCATGTCGGAGCTAGAACCGTGTTTGTCTCTGCCGGGAAACAAGTTCTCCTGAAACACAGTGAAGAAAACTGAAGGACTGATTCTTACTGTATCCTGTTTTTTTATGGCTTGTAATAAGATCTGTTTGGAAAAAGCCAAACCAAACCCTGTTCGTCCTTCCCCTGATCTCTGCAGTGTCTGTGAACACAGCCGGGAGAACCTGATGTCACCGTCCAACATGGGGGTGATCTTCGGGCCCACTCTCATGCGAGCGCAGGAGGACACTGTGGCAGCGATGATGAACATCAAGTTCCAAAACATCGTGGTGGAGATCCTGATCGAGCACTTTGGGAAGGTATGGGGCAGCCCCCAGCCCGGAGCTGCTCCGGCTGCTCCTGCACACTGTTGCTGTGGCAACACGGCAGCGCTCTGGCTGCTTCTGGAGTCTCCTTAGGCTGGTTTATATAACACACTGCTCTGAAAGGCTTCAGGAGGAAACAAAGAATAGCAGGCATGTTCCTCACTGTTGCCTTTAGCTGGTCCCAGAGCAAGCACCAGGTCAGGGGCATTTTTGTTTTTCTTTTTAAATAAGGGGAATGTTTATTGAAAAACCCCTGTTGTATGGACATTACAGGGCCTGACACTTTCCTTTGCTAGACAGGAGCTAGGCCAGAGCAGAACTGGTTTTAATGTGCACAGATGAGACACTACACAACTGTTAAATCAGGGGGAAAAACCCAGAGCAGACCAGTATCGAATGGCTGATGAAGATAATTCAGCTGTGAACGCGATCTGTTCACATCCAGGTGTGAAGACAGCGTGGGGATGGTGTGGGAGGTGTAGGGGGAGCTGCTCCCTGGAGTGTGGGGAGTCTGGGGAGCTGCTGCCTGGGGTGGAGCAGTCAGAAGAGGCTGTAGCTGGTGTCCCATGCCCGTGGTGCTGGGCCATGCCCTGCACAGGGCAGTGAGCCCTGGAGAGCCTCCAGCCCCATCTGCCTTCATGGATCTGTGCTGCCTGTTTCAGCCTGAGCATCAGCTGGGGTCCAGCTGCTGGGGTGCTGCTGAAGATCCACATGCAGACAACAGCTTTGTCATGAGTTCTGGCTTTGGAGAGCAGAATATGCTGCTGTCTCTGCTTGCTCCTGGCGATAGCTGATATCAGCTGGGGGGTGTCAGGGTGGCTGGGGGATGGCAAGAGCTGTGTGTTAATATTTAAAGCTTGAGCAGCATTTGCACCCCGAGCAGCAGATCCCAGGCAGGGTGCAGACTGCTTCCCTGGTAACTGCCCCAGGTTCCAAGCAGTGGGTTGGTCCTTCAGCTTTTCATGACAGCATACACAGTGTCCAAACTTCTGTGCCTTAGAGGCAGGGAAGGTGTGGAACCATCCGTTCAGGGATGCTGTTTGCTGTGAGGGGACTGGGGCAGCTCCCAGGGATAGGGCAGCACAGGGGCAGGGGCAAAGCTCCCTTTGGGAAAGGAAGAGGTGGCTGAAGCTGGATCAGCAAGGTTCTTGCAACAGGAGATGTGGAGCCAGAGCCACCAGGTGGGGACCAGATGTGGGGGTGGAAGTTGGCTGTAGTGCCAAGGATTGAAACCAGAGAAACAGGATGAAAGAGCTCAGAGACACTTCTGAGTATCCACACCAGAAGGTCATGGAAACACAAGGCAGTTCCTTTGTAGGTCTCTATGAAGGCTTTTAATAAGTTCCCACAGAAAAACAGGGAGTGGTTTGTGTCTGGATCTCACCCAGCTCGCTCCAGAGCTGAGGCTCTGTCCTCCCCCCATACAGCCCATGGCTCAGGCTGAGTCACCACACCATTGCCCTGCCACCTCCAAGAGCTGGGATGGCACCTTTAATTAAGCCACAGGTCCCTTTGCGTGCTTTTAATTTCTCTAGCAATAAGGTTAAGTTAGTCACATTTATTAGATTGAGCTTTTAAGTTCAGTGTTTTAGAGTTGAATGTGTCTTCAGCTCACACATGAGCAAACAGATGAGTCTGGAGAAAGAGGGGATGTGGGTTATGTGGTGCAATGTGAAGACTCCGAGGACAAAGTAACTATGAAGTTTTTGTGGATAATATTACTGTTTTCACAGCTCATGTTTCAGTACCATGGTTAAGTCAAGTAGGTTAATTGTTCTGGAAATGTCTTCATCCCTACACAACCCTGCTTAAGGTGAAGGTATGTCGATATCTTTGTACCTTCAGGTTGTTTAATGTGGATTTTCATTTAGAAGCAAAGCAGAGGCTGCACTCACGTCTCAAACAGAGTTTTTTGTGGTGGGTTTAGCCTGGGTCTCAGGTGTTGAAAAACACCTTGTGAAAACAGCGTTCTGTGGTACCTTTATAATCATCCATGGGGAGCTTAACACTTCTTTAAAAACCAGGATTGGATTCTGGTTAGGATATAGGAATGAGGTTGATATTTCCAAAAAAATTGCCCTCCTGCAGGCAATATTTTGCTGTTTTAATAATACACAAGCTGCTGCTTTTAACTCCCTCTAATTCCAGGCAGGGAGAGCACTCCAGATCTTGTATTCCAGAGTGGGGAACATGTCTTGCCTCTGCCCTAGGCAGAGCCCTGTGGGCACTGGGCCAGCACACGCCCTGTGCTACTAAACCCTGAGTGGTTTTGGTTTTTTTCCCAGAGAGGGTGTGGAGTTTCCCTCACTGGTGATGTTCTAGAACACTCTGGACACAATCCTGTGCCATTTGCTCTAGAAGACCTTGCCTGAGCAGGAGGATGGACTGGATGGGCCACTGTGGTCCCTTCCAGCCTGAACCATTCTGTGATTGTTGCTCCTCCTCTCCTCGTGCAGAGCAGGGCAGGCTGTCAGGAGCAAAGCCAAGCTTCCAGCACGTGGATTATCCCAAGCCAGCCCAGGCTGGGCACAAAGCAGCCCAGCCATGGGGTGAGGGGAGTCTTGCTGCCACTGCTGCTCCTTGGGACCAAGGAGGTGAAACCAGGGATGTGCTTTCCTCCCCCAACCCCCATCTTGATCTCCCCATCCTGCTCTTTGGCTGGGGAAGAAGGAATACACTTTTGGTTTGAATTACCAAAATGGGGCACTTAATCAAAGCAAAATGTTACATTTCTTCATGTTAAGATTTTTCTGGGTGACACAATAAAGTTGTTTTTCTATATCAAAGTGTGGCCCGAGGGTGTGGTGGCCCAGCACTCTCATCCTCTGGGCTGGAGCCAGGAGGGGACCAGCTCCACGTCTCCCAGGACAGGCAGTGCAGCCTCCAGGCTTGGCAGCTCAGGCCACCCCTCAGCATAACTCAGGCTTTCAAGCCTAATATAACTTCAATTAACATCCCTGGGAAGAACCCCAGAGCAGCTCCTTTGGGCCTTAACACTATGTTTCAGCTATTCAAAAGAAATTCTTTTCCAGGTCTTAAAAAAAGCCCTGACATAAATAAGAACCTCACAATTAAACCCACCAAGTAGGTGCCACATGACCAGTGAGAAAAGGAGATAGAACTCAGCAGCATTTTTTTTTGCCTCTGTTTCTTCCCAGGTAGTTTCCTGGTACCACACACTTCATCGTAAGCCGAGAGCTGAAGGGTGGTAGCAGTAGATCTGAAACAATGATGGGTTCATTTGGGTGTTTTGGAGATCATATCACCTCACCAGTGAGAATTTTGATGGTCCTCAGGAGCTGTCAGCTCCAAAGCCTCCCTTGTCTGCTCTGGGAGAATTTGCTTCTACAGGTTGTGTGTGTTGTGATCTCGCAGCTGAGCCGTGGGGAGGGTGTTGGTGATGGGATGGTGCTGGTGGTGTCCACCATCCCCTTCGTGTCGGGTCACCTGGACATGTCTCTCTTTACAGATCTACTCTGGCCCCCCAGAGGACACCACGGCCCCTCCAGTGCCCCCACCCAGGGTGGCTGCCCGGCGGCACAAACCCATCACCATCTCCAAACGTCCCCTGAGGGAAAGACCTGTCTTCTTTGGTGCTTCTGTGGAGGAAAGTGGAGGTCAGTCCAACTGTTCTCTGATGCCTTACTTGCCTCTCACCCCTCCTGCTTCCTGTAACACCTTTCTAGAAGCAGTGGAGGACACAGCAGCAGGGCTGCACTTCCTTAGCCCTGGACATGGCAGGCAGTGAGGGTGTTCAGAGAGAAAGGAAACAAAAAATGCACATATGCAGTTTGCATCATGTCACAAGTCAGATTCCATGGAATTTGGATTTTCCTGCTTCCTGCTGTGTTCTCCATTAGCTAAACTAAGTCTGGTTCTTGCACAGGAGAGGCCCAGAGGAGAGATTTTGTGGCTTCAAAGGCAAAGGTGCAGAGGGAAGTGCACAGGGAGTTGGTCGGACTCGAACCAGTGGGGTCTGCAGGGCTGGCGCAGCCACTGGTGGTTCCACATCCAGAGCAAGAATTCCAAAGCACTTTTCCAGGATCCAGTGATAGTATTTTCTAGACCAGGTTCAACTCTGCTGTTAAATCTAGCTGACTCTAAGAAAATGCTGAGCCTTTATCATAATGTTGAAGGGTACATGTGCTTGAAATCATGCCTCTGCACCCAATTTGCTCTGTCACTGCAAGCTGTGTCCTGATCCCATTGTTACCAAAGAGGTGGCAAATTTCTTTCTCCATTACAGTTTTCAGAGCTTTGATGATGTTTTAGGCATAAGGTGTACATGAAATGCACTTTATGTCACTGGCAAAACACGATTGATTCACATTGCTGCTTAAAACCCCCAGACTGCTTATGCAGTTGGGGCTGGCCCTGCATTTTAATGCTTCCCCGAGCTGGGAGCAGAAGTATTAGCAGGGAGCGGGCTGCAGGGAGCAGGTTCCCAGCAGAGCTCCTGCTGCTGGGTGTGTGGCCCCCCCGGAGGGGAGAGATGAAGGGGTTTGGCGGGACGTGGAGCGTGGTCCACAACTAACCCCACAGCTCTCTGTCCCCTTGGCTCCGCAGCAGAGCGGCTCGGCCAGACCCCCAATGGCGGCGGCGTGGAGGCCCCCAGGCCACTGCAGCGCAGCC